>CM014099.1:22064803-22449803 GCA_004119915.2 Collichthys lucidus
GTCAGGTACTTTCTCTGTTTGTGTCCTTACTTCTTCTCTCTCCTGCAAACTCTTGTTAGCTACCTGGCAACACTCGCTGCGCTGAGCTTATTAGAGAAAACCTGAGAACACATGCTGAGTGTCAATCGCAGAGTGAAATGTACTTGGTGTTCTTTCACACATACTCAAATGATTTGAAGTTCATTATATAAGCAGTGATAACAAATGTGCAAGTGTAAAACAGCATGCATGTGGCATAATTAAAAACAGAAAATAAGAACTTCAAACATAAGAAACCACTGCCTGTAAAAGTAGACATGAACTCCATAAATAAAATAGATCTATAAACGACATGCTTGTATGTTTGTTACCTGGCCACGTGGTTGATGACAGGGGAGAAGTTGGTGGGTCCGTAGAGCTGGACTGACTTTAGACTCTGGTAGTAGGCTTCCATCACACCGTCAATACCTGCACAGTACGGATTCTGAGGGTTCCCGTTCTACATCAACGAGAAGAGAAGAGAAGAGAAGAGAAGAGAAGAGAAGAGAAGAGAAGAGAAGAGAAGAGAAGAGAAGAGAAGAGTTTTGCTCAGATCAGACGTTTGTACCGGGTGTTTTATTTTGAAAATTAAACCGGATTCTCTGCTGTTTTTGTGTCTGACTTCCTGTCAGCTCAAATTGCTCTGTGCAGATTTGACACGAGGAATCCGTAAAAAATAGAACAGCCGCGTATTCTCGACGGAGCCAAGCGGACACCGGCCTCTGGGATATTTGTGAAACGGAACATGACGCTTCTGGTGAGGTATGCAATTAACTTTGGCGACCGTGGCAGACCCGGAAAGTGTTGTATCTGTGCTGGGTGTAATTTTGCCCTCTAGAATAATTTATATTCCAGAGTTTTATCTTGAAAACAGTGACAAAGAATAATCTAAACAAATTAGGACAAATTCAACTAACAGCAACATTTCATATCTTATGTACTGTAAGGGTGATGTCAGGTCTTTCGTGCCTCGAGCTTGTTCTGCAGGGACATACAGTTAAAGCAGCAGTGTGTGGGATTTATTGACATCTAGTAGTGTAGTTGCTGATTGCAATCCCCTCACCTCACATTCTCTTTCCTAGCGAACGTACATAAAACGCATCCTAACGATACATATGAAAGGCTCATTCTAAAGTACTAAAACATAATGATTCTTCAGGTGGTTATAGATAAATAAAAATATAGTTACGATTATGACAATCTGACACACTGGAAAAGTCAGAGTTAAACTCTGAAGTTATTTTCTTATTAACTGTTCTAATTTGTTTTATTCATCTCTGGGATTTACTTTGAGGTAAAGTTAACTTTACAGGACATACAGCATCGTTCTATATCCATATGGTCACTTGAGGCTTTTGTTAGTAAAGAAACTGATATTGTGTTGTGTTATTGGCAAGCGTTGGTGTAAATTGCTGTTAAATTCTGCCCCCTCTTTCATTGCATTCGAAGTATCTTTAGGGACACAAAGTCACATAATTATTTTGTGAGTTAGTCATCATCCCTTTGAGAGCAGATGAGTGGTTTAGAAACACAATGCATTTTTTACTCCCACCCTTTTCCTTCCCAGTCCTCCATCTTGGCCCCAACCACTCTTGTTCGTACCAGTGCAAACTCGTGGGAGACCCGTCCGTCAGGCGGCAGCTTGGCTCCGAACCCTAGCGCGGGAAACATCTTATCGCTGTCATAGTCCTGGATGATTTCTCCTACTGCCTTCAAGGCCATGGCGTAGGCATTCAGCTGGTAGGGACTCATGTAGTGGAGTGAGGTGGGCTGGGCTGGGTTACCTGTTTGTGACAAAGGGAACACACACAGTCAGAGGATTCTCTGTGGACAATAGAAGAGCTGGAGCTATATTCTTTGACAACTAGCGAAGGTGCTTGGCTCAAATGTTGAATACATTTAGAGTTTATACAATAAAAGAACAACAAAGGTTGCAAAATGCCTAAACTATCTTTTACTAATTTACTATTTGTAAGTGTGCAGTTTCATAACTAATTCTTAATTTATCTGATGACTGAACTTCAGATTTTGTGTTATAAGATTCATTTTGAAGTTGCCATGGTAACAGTGTGCAGGATCAATATGAACTTTGTACATTTCTATACAACATTTTCTCTATTATATTCTATTATTAAATAAGTACATTAGTTTCACGCTTCAAAGAACAAAACTTAGAACTTTTCTGAGAATGGGTTCAGAAATGTTAGTAACAATATGTTCCACATTATTAAAACATCAAATAATAAAATAATGAAGTCAAATAATATGAAATAAAAAAATGTCATTGTTGTAGATGTCACTTTAACTAGATAATAAATTACTCATCTGAGCTACAAATAGAATGAATTATCAGAGGCTGTGTGGGCTGAATGGTGTTTTATGGATACCACGATGACCATTTGAATATTTTTTCAGTACTTCTTCAGCCCATAGCAGCCAGTGATTCCATAAACAACAAACAAATAGTTCTCTGGTGGTTCTCTTTGTGATATTGTGCATTCTCTCCCTGCACGTCACTTTTTGACTCCCTGCACGCGTTTTAATTCACCGCAAAACTCCACTACTCATCAACTACTACTACTTCTCAATTGAGATTTTAGTGAGAGCCAGACAAGTACACTACCTCGACCTTAACACATTGAATTTGTCTTTACTGCTGCTGCAGCTCGTCCAGCACAGAGCTCAAGGGTAGATGGATAACATAATCCTTAATCAAGGCCATCATAGTATGTTACTGCACTCAGCTTTAACTGCCAGGTGTGATGAAGAGGCCAATTACGAACACTTGATCCTCCATCTGCATATATTTGAATAAATGCTCCTGAGGCATTCAGCATACTTTTGTGTGTCTTTGATTGTGTATGCGCAAGTGTGTGTGAACTGAACTTGTGTGTGTGTGTGTGCGTGTGTGGAGGCTCACCATTGGAAGCTGTGAAATCAATGGCCACTGTGAAGTTAATCTGGGTCCTGGGAAGACAAAAGAAGAGAGATGATTCATTAATCAACAATCATTTTCCACTCTCTCTCACACCACACACACATAATCAAGTCAAAGTGATTAGTGTTTGAGAGTGCAAACAGAGTTCCTCCTGCCCTTTAGTATCGACAGTGATGAGGAGACTCAGGTTACTGGGCTTTCACGCCAAACAAACAGGGGAAGGTTGTTGTTTTTAAATGGAGAATACAATTAATATGCTGGACAACCACATGTGAAAGAAGCATGTGCCACCCAAGTGTAAACCATTGTTTTGTGGGAAACCAAGCCTCGAGTTTTGCATCATGGATGTTGCCAACTTGTTATTTTGGAACCAGAAATGACCACATCTGAATGAAAGTGTAGAGCAGGTGGTTGACGTACTGCGAGGCGGACTGTGCTTGGTTTTAACGTTATAAAAATACTCATATTGCAGCCAAACAGTCCACTAAAATAGTTTCTGAAAACATGTGAGGAAGGAAATAGACAATGCAGTAACAGAATCATGATTTGTATTTAAACAGCACTGTCTTGTTTTGCAGTTTGATCTGAGTTTGGTGACCCTGGTGTATTTCACTGGATGGACTCACTGAGAATGACTATCAAAAGGTAGCCATGCCATAAAGCACTTTATTGTATAACTTTATGGTCTGTAACTGTATTTTAATGGGACCATAATTATGGTCCCATTAAAATACAGCATCATGCTGTATGGAAAAACTTCAACTAGCACTTGAGACTGTAAACACTCCAAAGTTGTCTCCACTTCAGCGACCGGAAGCTCTGTCCACTAATTACACCGTCAATGATACCACCCTGATTTTGCTCACAAAACTCAGCTTGATTGAACTGTGACCCCCGGGTCTTTTCAAGGTGTTTCGGGTGGCATTCTGGTAGGCAGGAGGTGAAATTTCACAAATGTTCGCTAGAGGATGGAAAGACAAATGGATAATTTGATTTTGAATAACCCAGAGTTACATAACTGTCAAGTACGATCATCACATGATGTACCTTAATAGGCAAACAAGATTAGGACTCTACAGCCATGGTAGCAGCTCTGAGAGGTTGTACAGTGGTGCGTTGGGCTAAATGCCAGCAACATACAGTAGCATGCCAACATAGCACTAAACACAAAGCACAGCTAAAGGTATTTGGTTACAAACTATAGGAAGATAAAAAATATGTTGGTCTCATCAAGCGCTAGATGAAAAATTAGGGCATCATAAAAGTTCTTACAATTAATCCTAAAAGGGGAACATGGATGCATGTAGCAAACTTCTTCTCAGTTGTTGAGGCATTTCACATGAAACCAAAAAAGTTAACCTCATGGTGGTGCTAGAGGAGAAGTCAGGGTATCTTCAAAGTGATTAGGATTCATCCTCCGGGAACAATGAATGTCTATACCATAATTCATGCTAATTGGCCTAATATCTGTTGATCTGCATGTGGAGATTCAACTGGATAAGCAAACATTTTGACCATCAGGAAATCAGGACACCTCCAAAGTCAGTAACATTCATCTTCTGGGGACTGTAAATATGTAAAATTATATAATATTACCAATAGTCAGTCTGGAGGAAAAAGGTGCACCAATGGACCAACTTTACCATCCCTAGTCACTATCCAAGAGGATGTGAATATCATATTATGTATTCTGTGGCTTAAGATATTCATTTATTATTTCTATTGAAGTTCAGATAGCAGCCTCAAGATAAACATCAATGTATGATGAAAAAGCTAAAAACAAATTGTTTTTGTCACACATGTCACAGAGAGAGATGATGAAATATGGATCACCGAAGATAGATGAGACACGACAGAAACAAACAACACACCACAGCGCCCTGCATGCGAGTGGCATGCCACTCTCGATCATAACATTCCCAACTTGTTAACCTGCAAACAGGATGTGGTCAAGTGCTCTGTCGGCCTGTCGCAGCTTTTTCACACCAATCCTCACCTGCTGCCACACATAAACACAAACACACGAAAAAACCTCCCTGTCCAACTGACACGCATCCAACAGCCAGTAGCTCATCATCTTTGTCACCTCGGCAGGCCATGTGAGGAGCGGGCACTGTGCTGTCCGGAGGGGACAGGATGAGAGGGAGGGGCAGAGGTAGGAAAAATTCAAAAGAAAATTTCATCAGCACGCATGTTTGGGGTTTTCAAATACAGGGAGCCGAGAACGCCTGAGGCGTGGAGCTGCCTTCTCATGTTAGTATGCAGATATTGGTGGAGTTGCACCTTGTAAAAATTGAGCACACATATTAAACTCAGCTACAACCCGCTCTTAAGGGATACTCAAAAAATGCAACAAAGGAGTGAGAGAGCATTGTGGCTATGTAGTCTGTAATGCAAGAGGTCAGGGGACACACTGATTAGTGCTCAGTAGCATGGAAGTAGAGAGGGTAGTCGGAACTAACTAGCCATGAGAAGCTACTGTCAGACTCTGTGCTCTGCTGAAAAGACAAGTGTTGTGCAGCATTTGTATTGTACCCTAAATACCTTGTTATGGACCTTGTCCTATAGGACAATTTGAGTGGGCTCGAGAGTTGTGTTAACTGCCACTGAAAAGGAATATATCCCGTTTATGGATAAAGTTGTTTTTTCGCCATTGTTTATCAAGCTTGCTAATGCGAACGCTATCATCAGCTGCGTGTCATAAGCACAAACTGGAGCCATGTCAGCCAGTGTTTTGCTTTTTATACTTGGTGTGGCAGCGGTCACATAAAACTTTATCAACTTTATCATGTCATGTTTGGCTAAATTGAATGTTTAAATCAAAAGTTAAATGCAAATTTTTAGGTTCTTACACACAATGTTTATTGTGCAAAGTGTCCTGAAGTCACCTGTGTGCCATGATAATTTATATATGTGTAGGTCAAAAAGTTGCCTTAAAGTGGAACAACTTAATAACCAAATTTTTATAAAGAAATACCAGAAATAATCTTCAATTTCGGTAAGTTTCACAATCTATATCAGTCAGAATTGCATGGTGGCTCTATTAGAGAAGAAAAATATGCAGCCTCTTCAAGGATAGATAGTAAGGCCACCAGATAATGTCAAAAATCACTGTCATCAGTCAAAACACAAGGCTGCTCTAACTTTAAGTAATAAAATTCATAGAATGTTTTCATCCAACAGTGACAAAAGCTGAATTATACATGACTTTATAAGGTGGTTCATTTCCTCAAGTGAATGAAAACATGAAGAAAATTCCAGTAAATGAGCTTTTCTAGGGGACAGCTGCAAGGACAAGAGAGCAGAGAGAGGAGATGTGAGTGAATTCTGGTCCAGATCCCCATGCTGGCACCGACAAGCTCCAGCCTAGCAGCCTAAATTATGCATGTCCTCTTTCTCTCCCACCCAATCTCTCTCTGTCACACACACACACACACACACACACACACACACACACACACACACACACACACACACACACACACACACACACACACACACACACACACACACACACACGCATGCACACACACACGCACGCACACACACACGCACGCACACACACACACACACACACACACACACACACACGCACACACACACGCATACACACACACACACACGCACACACACACGCACACACACACACACACACACACACACACACACAAAGTTCGAGAGAGGAACTCCAGTGTGAGGGGAGAGCCGGAGAAACGAGGTGAACTTGGGGGGCGGACAATAGAAAATGACAAACGGCAAGAGAATAGATGAAAAGGAGGAGAGCGGTGTTTCATTAAATACGTCGCTCTGCAACATCAGCACAAGAACGCGACCACGTCTACATCACATCAGCAGTGTGACTCACTGAAATTAAATGTGACAAAAGACGACGTTGGCAACAAAATAAGGGGTTCCAAAACAGAAGATATTGACTGTATACTTTCTAAAACGTGGGTTGCAATTGTTGAATCACTGGCATTGATCATCAAAGCTCCGCAGTTTGACTGTGATTGCTTTGAGTGAGGCTGTAAAATTCACTGTAATTAGCGAGATACCTCAAAGGAGTTTCTTGCCTTACAGAGTGAATATCAACCCATTATGTTTGACACCAAATGGAGAGAATATTAATATCCAGAACAGAGGACAGGACATTCTCCAAAAAGGTCAAGTCTGTCCTCTGCATTAATCACACAAGAATTTGAGCAAGTTGACAGTTTATTGGCTCAAGGAATTGTTCCCGGCAATCTATTCTTTCTGATATATTGTTTGCAAATCTGCTGCCTTGTTACAGTCCTGTCTTGTGTTTTACATAACTCTATAGACTGCATATTTGTACAATTAAATCCCTTGTAGTACACACAAAAGTATACTTTTTTCACAAAGTAATAGAAGAATGCATAAAAGACATAAAACCACTGAACTAAGGGGATATTTAAAAAAAGGACATCATTTGCAACAGAACTCCAGAGTGGCACAGGAAGGAATAAAATCAATTGACTGAAGTTACACTCTGGCTAATGATTTGAACTCCTTTGCCAGATTTTAAACTGATAACACACACACACACACACACACACACACACACACACACACACACACACACACACACACACACACACACACACACACACACACACACACACACACACAGCACAAAGTATGAAACTATAACAACCACTCAGCCAGAGGAAAAGAGGACGCAGGCCTAACTTTGTTCAAGACACAATTGATTTTTTTTTCCATTAGCTTTTAGTACAACTGATGCACTGTATTTATTCTTGCACAAAGGTTCAGCCATGATTTTGGTCTTAGTGCTCACCTTATATCCTCGATCACGGACTCTCTTCCAAGCAGAACAAAACAAGTGGATGTCGACAAACAGTTGTCATGCACATGCTTTAAATGAAACAACAACTATAGTTAGAGCTGCTTAGTAGACAGATTTGTGTATGGTTCTGTCCTGTATTTGTGTCTTTACATTTGTATACTGCCTGATGGTAAGTATGGCAAAAGCACTGCAAACATATATGTAATATGCCAGTTAATTAAATTCATACAAATATCATAAAGACATGGATTCTGAAGAAAAGGCTGTAAGGAAACCTCCATGGTATATTTCCTGGCACTTCTTCCTGTGGGTGTCAGGTGGCACCATACAGAGAGTGATAGAAACGCCACATAAAACCTGACAAACCACTTGGGTGCAATTAAAGAACAGAGTAAAGACAACAAAATCAAGAAAATAAAACACCAACTTATGCCTCCAGCACTGACTAAATAAACATAGAGACACATTCCTATAATACATGAACAGACACAAAACAGAAACCAAATCAAATTCGCGAGTAGCAAAAGCAGACTGCAGCAATGCTTCGTTGCAGAACGGGTTTAAACCAGAAAGGCAGCTAAATGTTCTGGCAGGAATGATAAGGAATTTTCAGAGGCAGTGGTCTAAACCACAACATCACATGTCTGTGCTGCAGCAGAGGAAGGGGAGATGTGAGCTTAGCCTGCCTTAAAGACCAAACCTTATCGTTCTGGGTCCTGAAGGTACACTGGCACCTTCTCCAACTCACACCTCTTGGCACGGTTACATACACCTTTGGCTTCAGCAGAAATATTTAATCTGGTGGATATCCAGCTGCACACTAGCTCCTCTTCTTCCTTGATCTGCCCTGTTAAACTCAGTTTGAACTGCAAAGAGTTTCAGTGAGGAGGCACACCCTTTACCAGAAGCACTGCTGGCCAGCTCCAGAGTGAATAGTTGGCTCAGTGCCTTCCTTTAATTGCACACTAGAGATGCTTCCTGATGTTTCTGTCTGTATCTATCTATCTGTGTATGTAAAAAAACTCCCCTTTTTTTAATAGTGCATGTCAGCCTCTGTGGGTAGTATGTACAGTATGTGTTTTGGGGTGAAGGGGGAATGCCACTTTACCAGCTGGTTTTCTGTCTGTCACTGATCTTTCCCCGCTGTTAAAGCCCACAGTGACTCAGCTAGGAACCAATATGACAAAATACCGCACAGCAGGGGAGGCGGACTGATGAGGAGGTCGCGTACTCGATTCAAATAAGCTTTCCTGCAGACTGAACAGGGTGGATGCTAATTTCTCTCCTAAATCTTCAAAGCATCTCATTTCTTTCTGTAAAAAGATTACCTCTTTCACATCCCTAGTGGCACGCTCAAGGCAACTTTCACTACTCAAAGAGGAAATATGATAAATACCATTTAACCCACTTTTACTGAAAACTGACACAATGATTTGAAGTGAAACTTAACACTAAATATGTATTCATACAGAAGGAGAGCACTACAGTAGAATCAGGACTAAAGCCAGAGGTAGACCAGATAATATATAGTCTATGTACAGTACATTTCCTAGCACTGCAAATAATGCTTTTACACCTGAGGGAGGTAGTGAGATAACTTTGTGCTTCACGAAAAAGTCTGATCAGAAATGTGCTTTGTTCACCTGAAACCACACCCAGGAGTGACGTCACAGTGTATGTACTGCAGTACATACTTGTACACACTAAGGCTACAACTACTGGAGGTAAACAAAAACAAGAACTGAAGAGTGTGTGACGTTACTCTTAAAATACCCAGAAATGTTTTAAATATTTGTGTGATTACATACAGCACCTTTCACTGACCCTGCAGTACTGTAAGTATTCGGGATACCCTGCATGCATTGCGGTTTGCAGCAGAATCTTTTTGGCATTTTGGTATTTTCCAGACTATAGAGCGCACCTGAATAAAAAGCCGCACCCACTAAATATATATATATATATATTTTTAAATTACATATATAAGCCGCACCGGACTATAAGCCACTCAGAAATCAGATATTTACCGGATACACCGAAAGATTTTGTACCGTAAATGTTTATTTATATACCTGAACTAATTTTATATAGTCCATAAAATACGGTAAATACAATCAAATCTAAAAGTTTTCCCAGTTGTCAAAGCATTTTCCACCAACCATTATTGAGAAAAGCAAGGAAAATACTGAAAACCTGCATGATAGTCATGATTAGCCACAGGCTGTGTGTCCAGTGTAGGAAAGTGAAAATGCGCTATTTAAGACAAAACGTGTCTCGGGATGTTCATGTGAAGTCTCCTTTCCTCTTATATTTATGTGCCTGAGTGAAGCGCATGCATGAGTGCACTGAGTGGCCTAAAAACGGCATCAAAGGTCGCACAGTGTGACCTCTACTGATGATATGCAAACAGATGTTGCTTGTTGGACAGTATCCATCTGGCATAGAGGAGAGGAGGGGAGAGGAGAGGAGAGGAGGGGAGAGGAGAGGAGAGGATGGGAGAGGAGAGGAGAGGAGAGGAGAGGAGAGGAGAGGAGAGGAGAGGAGAGGAGAGGAGAGGAGAGGAGAGGAGAGGAGAGGAGAGGAGAGGAGAGGAGAGGAGAGCTCTAACGCAGATATAAGCAGTGCTTCATTTGCTAAATATAACCAACAAAGTCTGGTCTGGGCTCCTTCTTACAAATCTTTGTCTTCATTCTGAGCGTCTGCTCCTCTATCTAATGATAACTTCTCAGAATGATTTCAATACAAGCAGAGTTCCCTCCTGCTTCTATTCTGGTTTCAATACTCAATTCAGAAACCAAAACAAGGAGAAACAATATCTGTCACTGTGAGTGACAGGACTGCCTTCAAAGGCACAACTCAAAATGAAAGATATAGCCAGCAATTCTTCATTTTTGTCCTTGTGCTCGTGAATAGAGGCCTCTTTGTTGAAATCCATGGGTGGTACTAATGCGAGTGAAAAGAACAAGAGCAGCAATGCTCTGGTTTAAGATGCAGGCTTCTCAAATCAGTCATTTATGCTAATGCTGCCAGTGGATCATGTTCCTAATTAGGTCCAAATGAACAATTAGCTGATTGGGTTGACGCTGCAAAAAGAGGTGTCAATCAGAAGATCAGTGGGAGGAGAGCTGAGAAGAAATACCAGAAAAGGCAGTGACATGACTGAAAAAATATCTGTATAGACAGTCAACAAGACTGAAGCGAATGCGGGAAGAAAGTAACCTAGGTGGGTGTGTGTTTGCGTGTGCATGCACGGGTGTGTTTACATGTTTTGTGTGCGAGTACGCTCACTAGTGTGTCTGCGCACAAGGACAAAGTCTACCCATTATGCAATTGGAGTAGGTGCAACTCGACCATTACAGTCCATTTAGGTTTCAAACAGTGAGACAGCACTTGGCACTTCATTTAGCCACACAAGCGTGTTACAGCAACCGTCTCACACTCCCAAAGCATTGCCAAAAAAGAAACCTAAACAACAAAAAGCCTGCTCAAAGTGCTCCCTGACTGACAGTGCTACTGAGAACGTGGTTTGTGTGTAGGGAGACTCGGAGATGGGAATTCTCCATTAGCAGTTAGCGACAGAGTGAGGAAACATATGCCAGGACACGGGGTGAAAATACACACATCGCATTTCAAAGCCAGCTGTCACACTGACACGCGCTGTCATTCTAGTAAGCTTGACTGCAAATTGATCACACTTAGCACATGGCTGTATCATGAACCAGTACAAGTCCATGTAAAGTAAGAATAAATGTGTTCTGAGTTTCTCAGACCAAAGAAGAACGAGTTAATAACCACCCTGCCGAATTTGAATGATTAAAAATATCGACAAGTTTATGAAATTAGGTGTCATGATCAGGTAAAAAGCAGCAGTATTCTCAGGTCCAGGACTGTGGGGGTGTGTCATGTGCTGAAGCCACACCCACTGGTGGGAGCAGTCAGGCAGCCATTTTGAAGCGACTGAAATGTGTCGGATGAGTTCAGAAAATGACAAGACTAACTTTGAAACACTGAGCAAGATTATTAATCTCTCTCTCTCTGCTAAGGGTGTAGGGGTATGGTCAGGGTGGTCTCAGCGTGTCATCGAGCCACCCTTTAGAACCGCCCACAAAATCCTGGACTGAAAACTGTTTCAAACTCTAACTCCACATTTCAGTAATACATCTGTTACAGATACAGTAGCTCTGTCCAACATCTTAATTCAGCATACACAAAGTGCATTCCTTATGCTCTGTGAATCAATAGCATATTGATCTGTGTTCTTACTCACAGAGAGATTTTTTTACTTCCTTATTAATGTTTGCTGTCAGTCGGGATAAAGTTTTTACTAAGTTTACTGCATTTAAAATTTTAAAAGACAGGACAAATTGAAGGTCTTGTAGGTAACATCCTTGTGAAATTGTAGCTGTGAATTATAATGAAATGCATCCCTTGGGTAATGCAGAAACAGGTGCTAATATGTACAGAAAACACATCTGCCTTGCATTCTAATAATTACTGAGTTACTGAGTTGTCTGAAGAATAATTCAGGTGATATCACACTTTTTCTTTCATACAGTATTTAACCGTTGTGTTAACCAGTAAGTTGGCCTTTTTGGCTCTGGCTTTTCAGATAATAAAAACCAGCTAGTTGATCATTTTGTTTGTTAGCTGTTTGGGGGATCAGCGGGACATATTTCATAAGAGCAAGTGATACCAAATACAGAAAAGTCCACAAGGCTGGAAAACCAAACTAACGAGTGGAAAGAACTCTTTAGATGTTATGTTTGTGGGTTTCTCACAAAGAGATACAGAAGTAGTCATACTGTATGATCATCGTTAATGTAAAAATACTGATTACAGTTGCTACAATCTAAGTGAAGGCAATGTTTGATGGTGAAAACATGTCAAGTAGGAGAAACAGCAAACAGTGTCTCACAATTGAAGGCAGTGTTGGCTTCTTGAATAATCCGTTCATTTGCTTAAGCAATTCTGGACAGACTTTTTACCCTTCTGCTCCGAGCATGTGTGTTACATCCATTTAAATCAACAAGGGACAAAAAAAGAATAGATATGTTGTGTTGTTTTCTTTGTGCGTTTGTCACGGAAGTATAACAAGGTTATACTCTCGGTGTATATATGGAGTTTTCTCCCCCAGAATCCAGCAAAAACTTTACTTTCAAAATCCTTTAAATGCCAGCTGACTTTCCATACAATTGAAAAACACAGCTACAAGGACAGCAGGAACAGAGAAATACAAGGACTGGGGATAATTTTTTTTTCCAAAGTTGCGCACACACTCCCTTTCTCTCCCTTGACAGTCTCCCCCTCTGTGAGTCTAATGAAGGCAGAGTGTGTAGGCGAGGATTCGCGCCATGCCTGGTTGCACACGGTCAACCTTCCTGAGCAACATGCTTCCACAGGCACATGTACATAGACACACATACGTGCACACATGGTGGCACATGGCATGGCCGAGTGCTGAAACACAATGCAGCATTACACGCAAGGGCACAGACACACACACACACACTTGAGAGTCTGAGCTTTGTGTACTTGACTTCAGGTCAGCCCATCTGTCAGTCTCTCTCTCTCTGTGTCTCTCTCCCTTTCACTGTCCTTCCCCCACATGCAAATGTACACTTTTCCATCTGATTCACCCACACTGAGGGATCATTATCTTTGGCATATTGCAGACACAGAGTCATGATGGGGTTGTTATCCAGACAGGGGTGAGCACACTCAGCATGTCACTTCTCATTAAAAGACAACAACCCCCATTTCCCAGCGTGCATTCAATGGATGCATGGTCATTGGCTTACCCTCCTTTGATGTAGTCCAGGAAAGTGACTTCAATGTCCACCAGGAATGACAGCAGCGTTACCTGTAAGTGATAGGGGCCCAGTCAGCTTTGTGTCGATGTTAATGGCTTTCAAGTGTTGCCTCTGATGGGATAAATAGAGTGGCCGCTTCGATTATAAAATGAAACACTGCGCAGGATCAAACAGGTGCCCATCTGGATCTACTGCAGCAGTGCGTTCAGCCCATACAACTCTATGTATCAAATAAAACAATGAGACATCAGATTTGATGGATAATTCCTCACCGTTCCAGAGTTGAGGTATTTTTTCTTCTTCCCTTTCTTCTTTGGATTTACCACCTAAAAAGAAAGGATTCTCTCTTAAAATCACAGCATTTATTTATTCATGCTTTTATTTTGAATTCGGTGTGTCATTCGTGGTCAGCTCTAAATTAGCATCGCTACAATTGTGTCATCAAATGCAGGCCAGAAACCAAAACAATGAGCTGAAAGATCCTATAATACTAATAAAAAAGCTGAGGGGGACTTGGGGTCGGGTTGTAATTTTGTGTGGGTTATCACAAGCAGGACCTGTTACATATACATAGATATGACCTCTATTGTTGCATTAGATTTATTACTTATATCCCTATTCCTGTACAGAAAGTTTTGGACCTACTGCACATCCATCTACACCACTGGTTATACATGTGTATAATGTTTTTAATACACTAAAATATGAAGAATTTAATGCTTGATATAATGATGTAGTGTTGAAATGATTTGGAAAATGGCAAACATTTACAGTAAAACTAGGATTTGATGAGAACCAGAATTGGCCAGAAAAAGTGGAATCTGATTCACGTTCACAGAAAAAAAAAAGAGAATCTAAATACCATATATACTGTATGTGTGGTAACTGAGTCATATGCCATATCATTTGTACACCTCCCTCTCACTCTCCACCCACAAATACTCCCCTCCCTAAACCAGAAACCACCATTAATATATGCTATAGCACTGCACTTAAAGCCAAATTTATCCAGAGCAGCAGCTTAATCCAGAGGTGGATTGTGACTCTAACCCGGCTGTTACATGAATATGTAACAGGACACAAAGTGAGCGCACAGTCAAACAAGCTTTGTTAAATTAGGGTTCCTATTCATCTAGAACAGCTTTATTTATTCCACATCCGAAAAGATATGCTTATTCGGTGGTTCATTTCTCTTGTCTCTTGTGTTGCGACCGCTCCTGTGATGTAAGGACCAGTCAGAAACAGACCTGAAACTCCATTTGAATTCCAAACTCTGCATCACAGCTTTCAGATCAGAGCTTTATGGTCTAATTAAACTGGGCCAAGGTTAAACAGAAAGAGAGGACCTCAGGGAAACAACATACAAATGTGTGGATTGTGGATTTATACATTTCTCCTTGGTTCACATTGCAATCGGTACACACAAGGACACGTTTGCCTCTGGAGGTGAGGTGCAATGATTGAAACCCACAAACTGAGGGCCTTTAGCCATGCAAAGCCATGCCCTCTGTAAAAACCAGGGTCAGGGAACGGGTTGAAAATCCTTGTGTGTATGTGTGCGTTCACGTCTGTTTGCTGTTCCTCATATACTTGTCAATGTGCCTCTGTGTGCACATAGGAGGCAAGCGGCAGCTGTTTAAAAAGACGGTCCCCTGTGTGCTCTCCTTTCTATGTGGTACTCTGTTAATCAAGAAGTGTTGACTCTTCCTGGGAGAAGATAAGCCAGTGATCCATCATAACTGCCAGGGTGTGTGTGTGTGTGTGTGTGTGTGTGTGTGTGTGTGTGTGTGTGTGTGTGTGTGTGTGTGTGTGTGTGTGTGTGTGTGTGTGTGTGTGTGTGTGCGTGGCAGGGAAAGTGAAGGGAAAAAAAGATGCACTGGGGAATTTTAAGTTCTTGGTTGGCAAGGCTTATAGGATAAATATCATCTTAAAATTGATTATTCTCCACACAAAATAATACAATATATATGTTTTTTCTATATATGAAAATATGAGTTAGCTTAACAAAAAGTAAAAGTAAATTTAGTTCTTTGAGTAAAATGTTGCACTGAAATAAATACAGTAAAAGTTGAAGGGGAGCTCAGATTCTACACATCAGAGTCTGTTCGGAGGAGTGAGAAGTACTACTGCAAAAAAATCTTGACAATCAGAATAAGCACCCTGCTCTGGACCACCCCCTTAACCTTTGTGTGTTTTAGTGTCTTTTAGCCTGTTGTTTTGGTTTCTGGTCCACAAAAATGTTTATAGCCCGCCCCTCACTTTTGCTTGAGGCTAGTAGGTTGTAGCTAAATTAGCTGCTACTAGCATAGCACACTATTTATTACTTATTTTATTGTCTTTTTTTATTCTACAGTATACTGAGCAAGGTTTAGGGCAACTGAATTTCATTGTATGTTTGTACAATGACAATAAAGAATTCTTAAATCTTAAACACTGACACATCTTAAAAACATGAATTTCCAACCAAACTGTTGGTTGAGTTGCACTGAAGGTAATGTAGGCATCAGGTTTTGACGAGGATTTTTTTTTTTTTATATCTGTCTATTGTAACACATTGTTATAGGTGTAATGCTAAATTGGTCTTCTTTTATGTCCCTTGCCCACTTTTCATTTACTCTCTCTTGCTCTTTTACTTTTATTTTGTACTGGTCATGCAGTTAGTTACATAAATGTCAGTAAGAGAACGTATTTCCATCCCTAATCCACCCTGATGCGTAAACAACAACATTACCATGGCTGCTCTGAAGTCTCATGTTCGAGCATCTGGTTTGTGTCTGTTCGTATGAGAAGTGACATTATCATAGATATGTGGACATGATCCATAATGCTTTTATACGCTTCAGCTCCAACTGCCCCAAGCTAAAGAAACATAATTCTACTTTTAAAAGCTATTAATAAGGCTTTTTTTTTTTAACCCGCAGTTCACATCTTTGGCTGTCTTTGGCGGAGTAACAGGGTTAGACTTCTCAATGTGTGTTTTCCCCACCAGATGGGACCAGCAGATTTTCAACAAAACACAGTTGAGTAGATTGAACTGAAATGAGCAGCTCAGCTTCACTATGATTTAACTTAAATAGAAAAAGCGCCAGATGAAAAGCCAGAGGAATCAGTAATCTAATTACTGCGTGTGTGAGTCACCTGCTGCCCTGTATACTAGTCCGGAGAGGAAAGTCATTGTTGATTTAAACACAGTAACACACATGTACAAGCTCACACACAAACTTACCTCATAGACGTTGAATTGGCTTTGCCCTCTGGACAGCTCTCTGTAGCTGGTGCTGAACTCTCCGATAAAGTCGTGACTAAAAGGGAAGCGAGGAAGACACACAAGAATGAGGCAATATATGTTTATATGAAAAAATTGTGTTTGACGACACATTCCCTTAAATTATTAAAGCTTGGCACGTGTGAATTTTTAAAGCAAACCGCTTCATGCTCCCAAAAAGACAACCTATGTGAGAAAGCAACAGTGATGAGGTTTGTTGTTAATGAGTTTGAAACGTGAGAGAAGAAGACACCAAACACTTTCATGTACACGGACAACTGTCGAGACAAACGCTAAAGCTCCATTCAACCGAACAAGCTTTTAAAAATGGATTGAACGTCCCAGTCCCATTGAAAACCATCACACCCAAATGTCACTGTGTTCCCTCTATCAGACTGAGAATGACACTGAATAGATTGCAAAGTATAGAGAATAGAGAAATAACTCCCCGTTCAACTACAGCTTGACAAATGTCACTCCTCTTTCTTTCTGTCTGACTGTCAGCAGCCAGAATCCAGACTCATCATTAAGCAGTCAATCTGTGACGATCCTGCACCCAGCTTCCTTACCTACTGGAAACATAGACTAGTGTTAATTATGTTTGACTCGGATTAGATTAGCAGTAGGAGGCTAACATGTGCTGAATGTTAATGTAATTAAGATAAGAAGTAATAATGCACTGCTGCACATTTACCACTGTTTACAAAAACCGAGGTTATCATATCTGTTTAATCACCTGCTATCCTCGCAATCGCATAACCAAACGCCAAAAACAATATAAAAACTGCCTTAACAGGTGGTTTTCTTTTTTCGGTTTTAATCACATCATCATGTTAATTCCGTCAAAGCTTCATCTTCAGGCACAGACAAAATGAAAATCTGATCCAGGAAGTCCAGTTGGAGTAATAGATCCGTCAGTCTGAAGATGTATCAGATGAGGTTTATAATATAATGAGGAAAGATCAAACTGTTCAGGAAAGATATTATGGTGAAAATCGTTTTATCATTAGAAACACAGAAATCATGTTGCAAAAAAATCCACCATGGATGTTTGCTTGCACATTGATTGGCCAATGCAGGGAGATGATGTCATAATGCTTTTAGCCGACAACACTGCACTTCTTCTGGAGCACTGTGAATCAGCAACTCTCCGAATCAATAAAGTACCTCTGCTTAATTATTTAAATTTTTCCGACTCTGCTGCAGTGTTGACACGATTAAAATATTAATTATTATTATTATTATTGTTGTTGTTGTTGTTATTCATTTTTCAAACTCAGTGCTGTCGTCTGTCTGAACGCAGCCTCAAGCTTTGTTCATACTTTGGCAGTAAACTAACAAAACGGCAGAAGTGTGGAACGACATGACAAACATAATTTCTTCAATCATGCTTTGAGATCAATACAAACAAAGTGAGTCCTGAACTTTCAGAGTTTGCCAGATCAATTAGAGAATAATTATTGATTCAGTCCTGAACATATTATGCAACGTGCTTTTAATTTAAAAAGATGTATGACGGTCAAAAAAAGAAAAAGAAAGAGAGGAATTACCTGCCGTCTCTGTCCCAGTCGTACACCTCCACCTTGATTGTTCTGTTGGAGAAATAAAAGAAGCAGATTTATGAATCTATTAAAGTTACTTCTGATACAGATTTAGATTTTATATTTGTTGAGGCATTTAAGCGCTCAGTTGCCACATATTTTAAAAAAGCTAAAAGGTGTTGCTAGATATTTTCAATACAAGAGACAGACATTTCCCCCCCGAGTACAACTAAGCTGACTTACTATAACATTATTCAAAGTGCTGAAAATCTATCTTCTATACTGAAATGATGAAATCTACACAGATTTAGATATCACGTCTTACAATTCCTTTGTCATCGTTGTCATGGAGCTATTAGAAGAAGCAGATCTATTCTGCAGCTTATCTTTATTCCAACACACTGTCTGCCTGTCACTGTATTTGCCTCTGGTAATGTGCTCTCCTCATCTCAAAATACATCTATTTCTGCATCCCATTATAGCTTACAGGGAAACGGGAAGGAAAAAAAAGAAGAAGCAAACTAGAATAGTCTGCAAGAGACAGATATGCTGTGCTATCATTCTATCTACCAACGTGTTCAACAGAGGGGTTATTTCTCCCTGACAAAAGCAGGAGAGCGATACATAGAGAGCGAGAGGGGTGAGGCTAAAGGATAATAGAAGGGAGATCAAATTAAAAGAGACAGCGCAAAAGGCACTCTGCTGAAGAGGACGGGGGTCAGAGCGAGCAAGTAGAAGAGAAGATGGTGTGGAGAGGAGTCAAAACTGACAGATAATAAATACGGACAGTGACAAAATGATGTAGCACTCATACTCCAATCGATTAAGTTTGTCTTTTTGACACAGAAACAGAGTCGGATGTATGATTAGAGCTTTATGACCAGACAGTAGCGTTCCATTAATTTTGTATGACCTACCGTCGTTCCTTTTTGAGACAGCTCTTAAAACAAGTGGTGTCTAATTCAAAACCCCAGCCAAAACTGCACTTCTCCCTACTCCTCGCCAAGCCCTCATTAACGGGCCTTAGAGCTGCTTGGGGAGCCAGATGCACATTAGAGGAAATGAGGCAATTAAAGGTAGGGGAGTGGAAAGAGGGGTTTCTGTTGATGAAATGAATGAATGAATTAATGAATGAATGTCTCCTCACTTTCTCCTCAAGAGAAACCTCAAAGTGCAGAGCTGTCTATGTGTGTGTGTGTGTGTGTGTGGGTGGGTGTATGTGTGTGTGTGTGTGTGTGTGTGTGTTTGTCTGTTTACGTGGGTGTGTCTTATTAAATCAGTGCTTTGACACATCTCAGTATGAAACAATCCGTCACTCTGAGCTTTATGATGTGACAGGAACTAGATGATAATTTTACTTGTTAACCGTATGGTCTTAAACACACACTTGCATGTGTGTGTGTGTGTGTGTGTGTGTGTGTGTGTAAGAGACAGAGAGACAGAGTGTGGGTGTGTGAACACAGACCCATCAGAGTCCCTATAAGCAGATACACAGTCCTCCATTGTTTGCCAGCTTGAGCTCATCCTTATCTCTTTTCCCAGGCTGCAGAGAGACCGGCTCAGTGTGTGATTGTGTGTGTGTGTGTGTGTGTGTGTATGTGTGTGTACTGTACGTGCAGTCCACTGTGAGTTTCCCCAAGTCCCCCATTGATAAGGCATAGTGTGACTCAACTCCCCTAATAAGCTTATTGGACCAAACTTCAAATAATTGCCGCTGTCTGCTAGCTGTGCTAAACTAAACCCTATTGTGTGCTTCTTTGTGCTTTTTTCAGGACGCAGCTGCTGTCGACGCAGGAGACGGACAAAAACATGTGACTGACATGAGAGGGACACGCTTAACCTACTTAACATGAATTTACTCAGAACTACCAAGACGTTTTCTGGAAAGAACCATGTATTTGGTTGCAAAAACTCAAAATTTATCTGCATGCAACCATCTTAAGGACATAAAAACTTGGATGACTTGCAAATTTATGATGTTAAACTCAAGTTTAAAAAACAAAAAACAAAACTGAAGTTATTGTTATTAAACCCAAACTCTTCTAGCTCCAAAGTAAAGAATCTTGGAGTTATCTTCGATCAGGATAAGTCCTTTATCGTTCACATAAAATTTTAAGGACTACTTTTTTTTCACCTTGGTTGCTCGTAGTAGGAATTGTCGAGTCTCTCTAAATATTATAAGTATTTTAAGTATTTTAAGTAAATTCATATTTTCCCAGCAAAGTATAGAGCTCTTTCCAGAAACCATGCTAGGAATTCTGTGGAGGAAACACTGCGATTACATCTCAATTAAAGGAAAGACTACAGAGCAGTGCCAAACAAACAATCAACAGGAACAAAAACAGAAGTTACTGCCATTCCTTTCAAAATAAGATAATTGTTTAGAATCGAGAATAGTTAGCATCCCTTAAAATGATTCACTGCCAATAAAAAAAAAAAAGAGTTATCTTAACACGGTTTCGTCTCCTGTTTATTTGTTCTGCTTCATGAAGACCTGTGAAATTGCAACACAATCGTGTATCACATTAGTACTCAGAGCATATATTATATTAAAACAAACAGACTGTGTGTGTTTGGCGACAGGGTGACACTTGTTGTGGTACCAAAATAAACACCGACGAATGTATTGGAGTCCTGACTTGCTAAAGAAAACATTGCTTTCTTTGCTCTTGGTGTCAAATGACAAGAAGATTAAAGCGGTCTGCTCCTTCTCTCTATAAACTCTTGAACTAAATATAAACGAGAATGTACGATAATTTATCTGCCAAAAAAACTTGTGAAGTATACTCCTGAATGCATCATCTTGATCACTGTTTCTCAATGTGTACCACTGGTGGTACGTGACCTTTTTGTGGTGGTGCTTGGAGGAATCTCTGGAATAAGTACATTTTTACATCTAATACTGTAAAAAATACTATAGTGGAATGTCATTTAAAATAAGTGTTTTATTTTGTTTCAACATCAGCCTGATACGTAGTCACTTTCATGCAGGTAGAGCATAGCTCACATACATCTGTGATTCGCTAAAATATGACGTTAACTTAAGTGTAGCTAAATTAATGGTCCAAAAACACAGTAATCATGTCTCTAAACAGGAAATATTAGGGAAAGAAGTACAGATAAGGAATATAATACTGTAATAAATACGTTATAACCTTTTCTAATATTACGGTAAAAGGACATTAGTACTGTACTGATTTCATGTTTTAAGTCAGTGTAAAGTAAGAATAAATATTTGTTCTGAGTTTGTCAGACCAAAGAAGAAAGTGTTTAAATGATTAAATATATCAACAAGTTTATGAAATTAGGTGTTAAAATCAGGTAAAAATGAGCTGTATTCTCAGCTCCAGGACTGTGTACATATTTAATGTATTTTAAAAGAAGCTTTAGGTTGAGGTTTTACTCCATATTTTAAAATGTCTGCGCTCTTTGTATCGCTCTCCTGCTTTTGTCAGGGAGAAATTACCCCTCTGTTGAACACGTTGGCAGATAGATAGCACAGCATATCTGCCTCATATCTTGCAGACTGCTCTAGTTTTTTTTCTCCCATTTCGCAGTAAACTTTTACTGTCAGTAAAAGACTGTAAAATGTCATGAAATATTACAGTGTTTCTTTATAATTTACACTCTCTAATATAAAATACTACTTTATTCTGTATAAATTGCCATAACATGGTGCATAAATAAAAGTTTTGAAATATGTTTTACTGTATACAGTATGTATGTATAAAACACATACTTTATTGCATATTTTACAGTATTTTACTGTCAGTTTTTCACTGTAAAATTTATCATTTTTTACAGCGTACAATAAATCTGCCTCCTACGTGAACTGGATTTTAATGTTGGTCGTGATGGTGGTACTTTAAGAGCCACTATGCTGCTATGCAAAACGAAAAGAAATTGCACCTGCATATGAAAGTATTAACTTAGATTAAATAATTCTTATAGAAAACAAGGCTCTCGAACAATTTTCCAGAGGAGAGCCGAATAACAAGACCATGCATCTTCACTTTGTTTTCCAGGAAATATGACAAAATAATAAGCAATTTTCTTTCTGCCGAATCATCTTTATCCTCCTGCTGAACCTATCAAATATGATATTTCTACTTAGCTGGAAATAGCTTCATACATTTTTCATCCAAACTGAATTTATTGACTGCTATTTTGCATAGTGCCTTGCAAGATATAGTGAATACATTTGTCATATGGGTGTAAACTTAACCCAGACTGTCACAGTAATACACCTCTGTCAAAAACCATCTATTTAATCACTCTTCCCGATGCATGGTAAGCAATAAAAGGCTGAATATGTGAGTGTGTTTGGGTGCAAAGCTCATTGTTCATATCCCAGTCAGACTAAACAGTCATTGTGCAGCCAGAGGTAAAAATAAAGGAGTAGAAGCTGTTTATGCGATCCAGTACTTCCTTTAATATTGCAAATATTTGGCTTTCTCATACTGAAAATATAATTTGTTGTGAACTTTACTCTGGCAAATATAGCTTTTACGATTTGAAAGGAAGCGCTGAAGTTTGTGGGCCTAATTAACCTTCATATTGTTGTGTGTGTTTTGTCAATAGATGCCAAGAGACAAGCCACTTTGGCTAACCACAGCCAGCAAAGTTAGCGCTGTGTGAGACCATTAGACACTGCAGGACCATCCATCAAATCACAGGAGTCGTGCATATTACCTTGCATGACATTTTCAGTATGTTTGATACAGAAAATAACTCCTCGATGGTTCAGAGGGGTTGTCTGTGTTATTGTAATATATTTAAGTGGCAATAAAAGATAGTATCTAAAAAGGATTCTGCCTCACCTGTCATAATCACCGTTGCAAAGAGCCCGGACAGGGATTTTAAAGGCCTGCCACACTGGGTTCAAAGTATTCTTCACAACCTCTGTCTTGTGGCAGATGGTAAACCTGCAGAGAGGAAAAGAGAAGATGGGGGAAAAGGGAATGAAGAAAGAAAAAGAGTGGGTGAGAAATACACACATGAGAGGAAATAAAACAGGAAACACGATCAAAGATTAGATTTTCACCAACTGAGAGTAAAAGTGGAGAGCTGTAGAAGCTGGACTACTGCCTGACACACACATGCACACAAACACACACATAAACACATATGGCAAAGAGGTAATTTCATTAGTTTCTTGACTAGCAGGTGGACTTGGTATCTTTCGCCGTCAGGTCAGAAAGTGTTATCTGACTTGTGACACAGAGCAGTGGGAAAAAAAGACCTCATGAAGCTGGATTGAATAGTAGGTTCGAATTTGAACATACTAAAGCACCGCACTTGCTCGGTAGTACTGCTTCTACTACTGCTTCCACACACGCACACAGACACAGACACAGACACAGACACACACACACACACACACACACACACACCCATTTCCACATGTAATTCCCACACATGCTTAAACAGGCAGCATGGCTTTTGATCTGAGGCAAATCAATGAAACCAATTTCCTTTGGATGCAGGGGAGGATTAAGCCAAACATGAAAGGGGAGAAGAAGGACGGAGGGAGTGAGGGAGGAAGGGAGGAAGGGCTACTCACGTGCCGTCCTCATTGCTCCTGTAGAAGACCAGGAAGGGGTCGGATTTGCCGAAGAAATCCTTCTTGTCCAACTTGTTCCCGCAGAACTGCATCATCACTGATTCCTAATGAGCAGAGACAGAAAAGGACAGAAGGAAAACAATAAAAATGCTTATGGAAAGCAAAGCACGGTTAGAAACGTCAATTTAGATGACAAAGCCACTTTCTGATATTCTGATATATGCATAAAAAAAATCCCCAGGGATATATTTGCTGTCAATCAGGAGTAGTCAAGTTATTTTGTGGAAGTTGATATATGATCACATCTGCAGCCTATATTTCCCTTTGAATGCAATGTTATTTTGAGATGTAATGATTTCTGGTGTTTTCATGCTGCTGTTGGTGGGAAACTTGGTATTTTAGGTAAATTTAATGACATACTGAATCCCAAAAGCTGTCTTTTATTGTTGTTGTTTTTTTTTTTTATATGTTGTTAATGTTAATGTTAATGTTTGTTCTTTTTTTCCTGCTGCGCTCTTGAGCCCCAAAAAATGATTACACGTGTGCTGAGGCCAAAAAATAGGACACGAGTGATAAAAAATGAGTTGGAGTTGGAGAGAGTAGGAGAGAAAGAGAAACACAAATAGAGGAGAAAAATAAATATAAAGCAGCTTTAATATAAAAGCTTTATTATTACAGTATTATTTAATACTATTATCTGACTGACATGATTAATTATTGATGTATTCAGGTGTATTTGTGACTCAATTTTACTTTTCTTTGTGGGTGTTGGGGGTCCACTCTTTCTCACTAGAGGGGGCAAATTATTGTCATAATAATTAGATTTAGTCTAATATAGCTATAAATAATAATAATAATAATAATTAGAAAAAACAACAGCTGCTTTTAGGTGCTTTTTAAATAGCAAGTAGTTTTGTGGTGATTTTGTTGTTCTCTAAAGTTAAATGAAATATTCGAACAAAAGTTCAAAGATGGATTTGAACTTTGAGTCTGTAAACACCCTGTTTACGCTCAAAATTCAAGAAGATACTTTATTAATCCCTTGCTGGGGAAATTCTTTTTTCACTCCATTTTGTTTTTACATGCATTTTTTTTTTTTGAAGATATATTTCAAACCTAACTTCTCCCATCCTCTCTGCCTTAAATCATCTGAGACAAACGTCCTGCCCACTTGAGAGACATGAAACCACATGTGACAGACGACCGGATAAGAAAAGATGGAGAAAAGATGGCGACGCAGAACAGACACAGGAAAACAAAGAGTTCTCAGGAAGTGTGTATCCGTCCTCACCCTGCAGTTGTTGAGCTCCTCTGCTTTCACAATAACGGTCCCGCATTTCTTCCCTTGGATGCCTCTGTAGACACAACACAAGATGTGGTACGTTCAGTTTGTTTAGTAGTACAGTATTTGGCATAGCCACCCTGTTTGCTCTACATGTACGCTTCCTTGTATTTCTCAGCTGTTCAAAGGTAAAGTTGTGGAAAAAAATGCCAAAACATCTCATATTTCATAACTGGAATTACTGTCTCGATACCAGAACAGTGTGCATGGAGGACAGTTATGTTTCATCTTTGAGAACAACGGGAATACTTCAGTACACATCACAGAGGAGGTTGCAGGCTTGATGGCAACCTGCCCACAGCAGGATGAGACCCTGCATTTGTCAAATCTGAAAGTTCATCTGAAACTAGTCCAAACCACGTTTGAGCATATTTGTCTATTTATTGTGTGATTATCTTGTTTGTTTACTCAGCGATGCACAATGCCGGCGCCGTGGTGTGTTGACCACAGCATGTCAGAAATTAGTAAAGAAACCAACACAATCAGTCCCATGACATTATTCAATAACTGCGCTTGATTACACACTGATTGTGTTGAACATCATCACTGCTCTGTATAAGGAATGTACACAAATTCTGCTTATTGGTCATTAATCATTCACGTCTCTGGTAGTCGGGTCTTTTAACGTAAGTGTTACATTGTGAGATGTTAAACAGATGAAGCTGTTGAGAGAAGCTGTGACTGACATTATGTTCATACTGAGGAAAAATCAGGCGCAGTGTAAATGTTGCAGTGCGTGTCCAATGTGGCATTTTCGTTTAATTTCCTTCAGAATGTGGTGACGTTTCTCTGTTGATCATACATCGAACTTCATCCACAAATGTTTGCAGCTGCTAATAAGTTGGATTTACAATAAATCCTAAAACGGGTGTAGGTCTGGTCAGTTATAAGGAACTCAGCTTAGGGTAATTTTGGGAAATGTCAGATCATAGATCATAAAGAGAACTCTCCCATAAATATGAAATCACATCATGAAGTACTGGAAATGTCACACCCTTGTTTGATCTCAGACCAGGAACAAACCTCATGGAAAGTTTTACTACTTCACACTGCCTCAAAACATTTCCAAGATACAAAAGGAACACTGTTGATCATGAGGTGGTTTTGTTTGCATGTGGGTGTATGAGTTCACCGTGGTGGTGGTGGTGGTGTGTTCATGGGGGTGTTTTTCACTATTGGGTCATTGCAGCCGGGGTAAAGTTGGGGATAGGTGATGCGTGTGGGTGGGTGCCTATGTGTCAGCACTTTCTCTGAATAAACATCACAGTCTTGAAGGTGAACTCAATGACATCATTTACAACACCTCCTCCCACAGAAACACACACAAACACACAGACACACACAGACGTGACTAAATTTACTGTCTAAAATGTTACTTTAGTTCATTAGGAAGTCGACGAGTAGACAAACTGTTTTAACTTCAGCTCCCGCTTTTTAACCAGTCCACCACAAATGTTCATGCTTCTTACCGGCAATCAAATACAGTATATTTACTCATCGTCTTGAATTGAGATTTCAACACAATTATTTATTAAACCAAATAAAATATTTTAGAGAGATCAGGTGAATAAGTTTGGTAAAATGGGATTTTAATTTTGTTTATTTGACCTTTTTAAACCAGGAAGTCCCTTGATATTAAAGTATCTTCTTTAAGGGAGACAAGGTCAAGAGTGACAGAGACACAATTGTATTGTATGTATTTTGGAAAAAAAAAAGACCTGTGACAAAAAGTTAGAAGAACAAGAAGTTACATTCACTTATTTCTTGGCAGTAAACACAACATATTATCACCTACAGCGGTTGATATGGCTAATGCGTTAGCAAACAATGGCTGCCAAATGTAAGTCAAATATTTACACTCTCTTGAGTCCTGTTTTTGGCTCCATCACTTCCTCTAGGGAATACCTGGCTTTTTAGCTGCTAAATTCTCCGCTATGTTCGCAGGATGGTTTCTAACTTTATCTGTCTGCCGATAGGTGCTGGGCGGGGAGCGTCCAGTGGATTTGTTGCTGAAACAGCTGCCTGTTACTGCTGATTATGGGATTAATGAGAGCAGCGAGGCTGAACTGGATCTAAAACCAAAACAGTGAGCTGAAAGACACTAAAAGGATCTGTAGAGCTGAAGGGAACTGCAGAGTCACTACCGTGAGGGAATTTTCTATTCCAGCATGCCACATATGAGGGTACACAGGGTCAAGCATGTATCCTGAGATCACTGTAGTGTTAAATCTTAGATTTTTATAGGGACACTGATTTCTCTCCTTTAGATACAGCAGCTGAATGTAGAGTTGTCACGATACTAAAATGAGTAACCACGATACTATACCAGACAAAGTATCACGGTTCCGGGTAATACCGCGATACTGTGGCCTTTTTTTATTATTATCTTTATAAACTGCAATGTATTTGTACAAGTTAGTTTGAAACAACAACGTTTGTTTTTTAAGCAAAATTAGTGTTGCCACTGACAAAGACGCCACAGCAGACTCGCTGCTCGGGCCCGGTGCTTCTGCCACGGTGAGTGTGTTGTCTCGTGTCTGGGCGAGACAGAACTTTAGCTTGTTGTTTGTTTTGAAGCGAGTTTCTATCGAAGCGGAGCTGTCTTCATGGAGTTCATGCTTGCCGGCAGAAACACGCGAACAGCCAATCAGCTAACAGACGGGCGGACCCAGCGTGCAACAGCCTATCACATCCCTGGACGTCACCAGTAACAGGCAAACAGCCAATCATTCAGCAGCTGTGTAGTTCGGTTGCAGCGCATGCCATGTTTTTTTTTACGAGTGAGTAGCATGCAGTGAGAAGCCGGGAGGAGAGCAGAGGCGGCCGCTATGTAGCGGAGACTGGCACCGGTAGTATAGTAATCCACGGTAGTACCGTCGTGTAAAATTTCTAGTATAGTAGCGACGGGTATGATTTAGTACCGCGGGGTACCGGGTATACCGTGGGTATCGTGCAACTCTAGCTGAATGTGTTTAGGAAAGCAGGTGCCATCATTAGTATAGTAACTAAGGTCAGAAGATAGGGCTGACACAACAGTCCCTAGACACAGCAGATACATAAGGTAGAGACCAGGAAGAGTAGAGTAGTCGTAGCACTATTCTGAGGGCTTATAGATGAGTCAGAGAGGACAGCTTCTTCAGAACTGTGGCGGCATCGTGACATGTCAAGCCTATTGATAAATTCTTCATTCTTCTTTGCCTCTTATATATTATAATCATTTTATTCACTGTCGATATTAAAATGTCTTTTAGCATTAAACATTTTAAAACAAAACCTAATGTTTGATTATTTTATTGTACATGTTGTGTGAAAGTTTCAATTCAAATTCAGACTTCAATATTTTATCCTTCAATAATTCCTCACATAAAGATCGTAATAGTGACTGATGACTCTACTGTTATTACAACCCTCGTACCAGAATAAGTAAGGAAGCTATCCATGTCTGAGAGGAAGAGCAGGACGACATCATTTGACAAAACTTTTGAGAGGTCTTGCAATCTGACAAAGGGGCCTGTCGTCTGATGAGCTCCGCTTTGAGAGACCCACCTGGCAGAAATCGACTCAGGCAGCCATTTAGACAACCTAGAATTGGGGTCGAGGACCTCTGCATGAATGTAATTCAAGCCTCCTTTTACTCCAGCCCAAGGAACTGCGGAGGAGGGGAGGTGCTTTTGAAATGGCAGAGTTATCAAAATGAAATAGATCCTGGAACCACTGCTTTGTATTGAAGAGCTAAGAGTTTTTTTTCCCCATTTCTTTTTTTACTTGCAAAAGTAATACCCTTTTCTCTGAGAGAGCAGCTAAAATAGCACCTTAGGGTGAAAGGAGAATTTTTATCCTATCAATTTTTTTCTTATTTCCAGACAGCAGAGAGATGTGGGGGTCAGAGCATTAGACGGATAAATGAGTAAAATGCATTCAGAGGGAGACAGACTAAGATTAATTAAGACTGAGACTGTGAGAAAATGAGTTATGCAAACAAATAAAATCTTAGTTTCCCATTGCCGAGATCAAATCGCTCCTGTGACTAAAAAGGCAGAAGAATTCTTGTATACTATATGTGAGTGGAAAAAAAAACAGCACATCCATGTTAAGAACCAGTGGAATGAATTGTATCAAAACCTGACCTGTGAAATTCCCATAAGACAGTTTATAAATACAGAAATCCCAAATCCCAAAAATCGATATGGCAACTTTCTCTAAATGATCTAGATACAAAACAAAATCCCAGTCGTTAGTACGGTTGCAAAGGAGTGGAAACTTGTGGGTGAATTTCCAGAAACTTTCCAATGGAAGTTAAACTGGGAAATTTTGGAAATATTCCAAATTAGAAACTTTCCATGGGAACTGTGGAAACTAATGGGAATTAACTGGAAAATGGGGGTAAGCTAGCATCATAAGAAGACAGCCTCATAAATGGTCAATAAAATGATGCTGGCTATAGCTTATTTAGCATCTAACTTATCATGAATACATTTTCATGTGCTGTTTGCAAGTTAAACATTAATACCATACATCAAATGTATTTACTCCATATGTCATCAAAACTTAATTCACTTTATGTCGTCCACGGGCTCCAATGTGTGGCCTCAATAGCCCTGCAGTACGCAGTGTGCTGTGCGTGTGATGGAGGAATAGCATACAAATTGCATGAAATTGCATTGTTTTAGTCAAGATATATATATTTAGATATTTAGAAGTTACCCGTTAAGGGCCAACCTTACCAAGTATGTTAATTCCTATAAATTCCTGTTAATTCCCATAGAAAGTTTCCAACTTTGAAAATTCCTGTAATTTTGCAAACTTAGGTATAAGGGTTAGATTGGGGATTCCACCTGTATATTAAGCAGTAGTATAACCACTTCTTTGTAATAAAACAGCAGCTCCTAAGACAGTTTAGCTTGTCATGTTGCACTGTGATGCCCTCGGGTTTAATATCCTCGCGTACATTTTTTTACCATCCAAATGACTGACTGACGTGTGCATGTATGAGGGGACACAGAGGACCTTTTTCTGGTACCAGAACACCAGTCACACCTGGAGAGGACTACTGAAAACATTTCCAGTACAACCTCTGAATTGAGCTAAATTTGTGCCATGGGAACACCCATTGGAGCCCAACCAAAACCTTGCGTCTTACTGTCAACTTCTACTGCACTTGAAAAATCATAAAACTACAAGAGCAAAGTTAAAGTGATGTGTGACGTGCAGGGGGAAATGAGAAATTGTAATATAATAGTAGTAATAGTAATAGTAATTAAGTAATTAAGAGTTTCATTCTGTACATTGTGTCCACACTGTGAAAGAGGAGCTTTTTACTTGGCTTTCCATCCACTTCACCTGCTATTTAACAGTTTCACAGTATTAATTAACAGCTCTCTCGGGTTCCTGCTATTCACCTTTCAGTAAGGACCCTGTTTACATGCTCTCCTACTTTTACTGTTTGGTCTATGGTTCAGATCTGAATCACTAAGTTAATTATTTTATACGATTGAGCTTTATACTCACCCTTTCAGAGGGACATATATTACTTTTGACTCCATTACATTCATTTGGCGGTGATAGTAATCAGTTTTAATTTTACATACTGTAAGATTAGCTAAATAACTACATCACCAACTACATCAGTAAAATACTACATGCACATGAATGAATTGGTAATAATAGTAATCTAATATGTGTGTAATTAATTTAAGTACATTAATATACAAAAAGGTAGTACTGTAAATGCAAAACTGGAATAATTACTTTTACTTACAGATGCTAAAAGCTGGATTTGGTTTGACTGCTGAAGCCTTCAATTAACTTCAGATAAATATTTGAACACATTTTTGCATAAAATGAGCACTGCGGATTTTGAAAGTGAATCAGGGAGCGACCTTTTTAATCCAGTATGAGAAGGTAAAACAATAACAAATTGCAAAACCTCTTTAGGTGTACAAGTGGGCACCTCAGTGTTGTTTTAAAAAGGTCCAGTGTGTCAGATTTAGGAGGCTCTGTAAATCTGGAGAGTTAGATGAGAAGATTGATAACACTCTCGATTCTGTACACTTAATATGAAGCCCCAGCCAGCAGCTTAGTTTAGGTTAGTCTCTAAATCCACTGCTCAAAGTTGAAAATATGCACTAAAATATTTATGGCTGTTTCACATGAGGATACCACAACCAACAGTGAAGGGAGGTCCTTTGCTTGACTGCTATGACAACAGAAATAGAGGAGAAATTAAAACTTTTTTTAGGAGCACAATAATACTCTTTCCTATTGTCTCTCACTGAGACTGCAACAATATCCAGGGAGAAATAGCTAAAGACGCACAAACACACGCAGACACACCAGACAGGCACCCAGAATCTGTGTCGCCATGACAACTCTGATGAGCTGGGTCCCCCACAGTGGGATACTGAATGGGATTCCTCTGCTCGTTATTTCCTCAAATGCTCATTGTCGCACGGTTATTATTATAGAGATTTGCCTTAAAATGATACATGGGTAGCAACTGACAGGATTGTGTAGTTGCTGTATGAATAATGTATCTCACAGTTTAGTTTTTTGCCTTACATATGCATACGGCATACATATATATGGCATTGTAATATATATGTATGTGCAAACTGCTTTCTGGGAAGTGAGTACTCCACCTCAGAAAAGAAAAATTATGACCACACACAAGTATAGTAACATATTGTGGTGCAATCAAGTCTGTGTAAAGGCAATTCTGGAATTTCTCTCAAAATATATTAAATATGTTGGAAAATAGTTGCTAAAAAATATGTGAAAAGACTTTTTCACCAATTTTCAGTCCAGGATTTTGTGGGCGGTCCTAAAGGGTGGCTCGATGACACGCTGAGGCCACCCTGAACATACCCCTGCACCCCTAGCAGAGAGACAGAGATTAATACATCTCTCTCAGAGTGTTTCAAAGTTAGTCATGTCATTTTCTGAACTCGTCTGACTCGTTTCAAAATTGCTACTTGACAACTCCCATGAGTGGGCGTGGCTTCAGCACATTCAGCCGACACACCCCCACAGTCCTGGACCTGAGAATACTGCTGCTTTTTACAAAGTTTTGACACCTAATTTCAGAAACGTGTCGATATTTTTAATCATTCAAATTTGGCTGGATGGTTAATAACACTTTCTTCTTTGGTCTGACAAACTCAGAACACATATTTATTTTTACTTTACACAGACTTAAATGTGTGTTCGAATACAAACTGCGCTTTAGAAAATACTTAAGATCTGGAAATTTTAGACAAGTTCATCCTCACTCTTAGGTAAACTGCTCTCTGCTTTGTAGTTTATTCATGACACAGTAAAGCACTTCAAAGCTGAGAAGTGCTTCAGGAATATCTCTGGCTCTGGTTCTTTCCCTGCATGCATGTATGTGTGTGAGAGGAAACACTGTGAATCCTCTAATCAAGACATTTGCAATCAGCGTCTGGCGAGAGACGGGTAATTAAGTCTGGGCCACTTCTGGGCTGCAGTGGAACACACATGCATGCACAAACAGCGGTTCATGCATACACACACTCCTCACACACATGTAATTTTCATTATATTCCCGATGAGGGGTATATACCTGAATAAATCATAATTATAAAATCATGAGAATCCATCTATTCTTGGTCATGCCCTGACACACAGGCACACACAATCACACACTTTTTCCCCTGAAGGGAAACTCATAACCATAATTCTCTCTCACAAAAGGAACATTGACATCAAATCCATGTCGCACCAGAGGCAGATAGAGTTTCTTTGTCCTACCCTTACAATTCCTCACAATCAGGCTTGTATTCACAGTTATCAGCCTTTGTGTGTGTGTTTGTGTGTCTGCCTTTTTGGCTCACGCGTATCAAAAATTATAGCCCACCCTTCTATAGTTCCCCAAGGGTCTCTTGCCAACCCTGTACAAACAAGATCTTGTTTGCGGGAACAAAAGAGGCTAAAAAACAGAGGGTGGCGATTGTGAGAGGGATATATATGGCGAGAATAGAGACAGAAAAAGAAAGAGAGATAAAAAGTGATACACAAACTCACACAGTGTCTCACTGAATGTTTAAAAGCCCCTCAAAATGAACACCAGCATCAGTATTTCAAGTGAAAATGTTATCAATAATGAAATGCAAATTCACTGCATAACGTCTCAGGTGGTGTTCACCAAACCTGAGTGCCCTCACGCAAGTCTAACCAAACAATGAGTCGGGGCAGCATGTTCATGCATTTCTGAAGTTAATAATTGAAAAGGTTGAAAAGTTGTTTCAGAAGAGACAAGCCTGTTGTGAAATTAACAATGAGGTTAAATGAATTCAAGTTTAAAGTGACCTTAATTGCATGTTGTGAAAGGATCCAAATTTGACATTTTCGGAAATACATATTCGTTTTTCATGGAGTTAGATGAGACGATTAATGCCACTCTCAAGACTGTACACTCAATATGAAGCTACAACCACTTAGCTCAGGTTAGCTCAGACTGTAAACAAGGATAAAAGCTAGACTAGTTAACAAAGTCTGCCTACCACCACGTTTAAACCTCACAAACCAGTGTAGAGGTGGTCCAGCACAATAATTTTCTCTTAAATAACGCAGCAAAGAAATAATATATAATCACTCTGTCATTTTTACATTAACTAGAACAGCAGGTTAGTCGTATCCGTATCCTGTGATTCTTCATGCAGGCCAAGTTGTTTGTAGTGTAGGACAGTAATTGATCAATTGCGGTAATAGTCTGCTTAGATGACAGCGGCAGCGTGCACTTAATTTTACGTTACAACCTTTATATGACACATTATGACTTGTGTGTCAGAGCAGATGGATTGGTTCACAGACCTAGAAGGTCCAAGAGCTAAAATACCATCAAATAATGATTTTTCTTCTTCTTCTATTCTTTAGAAGTTGGTAACATTTTAAAGACAGGATCCTGAAACTAAACATTTCTTTTATGGCTTATTGTTCATGACATCATTATTAAGCAGCACTGAAACTAATCAGACAACATGGAAACACATGTAATACATGTACATAGTACATGCACACATGCAGGAGCCGTGCATCACAGGATACTGTACTTGTCATTGTTTTGCTTCCTGTTGGTCTCAGTGTTTTTCCCACAGACACACACACACAGACACACACACACCTGAATGCTCACTGGAGTTTGATTGAACAATGTAATTAGCTGTAATTAGCACTCATTAAAATTGTTAAAGATCTCCCCTGTCGTGTCAGACTGCAGGTGTGTGTCTGACGAAGGCTAAAGACACACACACACACATTCATAGATGCAAACGACTGCAACAGCTGTGGCCCCTATACCTTTGTTTTTAACAAATGTTGACAGCGTTTCTATTTCTGCAGCACATCAGTCGTGACTTAATTGAAAACAGGGTCTAGAAATGCTCAATATGACACTTGAAATATATGAATCTATTATATTAAGTCCTGTTTTTTTTATAGCTACATATATTTGCAGTAACATGCCACAATATATGAAGAGCGAATGTCCTCATCACCTAAAGTACACAACTCCCACGTTCTACTGACACAGCCAATACTTTCCTGAACTATGAAAGTACAGAGCTTCTTTTTTCACACAACCTTTTCTCACAGTAATTAAAATAACACTGTGTACAAGACATCTGAAATTTTCAATTTAAAATACTTTTGCAGCTATGAAAAATGGCAGCCTAAAATTGATTATTCAATAAAGGTTACACTATTGATCTTCTTCAGAATCTGGATCATTTTTTATGCAGAAAATGTTTCCCGTCTCATCTCTGGATGATTCATTAAGTTTCCTGAACACAGAAAGCTTTATTTGTTGCTAAAGTAAGTTACCTGCTAAGCTAGTTAGCTCCTTACCGGTATACGGTATACGAAGGGAAGCCAGTACGTGACGCTGCTGTGCTAGGAGCAGAGCTGGTGTCATGCTAGAACCGGAGCTGGGCAAACAGTCAATGTAAACATGCTCAGCTAGTGGAGGCTAAGAGACCCTAGAGGATGTTGACAGAGGTGCAGAGAGGAAGCAGAAAGCCACCAAACAGGAGTAGATCTGGGATTGACTTGTAGCCCTTGGCAATAGCTTTGTGAAATAAAAGTCTGAAAGACATACACCAAGCTGGGCTTCATGCTGTTGGAGTAGTTGGTAATATTAGCTAGCTGCTATGTTGCACTTGTTCGGCTGTTAGCAATGTTGTCAACTCGCTAAATGCACTCGTACAGCTGTCCACATTTACAACAGTGCATAGGACAATGAATTACACAATACAAGTCTTAATACACATGAATTCTGACAGGACTGTCAAAATCACCCATCAGTCAAGTCAAAACTTTAAATAACCCTGAGAAAGACTAATAAACGTATTCAAAGACTAAGTATTACCTAGTACACAGTATTTTGACAGTGCAGACTGTATTAGCTTAGCATCATCCATAATGTTGATTTGTATGCCTCCCGAATCTTGCTACCTGTTAACAGCTGCCGCTCAAAGAGAACAAGCCGAGCATACATTAAATTGAAGGCTAATCTAATGTAAGATTATTTATTGTCGCTTCCACATAGATTTCTTAATAAAACCTCCTCAGAATAGGACTATACTGCCGCAGTGGAGCAGTGGTAGTTTTGCATTTAGTTGTCACCATTACCAGCAGACATCAAATATGCGTATGCTGTCCGAGTGTGTGTGTGTGTGTGTGTATGCGTGATGATGAGTGAAGTGGAAAGATTGAAGTAGCGCTTCAGGGTAGACAACATAATTTTGCACTTTAGAGGGGCCCATGGTGCACGTGCACACACACACACACACACACATACACTGTACATGGAGAAAAGCAGGTGCTTCCTTAACTCTCTCTCTCTCTGTCTGAGTGGGAAACCTGCCACTGCAATCACCATGGCGATTGCTGCTCAAGTGGATGACAGCGTTGCCTTGAAGCGAAGAGGAATCGCAGAATGCACGCACATGAAAAAGACACACACAAACACACACCCAGGTTGTCAGGTTGTTGACAATGTTCAGTGAAGGAATACCAGCGTGGCTGTTATTTTCCTCACAACTGAAGGTCTGAAGGCTCTTCAAGGTTTCAAATGAACAAGTAAGTAGGATTGGAAAAAAAAAATACAACTGAAAGGAAGCCAAGTGCGCTTCAACCAGGAGTGAGAGAAAATAAATAAAACAAAGAATGCCAAAAGAGCAGCTTCATGAGTAAAAAAATAGATGATGTGTTTTAATTGGAGCTCTTAACGAATGATTTTAATCAACGTATTTTAATATCTCCTAATGTTTGACACAGAAAAACTGTGTGCACTGCATCCCAGCTTTCCTCTAATCCAGTGTTTAGTTAAAAAAAAAAACTAAAAAAACACACTATCTGTGTCAGTGTGGAACCTTTGTGGCAGGAAGATTTGGGCCAACAGTAGCACTTTGGAGAGTATGCCTGTAAAATATCACTAAAATAGAGGCATGGCGATATCTTTAAAAAAATAAATAAATAAAACTGAAAATAGCTCCCTGTCAGAGTGGATATCTTTATTTGTGGTGCTGTGTGGATCACTCAAACACTCACTGTGTTTTAAAGAAACACACGGGGGCATTGTTGACAGCTAGAGTAGCTGGAACACAACGGTTTTTAAATAAATTAAGGGTCTAGATCTACAATTGAAAGTATTTTAAATGCTCGAATACATACATTGGCACTTCAAAATATGAACCTTACATCTTTAGCATCGTGTATGAATAGGACATTTACAATCCTGAATGTCACACCAGTTGCACAAGAGGAGGATTGATGTTCGTGTTGTGACTAACGATCTGATGCATCTGCCATTGATCTGAGCTTGCCAGCCCATCAGTAATGATGTATTAAAGATGAAAAGCCTCACTCATGGTTATCTGGTTTATGTTGATGTATTTACTCTCTGCGGATAAGGAAGAGATGGATAACACATGTTAGAGCCTAATGGGGAAAAAATGCCCCGCTTAAATCTTTGTCAAATGTTAGATATGTAGTTTTAAAAACTGCAGCTCACCCTGACTGCACTGATCTCAATGTGTGATTCATGTTGGATTATTAAAAGTAAATGTAGTCTGATTTATTGAAATAAAAGGTGAATAAAATGGATGCATTCATCTCTGATGGATATACATACCAAGGCTCACTTAAGCTATTATGTATTGCTGCTTCTTCTACTTCAAATAACTTCATGTACACAAAGAACAACAACAAGGACATAAAAGTAAAAGTATAATTAGGCCCACATCTTCACAGACAGGAAACACATGTATACGCACACAACAGATGAAGATACTGAAATATGTGCTGCTGCTGAGGACAGGTTGCCTGATGAACACAAACAATGCAACAAGCCTTCGTGTTTGTGTGCGTGTGAATACCCTCGAACGTGTTGGAGTGTTTGTGTGTGTGTTCATTAAAAACCTGTAGATATGCACTGTTTCTGACTTTAGTTTCCTCAGACACTGGAGTCAGGGATGCAGCCTCTAGCACTCCAATTATCAAACAGCAGGCATTCTTCCGTGCAGAGTTAAATCTACATATAGCTCAGTGTCTGACACCTCGCACATTTAAGAGCGTTTTCATCCACTGAACTGTAACTGTAGCTCATTCGTTTTACAGGATTTCAGTGTTTTTGTTCATAGATCTACTGTCAGGTGGAATCGCAGGAGCAGTCCCACAGATGGTGTGTGACAGACTTGAAGAGATGGTGAGATTTACCAAGTTAATGCAAACTTTACATAATCACAAAAAAAACTACAGTGTATTTTAAATTTACATTCAATTCTGATAAACTATAAAAAATATATAAATATAACACAAGATAACATGGCTGGTGAATATCTATGCCAGCCATAGATAGGACAGCTCTGAATGTGATTTAAAGAATATTTTGACATTTTGTCTTAACTAGAATTAATATAAGAAAATCACTTTCATGCCTACTGGCCAATATGAGTCTACAGTCAGAATTAGCTTAGCTTAGCCAAAAAATGAAAATAGCTCATGGCTCTATCAAAGTAAAAATCAACATAGAAAGCTTATTAATTAATGATTTGTTTAATCTTTATAAAAACAGCAATGTAATAATGACAAGTTGCGGTTTCATCGCGGCGGATTTTGTGCTGGAACTATTTCTTGAGTCTCCAGCACGTAAACAGCAACTACTTTGCTGGTCGCCTGGCAACCTCATGGCGACGACAACAACACTTCAGGATGTCCTTGCTCCTGGCCAAGAAATAGCTCCAGCAAATACTGTACATTTTACATTGAGATATAACTATTAGGCAATCTTTATGCTAAGCTATGGTAAGCTACTCCCCAGCTAGCTGTACCTTCATCTTTATTCTAACAGACATGGGAGTTGTATCTTTTTACGTAATCCTCACCAGGAAAGCAGATAAGAGCTTACTGCACTATTCCTTTAAATCTGGCTATTTTCAGCTATTTATGTAATATACATTATATGAATTATGTTTGTGTATTCACTTAACCCACTTTTCACAAAAGTGCAGCAGAAGATAACTACAGCAACTCGTGCAAAGAGGACTGACTGCTTCAAGGATGGTCCTTTGGGAAAGACTTCCTCAAGTAGAGAGTTCTCATAAAAGATGAAGCCATGGATGATACAGAGTACAACCTTTGTGTAATAACTGCAGGTGGAAAATGTGCTCACACACATTCAGTGCCTAAACATAGTTACTTCCAAAGGACGCGCCTGGGACCTCATGTATACTCTGCAGGGAAAAATATCACTGATTTGATTTCTTTTCATCAATCAATATCGGTAAGAGAATTACTGAAATATCAGCACGTTCCCAGCTACCCAAGCTACTCACCCAAGAGGTTTTTCCGAGCGACTGCCCAATGATCCAACCACTTCCCCGAGAGTAAAGTAGGCCTGGCCCAGGAAATCCTGCAGGTTTAAAGACAGAGGGTGAGATTTGAAAAGCAATGCAAAAAAAAAAAATCAATCGTGAGCCTCATCCCTGATCTCTACAGAGAAAAACCCCACAGGGCCATACCCTTTTAAATACCTCCATGTTCCCAATTGACATGTTATATAGGAAAGTAAATTAAGCCTTCCTCCCACCAGCCCTCACACCTGCACCTCTCTGCTCCCTCGCCACTTTCCTGTTAAATTAAATCGCCACCACATACAGTCGTGAAACTTTGCAGCTCATTCTGACAGAAAGGCAGAGAGACAGAGAACATACACAAAGAAAAATCAGTCCTGGAACATAAAGACATTTGTTTGCACGACAATGTAGATTCGATAAATGCTGTCTGTCAGCATTAAAAGAATGCTAAGCTTACACAGTGTGAAAAATAATCCTTTCAAAACAAGTCGAATATGAAACACAGCTACTGTAACACACGCACACACACACACACACACACACACACACACACACACACACACACACACACACACACACACACACACACACACACACACACACACACACACACACACACACACACACACACACTATGGCAGATCCTTCTTCTCTAATTGTATGAAAGCTATTACAGAAACATGCACTCTTACACCAGGGGGCACACTAGTGAGACTGTTTGTCATGATTGGACACACTCTCTAATATCTGACTGGAGCAGCTCCGGGCAGCACTAACATAATGGGTTCTCTTTGCTTCCCTGATTAGCCTCGTCCGTTATTAGGCCGCTGTCTCCGTTTATATCCACCCATCTAGCTAATTTATCTCAACATACATGCAGTCACATGACACAGATTTTCCATGAACTGTTTTTGGCCCGCTGAACTAATATTTGTTGACGATTTTTATGATATTTTCCACCGTCTCTGATGTAGAGCCCGGTGCAGTAAAGTTACAAATCACCTAGCAACTGCGGCTTTCAGAACATGAGGTACATCGGAGGATTGGCTGCGTGCAAGTCGTGGTTAAATATAAACAAGTATGGGCTAAAAAAAGATTTAGTAATGTTCCAGAAACTGTTTGATAGATAAGAAGAGTTCAGGGGGAGTAAGCAGATGGATTTAGATGGTTATAAAAAAAAACATTATTGAGATTATTTTTCAGAAGGATGTACAGGGAGCTCAGTACGAATGCTTGAGTCTAGCAAAAATCTGCTCTCAAAAATGTTACCACATGTCTATCTAGTGTGTTTTTATTTGTTTCTTTCCATAGCACTGCAGCATCAATGACTAATTGTTACTACTAACCAGGACGGGTGTTCACTGTGGTCCCAAAAGTGCTGGTCTGCCGTTCCAGATCATTCCCGCCCACGATAACCTCTGGCTAAACTACCTACCTTTGTCCAAAGGTAACAAAATCCACCTACAAGCACCTCCTAAGCCCACTCAGCAACCTGATATATTAGTTTTTTATCCACAGAAAAACCCTAGTGTTAAAAACAAGTTGCAGTTCTTCAACATGCAATAATTGGAGTCTTTAACATTTTTAACTTTGGGGGTTGTAAAAAAACATGATATATTAAAAGGACGTGGCATATGCCTTTCTGTGCATATTCTCCCAGTGTCAGCGTGGGTTCTCTCCGGGTATTCAGGCTTCCTCCCACAGTCCAAAGACATGCACTTAACAGGTTTAATAGGTGACTCTGAGTTGGCCGTAGGTGTGAATGTGAGTGTGAATGGTTGTTGTCTCTATGTGCTCTGTGATGAGCTGGCGACTTGAACCTCTCGCCCAAAGTCAGCTGGGATAGGCTCCAGCTCCTGATGAGGACAAGCGGTTACAGAAAATGGATAGATGGATATATTAATAAGTGAGCAAATATTGAACTAGCTATTTCCAATCTTTTTATGCTAAGCTAACATTCGCCTGACTGTTGCTTCAAATCCACACAAAAGTGGCATTTCTCTCCTCATGAGGAAGCAAATAAGTGCATATGTAGGTTTCATTTTTTCATTACTAGGTAATAAATACAGGTTTTCCTCGAAGGTAAGTGGTAGAGAATAATCACCTGCCAGAGAAATCCTTCACATACTGGCAATCAAAAACTAATTTTTGGTGATTTTGGTGAAACTGATTTATAGAGCATGATTATTATTTATGAACCATTAACAATGACATTATCTACAACCCCGTTATTAAAGGTGACTTAATAGCAGGTAGTACCCAGAGTTTTTAAACATATTTTGTTGCTCGCAGTATTATGTTAAAAATCAAGATAAGATATATATATTATATATCTTTCTCACACGGTTCTCAGGTGTGCCTGCGGCCTACACCTCCCATGTTAAATCAGCATCTAATGGATTGGCTCTGTGGCCCCGTCCACCCCCCTCTGAGACCTGGATCAAGGCTGGTACACAGCCTCGGAGCCAAGATGCCTGTCTCTTCTTGTATGAAATTATTGATCGTGAGGAAGTGAGGCGAGGGCGGAGGGAAGACAGAGAGAGGGAGGGAAAGGGGAAATGGAAAGATCGAGATAGGGAATAAGTGAGAGAACAAGGGGTATGGCGATGAAATCAAAAAGAAAAGGTGACGGAACGCCAAAGTGAGAGGTACAGACAAGAGAATGAGATGAGGAAAGCAGAAGAGGAACCGATAGGAACTGCAAGCCTTTCTCACAGCAGTATTCAATTTATCTACACTTGGCTTTATGCAGTTAGTGACAAAGTGGAAAAGCCACATGGGGTTATCTTACTAGAGGAAACTGTTCAGCTGTGAAACACCAAATTGTCTTGTTTACACATTTTTGAACAGATTAATCATCCAATGTGCAGCATGGTTAATCGGTGAGCTTTAGGTCGGTGGATTTTGTTACCTTTTAGACGCATTCACAGACAGCGGCAAAAATGCAGTTAACCTGAAACGTCTCTAAAACTGAGAGTATCCAGGAGGATTCATGGACTAAACTATGATACTGACATGAGACAGACAGACTGACTGAGATGACTGTCTGACCCTGTGATCTCTTGATCCAGTCGTCAGAAATAAACTGAACAAATCAACAGAACAAAATGAACTGGCTTAGATTTCAAGAAAAAAAAATTGCAAGGGTACAAGCTGGATCAGACTGAACTGCAATCCCCATGATGCAGTAGGCAGGACACAGCTATTATTGTTTGCAGGCAAACACCAAGTTATCACACTGTTGTTCCTAATTACTGTTATGCTAATCACTGCTATCAATGCAAAAAATAAAAAAAGCAGGGTGGACAGGGGAAATCAATGTTTATTTAATTTCTAAATGAACTGCGGGCCGTTCAGGGAATGTGCTATCAGAGCAGATGATAAACACACTCATTGTCATGGCCAGATTACTGTTATGTGGCTGAAATGAGGCTAATAATAACAAGGACAGCAATCATGCTCGCACAAATACTCAGTCACACCCACAGAACAAAATCAGCAAAAGTGCAAAAAAATGCAAACATACATGCGCGGAGAAACACGCGTAACCAAGGACAAGTTTGGGTACTTACGTGTTTTGACAGGTTGGCACTCTTCGAGTCAACATCATACCTATAGGAAGAAGAAAAAAAGAGTGAGAGTCAATGCATTAGGAAGCGATAGAGGGTGACAGGAGCTCAGCTGGGAACTCGACGGGGATTACAGACACAGTAAATCAGTAACGGGGCCAAGCAGCTTGTCACCAACAATCTCACCAGAGGCTCCGGGTATTTCACATCCCGGCATCACAGGCTCACAGGCATCCTCCATTAAAGTGACACTAAATGGACTAATTGGCAGTCATACATATGATTGTGAGAGTCTACGTGTTTGTGCATGTGAGAAAGACACGAGGAGAAAGCGAGAAACACAGTGCCAGCGAGTAAATAAGAGTCTGCTCTGCTTTGTGTACCCATCTCTGCTCATAAATTTGACTTTCGTGTTGTTGTTTTTTTAGGTAATATTATTCAACCTCTTTATCCATCTGTTCCACTTGCGGGTCTTTCATACGTACAATACTTGCAGAGATAAAAAATGTGTCCAGAAATGGCCCCTCCAGTGCAGAGGCTACTCTAAAGAATGGGAAGCAATCAGACAAGCCATTCACTCAGCAATTTGAGGTCATTTCACAGCTCAGGTCATTTCACCCACCACTAAAAATGGATTGCCCTTTGCTGGGTAATAGTTTATGTAATAGTTTAGGAGAGAAATGAGGAGCGATTTAGTTACGTTACAGAACTGTTCAAATGATGTGCATCCTGCACACGCATGTGTGTGGCTTTTGAATTAATCGGAATTCAAAGCATGACTGAGTATTCAAAATGATTAAATACAATCTTATCATCAGTGTTTACGACTTTTTTAGCCTTCAGTGTGTCTCTACCGTCTGAGCATACAGGCAGTCATCTATCCTCCAGATTAGAAACGCTTCACTATCTTACTGTGTCCATATTGACTCAGATGTGCTGTTTTTTTTTCCATAAAGTGGCCTGCTCTATTTTTGACCACTTGAATTAAAACTTTTTCTCTCTTCATATGTTGAAGCATAAATCACACAAATAAGTGCACTTTTAATTTATCTTGTCATTCCCTGTTTGGTTGTAAGTGTCCAAAGCTCTCAGAACCCAAACGCTATGTATGACAACAGTTTAGCCTCTGGGGGGGCGACGGTTTATGTTTCTGGATGTCTGGTGTAGCCAGAAGACATCCAAAAAACAAATAACAGATATCTGGGCCAACACTTCTTCTGCAGTCTGGTTAGAAGCGTGATACACAAGAAGAACGACAAACTTATGCTCATCTCTATGAAGAGATATCTACATACGAACGGAATTTAAAAAAGCTAATAAAGAGCTCAATCGTCATCAGATGATAATTGATGGCTTCTAAGATTACATATCTGTCAATGTGTTATGCCTCTTTTGCTTTCCACACACAATGTTCAACCAAAGTCTGCTCAAACGTGTGAACCAGAACGCTTCCAGAGCCAAAACGTTGGTCCCTCACCTACAGATGCTGCATATATACAGAGTTAAGGTGAATAAATAAAAGACCTTTTGACTAATATATGGCTCTGCTGCTCACTTTGACCTTCTTGTTAAGAAACAAGACAAGAGCCTTACGCCACGCTTTGTGAGGATGTACAGAAAGGCTTATATTTAGCTAATTAGCACAGTGATACTCGTCAGTTTTGCAGGTATTTTATTTTCAAGTACTGGACAAACCTGATGATGGCACTGGATGAATCTGATATATTTAAATGTTGGTACCCATCCATCAAGGAGGTGGATTTAATCAATAAGATAAAACTTTGACCCAGTGGTGGCTCCGGAAGTCAGTAGGAGTCGTTCTCTAGGGAATTCATCAAATAGGTGTCCAAATAACAAACAGATCCATTAAACAGTCTGTTACACACAATGCAGTCTCTGTATTCATATTCAGAGGACATAGTGGTATTTCATGAGCTTTGCTCTATTTTTTCACATGGATCTCATCTTCATGGACCTGAGGGAGGAATCATTCTTTCATCTCCTATCATCTCAGACTGTTTCTCCTCTGCAGGCAGACAGCTCCCGCCTTCTATGGCTGTTAGACATAAGAGGAGCAGTAAGCTAAGTCCAAAAAAACACACGCACGGACAGAAGCACATGCCTGTTTCTCCAACAGTGATGCACACACAATGAATGACACTAGCAACAATGCACACAAAGAGAGCAACAAAAAGCCAGAGCAACCAAACGGGTACTCGTATACTTCTACAGCTAACACACAACTAAAAGTACAGCATGGTATTTATTTGTAACAGGTTGATACTAGATTGTTTATGTGTATATATATATTTATATATATATATTGTATACTGGGTCCCAACATGGTGTGGCAGGAGCAGGCAGAGTACATATATGAAAGGTTAAATGCTTCTCTCTCCCTGAAGAAAATCTGTCCACTCCTATATCACACCCACCATCCTCTGGAACCCTCGGTTGTTATGGTTACCACGGCTAAATTGCACACATAGCCACAGACATGTACAAAAACGCAGCATTATCACAATGACCACACGCAGTATGGGGGAGCACACACACGCACGCACACACACACACACGACAGTCTTGTTTTTTCCTTGGAGTACCTTGCAATACTTCTCGACATTATGCTGGTGTACTGTGCAACCAGCTGCGACACTGAAACACTAGAACATGTATCGATAAACAGGGGTACCATGTTATACCTGTACTGAAATACACTGATGCAAGACCTCAGCTTAGAAAATAAGGCTGAATGGTGGAGCTAAAATCGACCACACCATCCATTTTTTCAAGACTAGAGTTAAAAATAAAGTTTGTGCGTTCGTATATATTTTAGAGTAGATGTACTAGATATACTTTGTTGGATAATAATAATAAATCTGCATAAAGGAACCCCTATGCACAAATATAGACGTACCACCACCCACGCACATGCGCACACAAACAATGTTCTCTCTGTCTCTCTCTCTCCATATCTCTCCCAGGCAAACACACAGGATACATACAGAAACACTAACTCCTCTTCACAGAGTCTAACTTCCGGATCCCAGTTGGGTTGTCAGTGGAGCTCCCCGGTTCGCAGATTACTGTATAATATAATTAGTCTCCACCTAATAAAATAAAGCCACTGAAATCCCCTCTGTAATTCAATCTGAGAGCAAATTGAGAAAGAAAATCCCCTCACCTACAGGCAGTCTGGCGGCCCAGTAAATCTAAAGACCAACCGTCTCCTACAGATAGCATCTGATGCCTCTATGCAAAGGAATAGAGTGTGAGATGCAAGCTCAAAGATTATAGCACACCGTTATGTGGTGCAGCAGAGATTAAACCTGACTGAGTGAGAGTTACTTTGAACCACTGACGACGGAGAGGTACTGATGGTATCTGGAATAGGAGAATCAATCCTTACAGTACAGTTCTTACACTTAAGGGGAAGGCAACATGGAAGCACTGATGTACTGAAGTCCATACAAATCCATCAGAGGCGAAGCAGATTGAGCTCTTTTGAAACTCACAACCCAATTTACAATTTAGATAGTAAAGTGCTTTATGTGTATCAACTTTTAAAAGCATTGTATTACTATATAGAAATGCAACGCTTTTAAAAGTTGCTCCCAGCCAATATAGAGAGCACGCTAATGCATCTAGACAAATCAAGATGTCCCAGTTAAATGCACTTTTATGCAATAAATCACTGTCTGGAAGTGTCAAGGTAAAAGATGTGTCCCTGTATAACTTTTGAAAAAAAAAAAAAAACTCAACCAAAACCCCACCACGCACGTCTCTGTTATGTCACGGTGCAACGCTGTTTTGATCTGCTCTCCACGCGACAGGAGTGTGGAGCGTTTAGCCCAACAGGCTTTGTTAACTTGCTCAGAGTTGTTCATTTTTTCTTGGTTTATGTGCCTCCGAACATGCTTTTAAATATGTGCATATGTGCTATGTGGTTAATCGTTTTCCTTTTGCCTGTTTCCGGTCTGAAGTTTGGGGTGTTTTATTTTGAAAATCGACTGTATTCTCTATGCTGTTTCCGTGTTGGACAGCTGGGGCTGCTCTGTGCAGATTGACACAGGCTACAGACTGCGCTGCTTCTGGTGGGGTTTAAAACATTAACTAGAACAGCTGCGATTAACTCCAGCAGCCGCAGCACGCGTGGAAAGTGTCACATCCGTGAATATAATAATAATATTGGCATGAAAATGCAGTACAAAGTATTTTTGTCAAACTGTTCCTGTAATTTTTTTTTTAATAATATGCCAATATTAGGTGGCATGAATAAATATTAATCAAGAGGCACATGCATTGTGCAATCGACTTGACCTTTATTTACTTTAATTGAGAAGAAGTGAGCAGAGTAGGAAACTGTAGTGTAAGCTAACTGTACGCTAAAAGAGTTCAAAACAGCCAGATTTGTAGCTCTAGGATTAAATAATTATGAAATCAGTTTGCAGGTGACATCCGGAGCCTCTCCAAGGTCCAATGGACGTCTAGTTAGCATTGTAGGATTTAATAATGTGAAAGAGATGACTTCTAACACTGAGTAAACAAAAGATCAGCTCCAGAATATTAAATGTCGTTTGAGCTCCACACAGGTGTAGGCATTACTTACAAGTCAAACCGCAGGTTCTGCCGTTCTTCAAAGAAGTAGTCCAAAATGAATTTCCGCACAAAGTCTGGGTTTAGCGTGTTGTCGATCACCTCCGTTCTGCCAAACTAGACAAAGGAAAGAAAACAGATAAATGAAACAGATCTAGATTAACTGCGCCAGATTTTCTTAAGTAGGTTTTAGAAATGTTGGATCACAAAATAGTGTGATGACCCAAACCTACATAATCTATAAAGATGTCCCAGTTTGCTGTTTTTTAAAATATATTTCCAAAGCTTTAAGCCGAACCTTAAAACTTTGATCTTACTGAAGTTGCAGTGACTCATGTGAATAACTAATAACCAGCAGGAGACACCTCAGGGCTGGTTACAGAAGATTATGTGTAGCAAGCTTTTAGAGTAATGAATGCAGAACAGCTGAAGTATCAAGTCAATGGGGGTCAAGTAGGCCCCCAGTTTGGCATTTAACTTAGCCTATTAATAATGCATGCAGATGATGGGCTACTCAGAACTATGAATAACTGCGAATGATTGGGGCTGCAAGATTTGCCCCCTCATTTACATGCATGAATATTCATTATTGTGAAACACAACACAGGTGATTGCAGTACAGTCATACGTGAGCGCACACACTGGTTGTGTCCACGAGCACAAACAAAGTGGACTATTTTAAACATTTACAATTAGTTAATAATCCCTTATAATTTATTATTACAATTGACCAGATATCAGTTAAACTTTTTAGGTGTTACAACATATTGTGAGTAATAGATTAGAAATGATCTACAGTCTCTAAAGTACGACTGTATACACAGAAGCTGGTTCATGACCGAATACCTGCTAAACTAATCAGCTAATCATCTGCTTTAACCTTCATTGGCGAGTGTTAGCATTGAGCTGTGAGGCTCTGTTGATGTTTCCACTGTGTGTATTCGTCACCTTTGGAGTCAGTCTTACCACTACGTGATGGATGTGATATAAAGTGGGTACTGCATACAATATATAGTGACACACACTCACCTCTCTCCACTCCTTGTTGCCCATGCCTTGTGTGTAGAGAACACATACTGTGAAGACACACAATATTAAAGATCATTAGCTTTGTAAATGACCTCATAGTTTTTTTTTTTATTTTGAAAATGCTTTTATTTTGAAGGTACCCTATGCACGTAAGGAACAGATACTGTAAAAAAGTTTTGGCAAAGAGTATGGAACAACTGAGAAACAAAGTAATTAATGAATATAAACGGCAAAAAGCAAGTTCAGCTCCCGTCGAGAGCGGCACATGGTACGTTTATTGCTAAATGTGTCAATTAGCCTTCTGTGTGTGCAATTTCTCTTTAGCTCTTACGTTAATTTGTGCTGAGCTACGTTGATCTACTTGCTTTGAATCTAGTCTAAGTGATCCATGAATGCAAGAGATGAAATAAACAGCATTAGATCATCAGTCCTGGCTTACATCTATCCGAGTGGATGCTACAAGCTTTAAAAACACAAGCTAAAGTCCATTGTATTCGCCTCAGGCATTTTTCTCAAAACCTTCCAATTATTCATTTGTAACAACAACTCCCTCACCATCGTACAATAGGATTATTCTCTAGAATCATATTGTTGAACAGGTGGTCATGCTAACAAAGGGAAGCATGGGGGAGCATTACTCTTCTAAAACAACAAGCAAATAAACAAACTCAAATGTCACGATATTTACTGTACCGGATCCATCAGAACATGACTAATAAATGCCTGAATTAGGAATCTACATCAAAGCCCAAACATATATATTATATTCCCTTCTTCAGATGGTGAAAGACGTAATTTGGGGTCATTATGCAATTTCCAGACACAAGACAATTTACTAAAAGGCAAATTACTAAGCTCCCTCGTCACACACTTCATTTCTGATGGCCTTTGATGTTCTTTTCATAAGTGCCAGAAGGATATATGAGGATGTAATGTGCATGCACGCACCCACGCAGTCACACAAGATATTTCTTAGGGTCTGATAGAGACAGATATTTTGGGGAACAGATAGATTTAAACCAGTAATAGAATAAAAAAAATCCTTCACAGTCTTGTGTGTGTTAAAGTGCTTTATGTCTTTTTTTCCCCACTTGTAGCAGAGTGTCTTATTTTTTCTTTTTGGATCACTGCTCTTTACATTTTGAAGGTATTTTTACCAGCAAGTGACAGATCCGATATAGCTCTACATTTCCAGCGTTTCCTTTCTTTTTCCCCCCCCTTTACCTCCCTGCTCTTTCTTCAGCCCTGTCAGGCTGTTTCTCATCAGTAGAGTCAACTCGCCATGCTCAGCATAATCACAAGTGCTACTCAGCACAAGAGCATGCAGAAATGTATGGGTGAAGCCTGAGCTCCTTTCTTCAACCCCTCCTCATCATCGTGTTAATCACTGTCATCCTCGTCATCTTGTTCATCACTGTCATCACCTTGAGTTATCCCGTGCTACTGTAAATATGCTGACATAGTATGTGTGCGTGTGTCTATTGGTGAATCATTACAGAGCACTAAAGGTCATCCTGATATCATAATCCCAAAAATGACCTCACCCAAAGCTAACAAATATCTTCTCTAAATATTTTATTTCATTTTATTATGGCTGGAATATGACCTGATCTCATCCTACTCACACTCCCACTCACATACACGGTGACTACAATACCCATGACACCACCCTCTTATCTAGAAGGAAAGTATTAAGCCACTTGTTTGTGTAGGGTCTGATTAATTATACAACGCCTCCAGTTCAGTCTCAAGTTAAGTCAACTTTCAGAGAAGTCTTAAACTTACTGTCCTGGCACTAACAGGCTTATTATAATGGTTTTTAACAGTTGGTAGAGGAGTGGAGAATTGCCACCCGTTTCGTGAATCTATAGGGAGAAACTTCTTAGCTGGCCTCATGTATTAGTCAGACCTGCCTCGAGCCCAGCTCACACATTTAGAAAAAAAGAAACACACATAAGGAGTGACTCACGACTACATAAGACAAGACCTTCCCTCGGTCCCTAATTGATTTCTCACTACCTTACACTCACACATTTGTTTCCCCTTATATTCTACATTTGTTCACATCGGTTCTTGACTTCATATATATATATATATATATATATATATATATATATATATACACACATATATATATATAGTGGTTTTGCAAGGAGAAGGTAAGAACAGACCTCTCCTGCTTCCTTATTTCCTATTCTTCCTCAGAAATGATCTCTATTAACAGCCATGCTCTGACAGAAACACAAACACATTCACCATGGGTGGCAGACAGAGACAGAGGTCGTGGTGGAACTTACTTGGGTCTGATTTGGAGAAGGTATCCCTGTCCAGCAGATTTCTGTGGAGACACAAAGAGAAAAGTAGTCATGAACACAGTTCCCTTGGTGAGAAAGAAAAAAAAAACATTTGTCATCCAAATGCGGCGGTGAATGCATTCTAACACACGGACTATTTATGTACTCTGTTGGCCATGAGTCGGCGCGATACCGTCTACACTATCCCCGTGAATCTCTTATCCGAGCTGTGAAAACACAAATAAAATATCACAAATGCTGGATTTGCCACAGCATTAGCCGTGATGCTGAGGCGTGCGCACGACTGGTGTTCATCATTTAGATAACAATGTTGAAATAAGTGAACAAAAAACATAAATATCTTTTTTTTGTCTACTGACCTTGATAATATCCTATTTTTTCTTAACCAACAAAAAAACAAGCAAACAATGAACGATCATCCACGTAGCAGGTGTTGCATGTGTGGCTAAAGCCGGATATAGTTCCCCTCCAGTGTCAAAAAACTATTATGAACACATCAATGAGCCTCACAGTTGCACGTGTTCCTACACGGTGATACAAATGGGCAGTGTAGTTTATTTTTAGTCGTTCCCAAATACACCGTTACTGCTGTGATGTTTTCTAAATGCGCATTCATCTATCCATCTTAAAATAGTCCCCAATGAGGGGACAATTTACTCCTGGCTGAGTCACGTTTGTTAAAATTACAGTGTCCAACTGTTTAAGGAAATGACTCAGCATTTTTAAAAAGAGAGTAGGAACCAGTGGCCTATCCAAGCTCCAATCAACTGCTTCTTAATTCCCACAGTGAGCAGAGAGTTGACTTTAATTAAACAGGAGGACATAGGAAGACAAACGGAGCTATGGGTCCAACATGGGCTCCATTGAAACCTAAGAACATTTCAATGTTTACAAAGGAGCTCCAAAACCTTTTCCTTTGTCACATAGTCAGTAGCTCCTAGTAGATTGCGTACTATGTAAAAGCTAGTTTCAATTCCAGCCCGGGCCTTCAGCTGTTACTATTTAAATAAAGCGAAAAATGGGGCGGTCGGTAGCGTAGTGGGTTAAGCGGCCGCCCCGTGTGTGGAGGCTATAGTCCTCGCTGCAGCTGGCTCCGGTTCGAATCCTGCATCGGACGGCTAATTTACTGCGTGTCACTCCCTCTCTCTCTGCCCCCTGATTCCTGTCTATCTTCAGCTGTACTATCAATAAGGGCATAAAAGGCCAAAAAAAAATCATCAAAAAAAAATAAAAATAAATAAAGCAACAAATAATCTAATAATGATAATAAACAAAAATCCAAGATCGTATTCTGTGCCACTTGTGATATATTGGGCAGACCTCTGTCTTGGCAAACCACTGGGCCAAGATGACATTAATATAATCCTGAAGAATTTATGTTCCCCCAAAAAGAGGAGGGAGGACGGCTGTGGAAAATTAAATGAGATCTTGTCATTAATTCTAATTTGTGAATAATGAGATGAATGACCGTGGTGGTGACGCTGATGGCACCTAATGGTTTAAATAGGAGAGTTTAAATCACTCCAGCATGTCCAGGCCTCAACAAGAATTCAAATATACCCTCCAATCCACTTTCTTTCGTCTATTTAGCGAGTCCTGATGTTTCCGGGTTGCAGAGAAGGCATCAAAACGTGGGAAATGCTTCCTGTCATCCTTTCAAACCCAGGGATTGAGAGAGACTTTGAAAAGGCTTTCGACAAAGCTCTGAAACCATCACTGGCTGTTGAGTATCCAGGCTGCAAGCTGGTTTTCAGCCTCTCTAACTTTTTTTTCCCACTTTCAGCTCACTCCATCTCTGTTCCTGTCTGTATTCAGTGCGAACTTGTCAACACGGCATTTTGTCTCCGTCTCACTCGCTTGTGTTTGCTCTCAAAACAGAGAAACACCTCTGGTATCCAATCAATCAGTCCTTCCTGCTTCTTCAGTTGTAAATTGCAGCATCACTTACATCAAATTATTCATGTCAAATGTACCCTGCGTGATGATTTCCCGTTACTTGTACAACACTTCTGAGAAACTTAAAACAGTTATTTGTGGCATTTGGCTCAGGTTCCATGTTCCAGATGAGTAAAGTGTTTGAGTTTCCTCCCAAAATCCCCAAATCCAAAGACAAACAAGTCAGGAGCTCACCCATATGTGTATGTGTGTCCGTTTGTCCATTGTGTTTGTCTGTCCATAGCAAGAAAAACAATGATGGACAACTGTCCAACTAAGATGTTTACATGGTGCACTAATCTTTCTATTCATACTCTTTAGATGCTTCAAAACATAGCCAATCTAATGTCCGACTGATTCATGAAGATGCACGGTGATTTCTCTCAAGTAGCGGACGGACTGCATTCATCGTCAATATTGGTAGCTGCAGTGATTAAGACTGATCAACATATAAAGACTTCTCCTTGGTCACTGGTGTTCTACACTGACACGTGCAGGTTTCAAGTAAGAATACATTACATAATGTAATCACCATAACTCCTACTTTTGGTCTAATTTAGCCAGTCACACACATTAGTCCCTGTGTGCCGAACAAAGCAACAATATTCTAAGTTAGACAAGAAGAAACAAGTAGCTGTGCGGTTATCTAAGTATAATGATGCCTTCAGTGTGTTATTTTTCATAACAACACAGGTCAGAGTGGATTATTGTGCTCAAATATGCATCTCCCTATATAAATTGAGCCTCACTGTACTGAACGCCAGTATATAGACATAGGTACTTTATTATGGGCCAATCTGGTGTGTTCTGTCATGATTACTCACTACCACATCAAAGGTTTATCAATCCAGGGCTGAAAATAGTCCCCAACAAATACACAATGTTCATGTAAGCTGCATGTTTATTTTTTGATTAATTTATTGTTTAACCCATAAAATATCAATTTAGTCCAAGGTGATGTGTTCAAATGCCTTGCCTTTTGTCAGCTGCCTTGTTTTGTTGGATCAATGGTCCAAAATGTTCAGATATTCAAATCAAATCAATTTTATTACTATATTCAGTACTATTTATATTTATATACTATATTCAATGTATAACTCTTTAAAATAGAGAAAAGCTGAACATTTTGCAACCAGAAAATAACTGATTATCAATTAACATGATAGCTGTAGAATAAATCTGTGTGGATTACCCTACAGGGCCTTGCCGAAGAAGAAATTATTGAGCTTTATGTTTGAAGTTGGAATAAATGGACCTGAGTAAGCAGGAAGTCAAAATATTTAGATATGGACTAACACAGGTAGGTTTTTGTCTCTGACAGTGTTTGAAAACAGGAGAACATGCAAAATCATCTGTCCATGCATATTAAAGTTAATCAGAATTGAGTATTCTCCATTGCCACTGTATATACACAATATTAATAAACTCACTTCCTGTCCATTTTACATGAGCCTTTTCACCATGTATCTCTTTAACTCGAGTAAAGACTCTAAAATAAGTCTTTTCAGTCCATCTGTTGTCAGTACGGAGGGGGGGGTGGAGGTGAATGAAATTAACAAGCCACTTTCACCATCTAACACCCTCTACAAATAAAGCTGGTCACCAAAAGATTAATGCACTCCTACACTGCTGGAAAATACAAACACTCCTGCAATAATGTGGCACCGTTTGGCTGCTGGTTTGGAGTTGTTTCCAGCTCGGAGTTGGGGGTACAGTTATTTTAACACAAGTTAAAATACACTTTCTCCCTTTGAGAATGAATTTGAGGCTCCGCACTCTCTGACTTGCTGCTGCTGCTCTAAGCACATCATACATGGTGGCACTCCAAATGGGCTCCTGGGCTCCCCCTGCGAGCACATGTTGTGTATGTGTGTGAGCGTGTGTTTTTGTGCGCGTGTGTGTGTGTGTGTGTGAGTAAGACACGTTTTCAGGATTTCCACTTCAGAGGATAATGTGAATGAGTCATGGCTCTCTCTCTCTCTCTCTCTCTCTCTCTCTCTCTCTCTCTCTCTCTCTTTCCCTCTTTTCATCCAGAGGCAGGCAGCGGAAAGCAAAAAGCTGCCATCCAAGTCACAGAAAGGTCTGCAGGAATAAAGGTGCCGCGCTAAAATAGCGTTAGTATTTTTAGCAGAGAGATTCCAAAAAAAAACGTTTTAATCTCATACTAGTGAGGTCTCATTTGAATTGTATGCCTTTTTTGGTCCAACAAATGACAGTACAACAGATCCCTCAAAGGAAAACGATGAATTTATCAATCAACTAATCGCCTATGAAGACCAGCAATTGAATCCTGCAGATCATAGCAAAGTGAAGTAGTCATTCATCTCTAAAAATAGCGATTTCTTCAATAGATTTCCCTCAGGCTTTCAGCTTTGGTTTGTTAAGATGCAGCCTCTCTCTCTCGTTCGTCCTCACAAACACACCACCTCTGGCATTTCTGCTGGCTCTTGCACTCTCTGGGGCATGTCTGCCAGTGAGTGTGTGTTCATACACACACAAGAAAACACTTCTCAATGCACCTTCACTCTCTAATTGGACAGTTTTTGCATCTTCCTCGTTCCAAAGAATGTAACTTACGTAGAGCCGTGCGTCAAAGCATTTTATGTCAGTGACCATAACTGGGTTGGATCCATTTGTGGATGCGACGATAAATGCTGCATTCAAAGCGACATTGTACAAACATTGCACGCACAGCCCCATTATGGATCTGTTGCTCAAATTTTCACCGTCTTTCTGCCGAAAGACACCCTTTTTAAGCATTCACCTGTGCAGCTTTTATGGCAATTAGAGAGAAAGAACAGAGACCGCGCATGACGCAAAGCGCAAAGCACCCCCATTAGATGATTACAATGTCGGAGACTTAAACATCTACCTTTTACCGAGAAGCAGTTAGCACATTCAGCACTCACACGAGATTGTGATGTGAAAAGACGTCACATGTTTGTAATGGAAAATGATTAGCCGGTGGTTTGGCTTAGACAAATACAATTACAGCTAGGTTGAGGTAGCTGCAACTCAAGTAATTTTTTTTTTTTATAAATCTATACTTGATAAAAGTTTCTTTTAATGTTTTCGGATTTTATATGAACTCTTCTACATTTCTGGTAGATGTTGGCGGGGTCCATCTCCAGACAATATGCAGATTTGTTGTACTTAAAAAATAAGACGTACATGCATAAAAATAGTCCATGCTATGAAAGCCATTGGCTAACCGCTAAAGTGTAATTGTAGTATATTTTTTGTAGTTTATTACCGTTTACGGTTTGCCAGTTTATCTGAGTTTGCAGCTGTAGATGATGATCTTCTTTTCTTCTTCTAGTTGATTTCTCACAAACTAGATGCTGTACCGCTATCAATACCTACACATTTAATTAAAAATGTGGTGGCATATCTTGATTTTGCAATTTGGCATCAAACAGGATCATGTTCAGGGTTAAAGCGCTGCATGACTGTCTGATAAAAAAAACATTTAATTGTTAGATAAACTGAAGGAAAGTCCCGTTATGAGTTGAGAGAAATCTCTTAACAACAACAACAACAACCGTGTTGGCAAATAAACCACTCTGTGAAAGGTTAGGAAACGGTTTTCTAATTCATCAAGTTGTTTTCTCCTTTAAATTAACTGGATGCTGAACTATTGTGAGTGAGTATTGTGAGTGCCAAACTGTTACCTGAATTAAGCCAAGACTCCCCCTCGTCTTCTTGTCTTGCAAAGTGTCTCTCTTTTTGATACTCCCGTTTTATATTTAACTCTCAGCTCTAAAGATATACACCCATAAGCAAGTCAAATCCACTGCCTAAGTCATCACCAGATATGACAGCACTGATCTCCGATCTGATCAAAGTGTCCAACGTTGCTGTCAAACCGTTCTGTCTCCTCCCTGGGGTTGTAGCCTATACCAGTACAGTTCACCACCACCCTGGCCTTGCCTTTGACACATCGACTCTGACAGCTGTCAATCACAGCGACAGGAAGTGAAATATGACACCAGATGGGAGGGGGGAAACGCACACAAACACACACTCTATGCATGCTAATCTTCTTCTGAAGGGAGTTTATAAAAAGGGGAGGGCAACAAAAGGCAGACAAGAAACGTCACAGAAGAAGAAGACAGGGAGGATGGTGAGGCAGCATCTTTAAGTGAAATGACAACTCTCTAATTATGTGGAATGTCTCATGGACCGTCAGCGTGGGGTCAGAGGGGGGCTTATCTCTTCAGTCTCTCCCTCACACACACACACACGCTGGAGACTGACACCTCTGTGCGTTTGCTCGATGGGGAGAGCCACACGATAACGGCGGTATGGGGACGGTAACCATGGCAACTACTGACAGCCAATTGGGGCGACTTGACTGACTTGACTGACAGTTGTGCGTCGTTTTGTTTTTTCCACCCGACTCGACGAGCGAGGGATGCCATCGGTGCTGCGATATTCGTGGCGCTCACCTTTCCACCCCTTTCTCGCCACTTTGATCCATTCCTCCATTTTCCCCCTCTTCTCCTTCTATTTTTAAACTAATGAACACGTCTAGTGTGCCTATAAGACTGGCTTCAGAGTCCATGTCCCCGTTGACGGCAATTGACAGCAACCCCCTCCGGCCCTGTTAAAGACTAACAGAGGAGGAGGAAGGAAAGGTGGGAGAGAAAATGGGAAGCACTCTGGGAGAGTTGAAGAAACAGTACAGGTGTTGAACGAATTGCTGTTGAGAAAAGAGAGGCTATCTAATTAGCTGCCCCAGCGTGTATGAGAGCAGCAATAGAGGTGAGATGTTTTTACGTGTGTGTGTGTGTGTGTGTGTGAGTGAGTTTCTTAAGCTGCTCTATTATTGTCTTTATGGACTCTATTTGGAGTCAAGGCTCAGATTCAGGTTCAGATTCAGTTTTAATATGAGGTATTACTCCTGATCCGTTCCATCAAATGACATTTATTTTGATGGCTGGTTTCCATACTTTTATATCCACCACGGATATGCATCACTCTGTGGAATATCTGGCAATTTACCCATCCATTCAGTGGCTCCTCCTCCGGCTGCTCCAGACCCTGAACTCGCTGCTCTGAAGCTCGAGACATGCTGTGTTGTCTTTTCATCGCGTTTCTTCTGCTTCACCTCTTCCTCCTCAACAAGCCTCTTCTGTCTCTACTTGAGCTCCCACACACCTTATTTCATCCTCCACTCCTTTGACATCATTATTCTCCTTCATTACGACGCTGTTCTTTATTTCCAGGTCCTCTTGTCTCCTCTGCTGTCTCCTGTTCTGTCCTCTTCTCAGGGGAACAAGGGGTTTTCTCAGTGAGAGCCCAGAGCTTTAATTCTTGTTATGTCTTCTGTCTGACTTCTTCCCCACCTCAGTCGTCCTCCTCTTCTCTCTCTCTCTCTCTCTCTCTCTCTCTCTCTCTCTCTGTCTCTCTTTCTGTTTCTATCTGTCTCAGTTTGACCGTGACCTGAATAGGCTCTATGGAGACTACACCATCTCACTGAACTAGATACAGTTACACACATGTAGATAAAAGCAGAGAACCACACCGCATGGTCTAATGATTTTCCAATTCAGCTACCGCGGATGTCCATCATGCACGCACAAAAAAAAAAAATCAAATAACTGTAGCGTTATAGCAGTATTGCTTCATGATATGTACAGGTCCAATATTCGACATCTAATAAACATCTACTCAATAAACAAGATAAAGAACCCACACACACAGATAAAGCGGCAATGCTGAAGATATCGCTGGGTGAAAAAAAACAAAGAGGCTATTTTGGTGGAGTGACTAATCTGAAATTAGAGTCCATGTGTGACTGTAAACACCAGCAAGAAGAAAGAACGTCACCCTGAGAGAGATGCAGTTCACTCTTGTAATTCCTTACACAAGTTATTCCGTGTATTGTTCATGAACTACAATTTATAAACAGGGTTAGGGTTAGACTCAGACTGGTGGCATCCAGTCTGAGATCTTGAGCTTCAAAACTCTTGAAGAACCTACTGCTGATGTCACGCATACGCTGTCCATCCTTTATACTGTCAGTGTAGTTAACTTCAGCAAATGTCACATTGTAAAACACAGCTGTCACTATGATTACTTGTGTTATTTCAGGAAACATTGTGATCTGGCTTAATCACACGGTCGTGGACCTTACAGAAGATCTGATTCATACTGACATCTACTACTGCAGGTTCAATCTTACAGTAGCCTAACAACACACGAGAAGCTCTCACTCACTTTACTACTCAGGTGCTAGTGTTCAGTGATCAATTCAGATCTTTGCTTTGGCTCCTAATTTCTCCTCAGGGAGAATCATTTCCGGGGAGATAACGAAAGAAGCGTCTCATTTCTCCCCCAGAAGGTACACGAAAACCACAATGCAGCTAAAAAACTACAGACAGCAATGTTGACGCTGAGGGGGCCAGGCAGTACAAGCAACCTTTTCACCTCTCTGGGAGCCTCTCTCATGAAATGTTAATGCAAAAAAAGACTGTGTTTAATGGAGCTTTAAGCGGTCGTGAGGCAGATCTTACACACTGCATGCATTATGCAGAGGCAAAATCATTGACTAGTTACGAGACTGGTGATAGGTTTGGAAAAGAGAAACGCTGGGATGTTTTCCTCTCGTCGCTCAAATGTCAGGATGATATCTTTAAACTTCAGTTTGAGTGTTTTCGAGTTGAGAAGATCTATACTGTATCAATGTCCTACATTTAAACAGCGGCCCTATTCTCTTGGCCACTTATGCACTTCTCGGTATTACATCCACCACTAGGACTCTTCACTGCGTGTGTGTGCGTAGCCGCGCTTAGCAACAAGACCAGAAATATTCTTGGAAACATGTGGAGCGAGAGGAGTCAACTGGGCATGCTCAGATGTTCTCAACAGGTCGCTGAGCATAGTGCTACAGGTACCTGCATCCCCCTCTTTTCCTCTGATGTTTCCTCCATCACCATCACTTCTCTCCTGTTACATGTTTACTGATCTGTCCAATTTGCTCCTGATCCCATTAGTTTCAGCGCGTATAGAAAAGCACATGCTTTTCACACACACACACACACACACACACACACACACACACACACACACACACACACACACACACATTGAAGGGGTGCATCAGCAGCTTGTATTCTCTCTCTCTCTCTCTCTCTTTCTCTCTCTGCTTCTCTAAGAGGGCTGCCCTAATTCTTCTTGACAAGGGCTGGGAGAGCCAAGAGAACATCTCAGCACACACATACAGAAATCTGCCACGCCACTATCCGTTTACACACAGACATGTGCGGCGAAACACACGTCAGTCATGCACGACACACAGCCACGCATCTGCGCTAGTGGCGTTTTACCTTAATTGCCTCCATCACCGCTTTCAGTGCAGTTTAGTCCAACTCGGTTGTACTTTCCTCCGTCGACACACACACACACTTCACCATCCTTCACAGTACAGTATTCCTGCAACTGTCACGTCTCAGCTGCTTTGCATACAGAGTGAGACGAACCGAGGGTGAAGGTAACGACAAATAAATGTGGTTCGTCTCCTGTGTCACACTGCAATGTCAGTGTCAACGGGAAAATAAATGGGATGTGCTCGGATGGCATTTGTCAAGCAGCCAAATCGTGCACACGAGTGTGTGCAAAAAACTTGTGCGTCTGTATGAAAAATTGTGCCACAGAATAGCGGACGTTGATGTGAGCGTGTTTATGAGCATACAGTATGAACCTTCACCTTTCTCTCTCTCTTTTTCTCCATGATGTGTGCTATGGCCTTGTTATCAACAGTGTGTGAGAGAAATAAGAGAGACATGTGTGGATGTGCAGGCCGAGGCCAGGGGCTTCTACACGAGAGAGAGAGAGAGAGAGAGAGAGAGAGAGAGAGAGAGAGAGAGAGAGAGAGAGAGAGAGAGAGAGAGAGAGAGAGAGAGAGAGAGGCAGACAGAGTGGGAAGCGGCATCCCTGGAGGAATTCAAACAGCCTCTGTGCTATGTGACCAGGATGGAGATGACTTCATTAGGCCAGCCAGTTTCTCTCTCTGCCCTCCGCCTGTCTCCGTGGCTGTAAACAGGGCTGTGAGGATGATTTACTGTCTGTCAAGTAATCTTACCTGTCAAACAGTCAAAATCTGTGTCGTGCTGACAGTCTTGGGAGCTCGGCGCGCCTCTCTTTTGTGCAACGGCAAATCCTTATCAGATAGAGCCAATTTCTGTCCAGATGTCAGACCCAAAATGTCAAAAAATCTAATTTGGCTGGCAGAATTTAGAAGAGATGTTTTGATTTGTTTTATTATGGCTTTATGTCCCACGGGAGTCAATCTACATCAGAGTGAAAATGAAATGTCAGAGCATCAAATGTGATCGCGTTTACATGCGTGTGTGTGTGTGTGCGTGCTGGAAATGTCATCAGCTGTCTGATTGATGGGAGGAGCAGCAGCACTGAGAGTGTGTGTGCATGCACGGGTGTTTAAATGCTTTAAGTGTGTGTGTGTGTGTGTGTGTGTGTGTGTGTGTGTGTGTGTGTGTGTGTGTGTGTGTGTGTGTGTGTGTGTGTGTGTGTGTGTTATTACAGTCCTTCAGCTGAAAAGCTCCCCGAGGCTTTCTGCTATACATCTATACATCTTGGCGGTTATTGATGAATACATTTGCGATTAACACTTCGGCACGTTCTCCAATGGCCCTTAGAGCAGAGCTTTTTAACGCCTCTTTGACCCCGGAGGTCAACGGGGTCTCCATGCTCGTTTACTCTCCGGAAATATTCTAAAAATATCCTGGAAGGACGTCTGCTAGACACCTCTGACGAAGCAAGTGATTCTGCGAGTAATCACGACGTTCTGCGTGCGATTCGTCAAAACAAACGTCAGCAACTTCTCAACAAGAGCAGTGACGGGGAATGAGGAAGGTAATACGTTATAGTAGGCTCGCCTTGGAGTTGCTGATGTGAAAGAAATGTGTGTGTGTGTGTGTGTGTGTGTCCTTGAGTCCATGCTTTATCACCTGCATTTTAAAATAACACCACAGCTGTCTAACCTTGAGAGTAAGGTCAATCTGTACACCTATTATGCCTCTACTTATTACTTCTGCATGTAGCAGCAGAGTAGTACACAACTTCTGAGTGTGTGTGTGTGTGTGTGTGTGTGTGTGTGTGTGTGTGTGTGTGTGTGTGTGTGTGTGCGTGTGTGTGTATGGCCCTTGACCTTTTGCAAATGACTAGCTCTCTGTCTCCTTCAGATCTTTTATCAATCCATTTTCTCACCACAGCTATACAGCTTGATGTATGGAACAGGAGGCATTGTATCAGAGTGTGGTTTGTGTGTGTGTGTGTGTGTCATGGTACAGTGCAATTAAACACACACACACACACATACACACGTAATGACACAGTGCACATACCGCCTGGCATAGAAAACCACCCGCAGTGAGAGAATAACAGTAGAAAGGGGGTCGATAGTAATTCCCTCCGAGTGCAGTAATTTCCTCCGAGTGCATAAATCTTTACTGACCCGACTTGAAAAAGCCGAAACCTGATTACAGAGCTGGACCTCCAACACACACACACACACACACACACACACACACACACACACACTCAGAAGCAGTTAGTGTAAGACAGACAAGACAATGGCATCAATTCGTGGCAGCTCTGAAAGGCTTTCTTCAAAATAGCTTTGTCTCGCTGATTGCCAGCACCACTGTGCTCTCGCCCAAAATCATTGGCGCTCCCCGCTGTACAGAACCACATGTAAACAGAGAGGAAAAGTTAGTGGCCACCACCATCGCGCACACACATCCTTTTTATGCCTTTTGGCTAGCATTGAACCGGCGCTCAGCGGGCAGTGCCGCCTTTCCCTTCAAAGTGATGCTTGTCAGTGGCGTCTTCAATAAAGAGAACCATTATGTGAGCTCTATGGGGCCAAAAAGGTCAACGCAATCACTCCCCGTAGACAAGAGTGGGAGTGGGCGACCTGAAAATAGATAGCAGGTCAGTGCATGACTGGGGGGAGTAGGTTTTTTGCGGGGTAAGTGGTTCACCCCTTATGCTCAGAGCGAGATAAAAGGTGGTGGGGGTGAAAGATCTTCTGCAGTTGCTTTACAAGACAACAGCGAGTTTTTAAAATGTGAGTCAATGCAATCAATGGTGTGAAGTCCACAGAGGGCAGTGGATACAATCTAGAGCATATGACCCTCAGGAAGAGTCTAAAAGTCACATCTGAGCGTTCCTTTATCTCTTAACAGTACCTTGTGCATCCATTCTTCCATTTTCTGGCACTTATCTGGGGGAAAGTTATCCCACACGTCCCTCTAGTCAGTATTCCAGCTCCTTTTGGGGCTTTCCCATGCCAGGCGAGATATACAATATTTCTAGTTCTGGGTCAAACCCGGGGTCCAGTTGGATGTGACCAGAAAACCTCCAAAGAAGAGCGGCCAGGAGTCTTCCTGAACAGATGCCCAAACCACCTGCCTCATGCCGCAAGTGATAATATTTACTCTGAATATTTAAAATCCTTTCTGAGGGATTATTTTTCAGGATGACTAAGAATGCATTCATAATTACAGGAATAGCCCGGAGTCCAAATAAAATCTGAAATGTCAAGTTCTTCCTTTGCTTTCATCTCAATTGTCCAAAGTGTGTATGTGTTTGTCAGATCCTTACACAACCTACATTCATCCAACCTACTTTTCATCTGTTTCTTGGCTGTGGCCCAATAACCTGAAGTGTCTTCCCTCTCTTTGCTTTCTGTGGTGAGATTCAGCTAAATCACTATTTTCACATTGAAAGTCTGTCTTGTATTCAGGATGTGATTATTTGTGCTCTCTCCAGCTTTCATGGTCCAAAGGATAGCAGTCGAGGGGAAAATCTATAGCCTACATTTTAATTTGTGGAAAGACTTTTAGACTTTGGACTGGACAGCACATTGTAGATTCATTTGGCAGCAGTTCAGTGGTCCATACTGTCTGTGCTCCATCTTCACTGAATCAATTTTAACATTCTTCAAAGTGGATTTGAAAATGGTTCGAACGGTGTTTGTTTCAACTTGTCACAAAACCTCAAGGCCTCAACAGTCGCATTGCCTATTGAAGCTTTTTAGCAGAGTTTCAGGAGTAGGACAACACCTTAACACTGACACTTCCGACATTCCCATGAATACCCCCCTAACTCGTCCTCTTTTGCTCTCATATTCCACGTCAGTCGTGCCCCGGTGCTACAATGAATTCCCCACTAAAACTTCCCCACAACGCAGCAACAGACTGAAGAAGTACAAGAGTTCACGCTTCACTTACAATCTTTCGTTTTGCTATTAAATCATCTTGTTGATGGTGTGGTCCTTGCTAGTGAAACACAAGTTCAACTGACTCCCCTGTGCATTTTATTGATCAAAATATTACAACGATTAATGTATAGGTCAAGACTTCGGCCATCCCTTCATACTACAGGTCTCACAGGTGGGTTGTGGGTTTGTAACCAGCAGCCCAATCTCAGTGCTCATAGAATATAACTTTTAAAAGATCCAGTGTGTTTTTCTTGAGGAATTGAATATAATATTCTTTAGCACGTTTCCATTAGTGTATAATCACTTGAAAAAAAGAATCGTTGATTGTTGTGTTTTCTAAAGTAAGAGCGGCTCCTCTTCCATGGAGTCCACCATGTTGAACCACCATTTTCCTCCAGTAGCTCAGAACCAAACCAAAAGACAAAGACTGCTCTAGATATGAACTTTTGCATTTCATGTGACAGTCACAGCCAGTTCCAGTTTTTTACATGCTTGGAAGGAGAGGGTGAGGTATGAGGCAGAGTATTTATATGGTTGCAATCTGCAACTTCACCGCTAGGTGCCACTAAATCCTACACACTGGACACTATTACAATGACACATTGGTTACAATGTATGCCGATAATTGTGTCTTTCATCTTATAAACATGCACTACTCTGTCATACACAATGTCAACAACTTTTTTCTGTGTGCTATTTATTCATTACAAATTTAGAGCAATACGTAAAACCTTGAAAACACAGATTCACATTTGCTTTTAGCTTTAGTGCAAACTACATCCACCCCAAAAATCCACAATGTCAGTCTCCACGCAGCACTGGCTTGGATAGACTTGTTTGCATTGGTAAAACAACTTTGCTTTAAACTAATTCCTCTGGCAAACACTGAAAACACACAAAATGAGGAGTACGACGATTAAAAATGGACTGTGGTGTGTTTACGTCAAACAAAGACACATTCCAACAGACGTGGAAACACAAACTCATTCACAGTTCTTACTGTAAAGACTAACAGAGAGGAAAACTAGAGAAGTGACAGAACACTATTTACCTCCTTTACTTCTAAGATCTTCTGACTCTGTCAAGTTAACCCTAAACGACCAGCGCAGAAGCAAGCTGACTTTTTCAAAGCCGTTCTTTTAACTCAATGAGACAAATTATCCACCGGGCGCATTAATATGGATTTGAGAGTACTAATAGAGCTGGTAATGGGAGAACATATGCAAATATAAATCTAAAAGGGTCGTCGAGTTGCTGGACCAGCAGCTGATGGGCAACGGCCACGCTTTTCAAGGAAGAGAGGAAATGAGATGTTGCTCCTCCCAATGGGACTCTTTCTCCACTTCGCCCTAACCATCGGTATGTGCCAACACACACACACACACACACACACACACACACACACACACACACACACACACGGAGCCCATTCAAAATTAAACAAAGGGTAGGTTTTCCACCAGGAGTAAAAATACAAGTGGCCTTGCGTGTGAAGAGCTCATACAGCTCATTCAAACACTCGACTCCATTCACTCTACAGTGATCCATCCATCTTCTGTGTGAGAGCTGTGACTTGTGTACTTACAGCAAATTTACATATAACAACTGTACACAATGTGTAAAGGGGGGGGTGAAGATGTCCAAAGAGATTAGCCTTAACTTGCGATTACGCAACGGGTATTTTAACTCATATTTGCCGTGACAAGAAATACCCAAAAGCCGCAGGACTACTTGTGGCTTGAAGCTGATACGATGACACATTTTTTGAGTGAATCCATTAGGATCACAGCAGTCGCGTGTCCCAGCCTTCAGGCCTGCACAAATACGACCTCCTTTTTCAAAATTTGGCCTCTTTTTTCTAAAGCAGCTATTACTGAAATCAGTCAGGAACAATTTGTTTACACACACACACACACACACACTTTGAGACAGAAAGTATTTTGGATATATGATGATGACGACGCAACCAGTCACACCCAAGACCACGTGCTCATCTTCACCTGCAGGCTGTAAGAGGACACACACACACACCTGTCTCTCCATTTTAATTATACACCGCAACCAATATGTTATGGCAATAGTGAGTACTGTACTGGAAAGAGATGCCCTCTTCTTTGTAATCCTCCACATCACCCGACAGCTGAGAGAAAGTCGAAAGAAGAGGAGAGAATCTGAGAGTTATTACTGTCAACAGTTACGATGTTTGCTGACAGTGCTGGGATGAATGCTAAGACACTGAGAGAGAGGCAGACAGAAAGATGTGTCAAACAGTCGGGGGAGAAAAAAACGGTTAAGATTCCTAGCAGTACTTTTTTTTTTCTTATCTGTCTCAGGGTCATCCCTCTGTGTGTGTGTGTGTGTGTGTGTGTGTGTGTGTGTGTGTGTGTGTGATTTCTTACTTTCTTTTTTGTCACGCTGGTAGATACAGGACTTACTGGAGACTATCTGAAATGAAGCAATCCTCCACTGACATAACGCCTTTTCAATGCCACATTAGCATGCTCGGTCGTGTTGTAGCAACAGCAGCCCCTAACGCATACAAATCAAAGTCACTCTGGAGAAGTGTTTACTGACAAAAGCTTTGTGTCTCTATTCTTATGACTACAGACAATACTTGAGTTGCAATACCAGTTTGATGCCTGACTTTCAGGAATATTCACGTACATGGTTTTCTATAAGCTTTTTAAGAAGTTGCACAAAAACTTTGCCTAAACGAAACCCCACATTGTGTCATGTTTAAAGTTGAGTAATACTCAGAATTTTTGTTTCTTCTTTTGATTATCTTGAATCGAATATAAAGCAGGACAAACCATGTTACTACATACTAATTCTTGAAGACTGGAAAGCCTGCCTAAGGCGCTGGCACGTGTCGACAGTGTCACGCTCTCATTCGCACCTCGAATGACAGACAGTGGTGACACTTGATTTATGCACAGCTGACCTGCGAAGATAAGTGAGGGCAGTAAACGTCGGAAAAGGTTGACAATGAAAACAGACAGATGAATCTGCCTTTGTTTTGCCACCTCGTACTTCAATCCTATACTGCTGCACTTGGTTTAGAAAAAAGATGAAAAATATGCCATGTGGAATTTTTCTGACTCACCACAACTAGAAATTCATGATTTTCTACCATTAAATAACAGATTTTATATGATATGCTACACTGACTTGTAATCTTGTGAATGATACGTCTGTTTCTACACTATGTAAGTTTGTGCTCTAGGTACGATCACCTACAAGTATGTAGAGTTGCACGATACCCACGGTATACCCGGTACCCCGCGGTACCAAATCATACCTGTCGCTACTATACTAGAAATTTTACACGACGGTACTACCGTGGATTACTATACTACCGGTGCCAGTCTCCGCTACATAGCGGCCGCCTCTGCTCTCCTCCCGGCTTCTCACTGCATGCTACTCACTCGTAAAAAAACATGGCATGTGCTGCAACCGAACTACACAGCTGCTGAATGATTGGCTGTTTGCCCGTTACTGGTGACGTCCAGGGATGTGATAGGCTGTTGCACGCTGGGTCCGCCCGTCTGTTAGCTGATTGGCTGTTCGCGTGTTTCTGCCGGCAAGCATGAACTCCATGAAGACAGCTCCGCTCCGATAGAAACTCACTTCAAAACAAACAACAAGCTAAAGTTCTGTCTCGCCCAGACACGAGACAACACACTCACCGTGGCAGAAGCACCGGGCCCGAGCAGCGAGTCTGCCGTGGCGTCTTTGTCAGTGGCAACACTAATTTAGCTTAAAAAACAAACGTCGTTGTTTCAAACTAACTTGTACAAATACATTGCAGTTTATAAAAAAAATAATAATAAAAAAAGGCTGCAGTATCGCGGTATTACCCGGAACCGTGATACTTTGTCTGGTATAGTATCGTGGTTACTCATTTTAGTATCGTGACAACTCTACAAGTATGTAACACTTTATGGCACACACCGCCAATTATTTCTCTCATCCTGATGAAACTGGATCATAATTTATGGAAAACATGTTTTCTGGTTTCTCCTCTGATGTCCTCAAGCTGCTCTGCGATCATCAATGTTTCCTGACGGACAGAAAAATGCTGCCATGTCTTCCGTTTATTAGCTGGACTGTCCAGACACCAACAAGGTTTTCAGGCCCAGGGAAAAGGGGAATGCAGGTGGGGAGTGGAGCTCGTGTCGTGCCAGAACCAGGGCTAGGCAAGCAGACAATGTAACCAGGCTCAGCAGCCTCTATGGACTTAATGGCAGAGGGACAAACACCAAAGAGGATGTTGACAGAGGAAGCTGAGAAGAGAAAATAAGAGAGTGATGCAAGACAAGAGTAAACCTGGGACTGACTTTTAGTCACTGGCCAGAGCTTCTTGCTGTTGGACTAGTAACTCATATTAGCTGACTGTTATGTGTTGTTCCACTTTATTGTTTAGCTGTTAGTACAGTGGTTGAATTGCTATTTTTTTATCATTAGTGATGTAATCATAACAAATGCACCTGTTGAGCTGTCCATATTTACAAAAGCAGTACTGGACTCTGAAACTGGGGGCGCTATTTCAACCTGATGTCACAAAAAAGTGCATGCTGGAAATTTTGCAGCACCTTGGGCCCAGACATTTCTGTTCACCAGATATAGGGCACTATGCTCAGAATCTCAGAGTCGGGGCTGTGCAGAAGGACAGATATGGCAACACTGATTGATGGTATAAAAATGATTTATCTGTCATGTGAGCCTGGTGTCAATCCTCCTAGTTCCAAATCAGTTCAGTTTTTGCTCTAAAATTTGAAAGAAAGATGAGTTTTGAGCTATTTCATGTGTGTGTGTGTGTGTGTGTGTGTGTGTGTGTGTGTGTGTGTGTGTGTGTGGATGTGTGGGTGGGTGTGTGTTTGAGTGTGAAAAAACAGGTAACAGTCTGTGTGCCGGCCTGATCGATGACCTTAATGGAATATTTGGGCTTAAGGCCATTCACAGCAGAGTCCCCTGGTAACACTAAAGTGCATCAGGGAGTAATTTATTCTTCTGTGACCGTCGGGAGTGTGGGTGAGGAATGGTTGATGCGTACGGTCATTCATACATGTACCACCCGTGCGGTATGTGTGAACATACTTTCGTGCGTGTGTGCTTTTGTGCGCCGCAGTAGGATAGAGTTGGAAGCGTATCGATCCCAGCTGATACCCTCGGGCTCTCCCATCGATCAACAAAATGTCTCCAGCTCGCTCGCTGAGTCTGAGCCAAGCTCTTACTTCACAGCACCATAGCGTCGGAGCATTATCTGGAGATGCAGGCTAAGAGGATATGTCAATATTTCTGCAACAGTTATGTCACCACCGAGTATGCAACAATTAAATGAGGGGAGCTACTTCTAACAAGAGTGTCTGCTCTCTCTCTCTCTCTCTCTCGGAAAAATCTACATCCTAATAAGCCATTCAGGATCATAAAAAGGCTTGATGAAGCATGAATATCACATTAAAAGTGAAAACGAGAGATAATTATGTCACTTGCCGTTGTTTTTGTCTTCCTGAAACAGGTGACAACATCTTAAAACCAGAATGTGCGCTCAAAGCGGTTCAGTTAGACTGATTTGCATTGGAAATGAGACAAAGTAACAATATCCTCATTTTCATGAGACGCACTCAGACATTAGACTTTGGACTGAGCTGAGCTGTTAAGATGTAAACCTTTGTCTTTCCTCTCTCATTCTGTGACTGACAAAGACTATCATCGCCGCACATTAGACTTATAATAATCCAAATCATCTGACAAAGAGGCCACTCGTTGATATTGCGCTCTCTTTCTTAGGCCATTGTCTCCTCTGTGAAATTTCTCACTTTAACATCCCCACCCTACACACGCAGAGGGTAACTTAATAAAAAGAAGTAACCATGGAGATACAGTACACTGCCCATTGTGTCCACATAAAAAAAAATTGAAACACGCACAAACACATATATGCTGTAGGCTCCTCGCACGCATGCACCTGGCCGTAACCATGGATCAACTTCAGGTTGGAGGCGGGAGGACGGCCACCTAAACACACACACACACACAAACACACCCTGGGGGCTGAAGAGTTGGGTGAGTCAGACATTAGCAAACTGCTGCCAGACATGTTCATATATTCTGCTGCAAGATGACATGATCTCTCTGTTACTAAGGAGATGGTACTAAAACCCTCCAGAGATACAGTAACTACAGTATCTGAGGGACTAAAGCAAGGGTAGGCGACTGTCTCTGTCCGAGGCTTCCTCTTGAGGCTTCTAGTGCGCAATTAACATCATGCAGAGCTAAAAGTTAGATTTTTTTGAAAAGTTCAATCAAAATTTCTAACACTGACATTCGATTTAGGACCTAACTGTGAAGCACTCTAAACTACTAAACCAGCTACTAGAAATGAGACGGATAGATGGATTAATGTAGCACGTTTAAAGCCAGTGTCTCAACTCTTCAAATTCCATCACAAGCAGCGTCTGAGACCTCACCCTGCCAAGTCAAAACCACAACAATTCACGGACGATCAACACTGACAACCGCGTAAACACGCAAACTTTCGGTTTTTGTTTGAGCATCACGAGAAGGAACAGGTGTTTCTGGATTCAGGAAATGTTCAAACATATAGACACCCTGCCCCGTCTCCTATGAGCATTTATATCAGTACAGTATCAGAGGAACTCCACTGTTGCTCTTGCTGAGCAGTTTAACAGCACATTTTCTGTCAAGATCTGTAGAGATATAAAAGCTGATGCCATTATTATACATCTTTCCTCCTCACTAAGCATTTAAATGTGTGTCGAGTCACCTCTTTGTGGTTAAAAAAGGCGTCACTGACAGCACACGCGACCCGTTTTGTGTGATGGAAGTGACACGATTAATTGGATCCCCTTACAGAGGTTGTTCCCGAGAACATGTGGCCCGACCTGTGGGGCCATCAGCCTGGCAGAAATAAAACCACTGCATCCTCTGCATTTCTAACGGTTACACCTCTCTTTGCTAATAGTCGTATTATATTCAAGTTATATTGAGATAATTTCACAAAAGGCGTAAATGTGACATTTCCCGCGCCGTCCTCGGTGTGCATTATACACGCCAAACCGTAAAACTACATGGAAACTTGGACAGGAGTAAAGAGCACAGGTGACTTCACACCTCGGTGTTTTTCCGTAAGCCCTCCGAGCCCAAAAAAAAGAAAAGCAGGTTGAACAGACAGACACATTCCCCTACCTACCTGCAGGACACTGTGATTTCAACTTTGGTGGCTGGAATAGACGCGTTGAGCGGGTCGAAGTCGCCTATCGACGCCATGTTTAGGAAACTGTTGTTCATCCTGTCCTAAGATTGTTTGGGCTTTTTCCTTCTTCTTTTTCTTTTTCTTCCCTTTCGCCGTTTTTTTCCTGTGGTCCAGTCCCCCTTTTTTTACGAGCGACGAAGGAGGACAGCGAGGAACTGAGTGTGTGTGTGTGTGAGTGAGTGTGTGTGAGCGCCTCCTCGGCGAGAAGTGGAGCAAAGGTGCCGGAGAGAGAGAGAGAGAGAGAGAGAGAGAGAGAGAGAGAGAGAGAGAGAGAGAGAGAGAGAGAGAGAGAGAGAGGCTGGGAGTTGTGATGTCACTCCTCCCTTTTTCCTCCTCGTGTGTGTGTGTGTGTGTAAGAGAGAGAGAGAAAGTGTGTGTGTGTGTGTGTGTGTGTGTGTGTGTGTGTGTGTGTGTGTGTGTGTGTGTTACTCTTTCCCTTCACTCTCTCCTTTATGCCTCTCCTCCATCTCCTTCCCCTCTTTCTTTCTGTCTGTCTGTCTATTTAAAAAAAATCCCTGCCTCCGATTTACTGGCGTGGAAGTAATGACAATGATACAATCACGAAGAAAATAGATGAAATTTGTCATGCAAAGTCTTTCCTGTGTGTGTGTGTGTGTGTGTGTGTGTGTGTGTGTGTGTGTGTGTGTGTGTGTGTGTGTGTGTGTGTGTGTGTGTGTGTGTGATTTCCCCTGCCCTCAATACTCTTCATTCACATCAGCTCAATTCAGTTTACTGCACTTCAGTTCAGTGTGGGTTTTCTGGGCATGAAGCGCCTCACATTCCTTCATGCATGGCCAGATTAACCTGTTAGGGAGCTCGGGGCATAAATGCACTGTTGCAGACTACTAATGTATATCTGAAAGCTTGTTGATTTGCATTATGGGAAATGTAGTTTGTAGTGTTTTGCAGGCTTAATGGCCACTCTGAAACCACAGCTCTATAAAAACATGGACATGTTTCTGTAGAGCCGTTGTGAAGCTTGTATGCTGGCTCTGGCAGTCCTGCCAAAGCGGCTACCTCTGTACAGTTCCTTAAACAGCCACTTGAGGCTGGTTCCAGGACAAATCAATGCCAACAGGATCACAGCGGGACTGGAGTCTAACGAAGCTGACTTTGGGCAAGACAAGTAGAGCCACAAAACTATTCACACTACGATCAATTTAGAGTCACCAATTAACTTGTTAAGTGCATGTCTTTGGACTGTGGGAGGAAGCCGGAGTACCCGGAAAGAACCCACACAGACACAGGGAGCAACAGCAAACTCCACACAGAAAGACTCCAGCTGAGGTTTGAACCAGTAACCTTCCACTGCACCACCGTACCACCCATCTCAATAAGTCCCCATGTTAAAATGTCCAACTTCACAGCAGAAATAAACATGTTTACAGCCTGGTACAAAAAACAGTTTTGGTCTCTATAGCCAATTTCCTCGTTCATGACAACTGTACTGAGGGCGAATTGATATTTAACTAACCTGTTGAAATTACATTAAGGCTTAAGGTTATGCATAATTAACGGTGTGATTGCTTTTATTGGCAGGTATGTGCTGAATCATCTTGTCCACCCATGATCCATTTTGATTGTGGCCAGATTTTGAGCTTCAAAACAGCTCTGCAGAAACCTGTGGATGACACGTGGCCGTTTGACGAACTGCAGTTTTTAGCACTTTCGTGTCGGCTTCACATCGTTTTCTGTTTCTGTTTTTTCTTTTCTGTTCTAAGTACTCTCTGAGGAGATTATTAGTATTAACATTATTAGTGTTTGTGCAGAAACACTAATAAGTCTCTCTCTCTCTCTCTCTTCTCTTTCTCCACACTGTGAGGATAAGCATCTGATTTAATTAACTAAAAGGGAGACCCTCCGCTGGCAGAGAATAGAATGACAGTATGATGAATGTGAAGGGATAAAGAGAGTCACATTATGAGGACATTGTGTGTATGAGTGTGTGCATTGTCCAAATGAGACCTGCAGTATATTAAAAAAAGATTGCTCCAGGAGTGTGTGTGTGTGTGCCACCAAAAGAAATTAGCTGATACTGTACTATTTTTGGGTGAGTACAACAGAACACACTCTTTTAGTGTCAAGTGTCCCAAACTGTCCTGCTGATGAAAGAGAAAGTGCCAATATGCAGCATGAGTCCGAATGTGTGAGCATTATGTTTCGATAATAAGGATTTTAAAATGACGCAGTCTCAGTATTACTCACCACGTTTACTGGTAAACCACATCTCTAAATATAGCTTACAGACACGCATGCACCAGCACACCCTGAGTTGAATGTGTGGGATCTTGGCGGAAAAAAATCCGTTAGGGCACCTTTGGGCAAACACCGTGCCTCTGCCCTGACCACATCGGTGGGTGAGGTAGAAATAAATGGACACACACTGTGAGAAACAAACACAGAGACACACACACACCTATACAAGTGTACCTCGTTAACAGTGGACTTTCGAGAAAAAGTTCAAAACAACATAACAAAAGAATTCTGTTATTATGTTTTTATATATATATATCATAAAGGCTGAACTTTAGTTGAAGGGGTCCACTGTTGGCTGGTACATAATGACACATAAGTTCCCTCTTGGATAGGATGTACCGACATTCAAACTCAAAATATGTATAAAAACAAGAAATAGGCTAAATAGAAAATAATATTCATTCAAAAAATTATCATCTCAACTAAATTATTGAATATTTCTAATTATGTTTTTGTAACAAAATATAAAGGCTCAACTTTGGGGGACATGGTTTAACTATTTTCAAGCTTGATACGGAATTTATGATAAGGGCTAAGGGCTAACCAAAGGGCAGGGAGTAATAAGTGAACAAAATAGTTCATCTTGGTCATATAAATGATGTTGGCAAACATCAAAACTGCTGCCTGCTATTACAACAGCCATGACGCAGCAGATAGCAGATAGTTCTGACTCTGATCGTAAACACAAAAGAGATGCACAACCATTATTCACATTTAACCGTTATCATTTATTCAAGTTCAGTGGTGTAGTAAAGCCAAATTAGCGAGTGGGGGGAAACCGGAGAGAACCCGGAGAAAACCCACGACAACACAGGGATCTAGTCACTCCTAACAGAGAAGACAAGAGGGTCACAACCCGGCACTTCAGACCTTGTCTGTGAGGACGACTGTTTGCCCCTGTGCTGTCCCCACCCTATAATAAGTGGTTATTGTGTTTGTTGTCACAGAGGTGTCTGACAAAGCCGAGCTGAGGTTTACATGCCCCATGCTTCCATACTTGCTAAACCAACAACTTAAAGACTTATATGTAGGGGTATAGCTCCGGTCAATAGACCAGCCCAAAAAGTAAAAAAAGATGAAGGGAATGTTCGTTCGTTCGTCTTCTCCCGCTTATCCGGAGTCGGGTCAGCGGGGAAGTCCAGACTTCCCTCTCCCTGGCCACTTCGTCTAGCTCTTCCAGGGGAACCCCAAGACGTTCCCAGGCCAGCCGAGAAACATAGTCCCTCCAGCGTGTCCTGGGTCTTCCCGCCTCCCAGAGGGACGTGCCTGGAACATCTCACCAGGGAGGTGTCCAGGAGGCATCCTCACTAGATGCTCGAGCCACCTTAACTGGTTCCTCTCGATGCGAAGGAGCAGCGGTTCTACTCTGAGCTCCCCGCGGATGGCCAAGCTTCTCACCCTATCTCTAAGGGAGAGCCCAGCCACCCTGCAAAGGAAGCTCATTTCGGCTGTATTTGCAATCTCCATTCTTTCGGTCACTACCCAAAGCTTGTGACCATAGGTGAGGGTAGGAACGTAGATTGACTGGTAAATTCTTCACCCCGACGGACCGGTGCAGAGTCCGTATTACTGCAGAAGCTGCACCAATCCGCCGACCAATCTCCCGCTCCATCCTTCCCTCACTCATGAACAAGACCCCAAGATACTTGAACTCCTCCACACTGCTCCTCATGAATCCAAGGTTCGACAATCTTGTGGACCCTCCTCTCCAGGACCCTTTTTCACTACCTCGACGATCTCAGCCCCAGAGATAGGTGAGACCATCACGGGGTCCCCAGACTCTGCTTCCTCAGTGGAAGACGTGCTGGTGGGATTGAAGAGGTCTTCGAAGTATTCCCTCCACTGACCCAAGACGTCCCCAGTCGAGGTCAGCAGCACCCTGTCCCCACTGAACACAGTGTTGACAGTGCACTGCTTCTCCTGCCTGAGCCAGGTGGTCCAGAATCGCCTCGAAGCTGTTCGAAAGTCATTCTACATGGCCTCACCGAACTCCCACGCCCGAGTTTTTGCTTCCGCAACCGCAGAGGCTGCGCTCCGCTTGGCACGTCGATACCCGTCAGCTGCTTGAGGAGTCCCGCAGGCCAAAAAGGTTCTGTAGGACTCCTTCTTCAGCTTGACGGCATCCCTCACCGCCGGTGTCCACCACCGGGTTCAGGGGATGCAGCCGTGACAGGCACCAACCACCTTACGGCCACAGCTCCAGCTTCTTTTGTTTCTTCTGGTGCAGAAGTGTTAACCACTTAAAGCACGCTAGAGGCTGCCATGCAAAGTCCCTACAGGTGATCAGAAAAAAACAAACACATTCACACACACACGTGCACTTACTTACACTTACACAATATAGGGTTTCCAATTTTGCCCAAGGACACTTTGCTCTCAGCCTTCAGGGCATCCAACCGCATTCTTCCCATTAGTGGAGCCCAGTAATGATGATCTGCTCGCTCCGCCTCTGCTGAAGCAATGAGGTGGATGTAGCAAGGTTCTGTGTCCATATATGGTATTTCCACCCAGACACACACACACACACACACACACACACACACACACACACACACACACACACACACACACACACACACACACACACACACACATACAGCAGGTACAGATGGAAAGACAGAAACAGAAGCCATTAGTGTGACCAAACATCATAACCACACAGAGCACCACACGCTTTCTGTGGTGTGTAGACTCCAATGTCCACCATTTGTTTACATATGTTACTCATTAACCAAAAAACTGAGTGCTGATTATATTCTCAAAATAATTTTCAATTTATAAGCTGCAAATAGGTGAAATTACAGGTTTATACTAACGAAAGTATCTTCCAACCAGCCTTCTATTTTTATTATAAGTGCACCATGTGTACATCAAAAATAATTTAAGGTAAAATATGGAACAAATGTATTATTTGAAAGCCAAATGTGTCCATAAAAGGATTCTGGGGTTATTTCTCTACTGCAGTAATCCATTTAGTCTCAGTTGGTGGATTCCTAGGAGTGAACCAGAGGAAAAAGGGCCCGTGGCTTTGATATCATGAGTCTTGATTCTTTGTGTTTTTAGTTGGAAGAAGGTAAAAATGTGCAGAATTATCAAAAATGCAGGTCTTGTTTATCTGTGTTTAATCTAAGATCATCTCTGTCTTACATGTGGCATTACAAAGCACCAATCTGTGGCTGTGAAGTGAAGCCAATGCAGACGTGCCAAAAACTGCAGTTTTTCAAACAGCTACTTTAGGGTGCTTACAGAATGGGTCAATCTCTATAAGCCCCTATGTAAAAATGTCCATATTCAAAACAGTTGTTCAGAAACCTGTGGGCAATGTCATCAATACAACATCCATGCTTTATACTGTCAATGGGCATGACCTGCTGAGGAGCAGGGGACTGCAGGACTGAAATTCGGCCATACCATGGAAAGTACTGTATGTAAGTAATGGTAAGTAACTGTAAAGTCACCTAAACAAACAAATTTTACAACTGCAAACTGATTTTTTCCTGTACCAGATTTCCTCATTTTAGGGTTTTAAATATCAGCCAAGAGATTGTCGGTTTAAATACCAAAATGTAATTTCTTGAATATTGAAAAGCACATTTTGGCATTTTGGTTTCACACACTAAATTCCAACTATGTAGAACACTTAATAATTGCCCTGTAGATCCTGAGTGCTCTTATCAACCTGAAGAAAAGTGTGTAAAGAAGAAATTAGTCATAAATACGAAATAGAAAAAGGTCAAGTAATCCTGAAGAAAGTCATGAAGCTGGTGTAAAGAGTCTGACAGCTGTTGGAATGAAGACCCTGTGGTAGCAGTCTGTTGCAGTCTATACTGACCTATATGTTCATAGTAATCAATACATTTAGTTGTTTATGCATTTACCTTTAATGACAAAAGTATCTTCTTCCATTTAAGCAACTTACTATGCTTGCTATTAAGTAGAGGATTGCAGAATGATGTGAAAAAAAACAGGCCTTAAACATCAACTGCACAAAAGATGTTTACACAGTATATGCACACACAGAAAAAAAAAATCACCCGTGCTCTAAGAATGTTGATACTCATTAATCATAATTCAGTTACTGAATCCAGGAACATGCATAAAACACGAGGTCATTTGTTACAAATAGATTGCTGCATAATTATGATTATGATAGAAATCTCATGTGTCTATATTGAAAGACTCACCTACGCACAGTACATTCACCACTAATGCTTGTATGGTCATAATGTTTAAATGAATCTTTCTTGTAGAAATGATTATATTATGGTTCAGATTTAAGAGATATTTCTCATTTGTAGGATATTTTTATGCATACATTTTACCTCAGCTGAAGTTTATGGTGTAGTGAATGTTTATGAATGTCATTCATCTCAGCTGTCAGAGTCTAACACTTAATAATAATATTACCGAGAATCCAGACAAATAGATCCAAGCACATGATTACACCCTGCGTTTTAAAATGTTTTTTTTTTCTGTTCAGAAAACCCCCTCACCACAATGTTCGGTAGCTATTCTGGAGCTTCTCGTATCACATGATCTTTGTCACCAGAGTTTTGACAGTTGTCAAAGAACTGATTTCCATTTTAAGAATCTGAGGTTCAAAGTTCATTCTGGACTTTGAAACAGCAGCCTGAGAAAACAACTTGCTCCACTAACTGATGGAGTGAGCTGGGGTAAAGAAAATTTCAAAAGTACTGGCTCTCAAAGGTTCAACGTGTAACTTTTAATGTGATCTATTGGCAGATATGGAATATAATATGCATAACTATTGCGTTACACCAACATAGCAGAAAAAAAGATAGTAGATAGTAGAAGAAGAAGTTGGATGTGACATAGAGGAAGAAGAAGTGACGATGACTTCTTTTGTCACGTGACAAGACTGTTGAAAATCCTATCCATATTCCTCTTTCAGCTCACCTGGGCCTAAATCATCGCCTAATGTGCTCATTTACTCGTTACTACACAGGGATCAACTGGAGAGCTCTTCAGGTTTAATAATCACTTGTCACGCAATTGATACTGATCTGCACTATTATGCAGAGAGCCTCCTTCTGTCCAATGTATACAAGAGCACACACTCGACCCGTTCACAATTGCTGCTACTATCAACTACAGCTCTCTCCTGCTTGGTGTTCGTCCTCCATAGTTTCTGATCATCTCCACCTCCACCTCTTCATGCTGCTCTCTTGGTTGAGACTTAAAAAATGATTTTACTGAAGCTGATGCAGTAAACGAAACACAGATGTCATATCTTCAGAAGGCGCTGCCCTCTAATTTCATGCTAAAACGCTTCTGCCGGCATATTAAAAATGTTGCTCTTCTCAATCTGCTTTGCTTGATAACTGAGATCCGCCGAGAGGGGACGAGGTTGATTTCTGTAGCAGCATTAAGAGAGCGAGCAGCAGTATCACGGCTCATCAGTTCTGGTCATAAAGCAGCAGCGCTGGTATTTTTAGCCGGAGGATTCACTCTGTGGACGCTCAGAGATAGGAGCTGGGGTGGTGAATATTGACCCTGTCCTCCTGAGCTTCATTGCCGCTCAGATAAACGTCCTTAACTACCACTTGGTCTGTCTGTCTCTGCCTGTTTTGCCCAAACGTTATCTCTTCCCCTCTTTCCTGTTCTGTTTCTATCACCACATCTTCTCCAACCTATATTGCCTTTGTCTCTCTATGGTTGTCAGACAAATGAAATGCAAATTCTTTTCATATCGCAGGTTGAAGTGAATAGCACACTGAATGTCAGAAAACAAAACATTCCTGCTGCTAGTGATGCCCATATTTATTTCATGATTTCATCCCAAGAGAAAAACACAGTAAAATCCTCTAATGCACCAACTAATGGCCACAATAACACTGAAAAAAACACATCCAAAGCATGTATGCTACATCATTATATATTTGACAAATATCTTACTATCTATATGTCATTTCTAAGCACAAATGCTGAAGGGAGTCACACACACACACACACACACACACACACACACACACACACACACACACACACACACACACACACACACACACACACACACACACACACACACACAATACTAAATCTCATCTCATGCCATTCCACATAGAAATTAACCTGTATTGATTTTAATCCCTCAGTAAATACAAAGCACCTGCAGCTGTTCAAATCACATTATTCAGACGGATTTAACCGTGAAACAAGAGCATCCGGTGGGGCTCACACACACATCACCAATCAATGTGTTCACTGAACAGATTAGAGGAGGTCATATGATCCGAACTCATCACAGAGTACGCCACAATTAAAGTGAAAATGGAACTCTCAGCCCACGCTCTGTGAGTGTCATTATTGATTACTGGAGAAACTTGATCATCCGGCTAGTACACTAGTGTGCCAGGAATATGGGTATCATTTCATTCCCGTAGATGGTAAACATCCTGAGAAGCAGGAACAAAGACACGGCGGCCAATAAAAGTTATTTTAGGAGGACGCGCAGGTGTTTTCCAAGATTCAGTAGCCTGTCCTGTAATTAGCTTGCATAGTGAAAGTGTACAAACAGATGACTGTGGGTGTTGATAGTCTGATAGATGGCAAACTCGTAGGCTCAATGAAGGTAACACTGTAGTCCAACCTTGCCTGTATCCTTTAAAGTGACCCTATGTCACAAAAAGTGAGAAATATCAAATGTAGAGAGTATCTGGAGTAGGGTAATGTTAGTCTGCGATGATTATGTCAATGTAATACTTGAGTATTTTGCTAAATTGTTTTACTCCTTGTTAAGATTTAGATTTAGATCTTTATTCTTTGTTATATGAAGCTGAAAAACAAAACAGAAATAAACGGCAACTTGTTGCTTTGCTTAGACTTACTGTACACGCTCACTACTATTTTGACCGGATTAGTCAGTGTCACAGTGGAAGCACTGACAGTATAAAGAGTGGATGACATATCTGTGACATCACCCACAGGTTCCTGAATCTGTGACTCTGGCCGACATCATGTTGGTAGTCCTGCCTTTTCCGGCTCCTGGCTAATTCAAAAATCTGCAAAGATGTACATCATCGGTTGACCTGAGGCAGGCTCAATGAAGCCTGCTCAGTGCACCAGGTTGAAACATGTTTATTTCTGCTGTGAAGTTGGATATTTATATGGTGGTTTAGGGAGAATGACTCATTCTATAATCAGCCTCAAGTGGCCATTAGAGGATGTGCAGTTTTATGCTTGTACAGATAAAATCATACAGGTACATATTCATTTCTTTGTGCTGGTATATTGATTATCTCTCTAATCCTTGGACAGCTGCTAGCTCTAACTTCATATTTAGTGTATAAACATGAGACTAGTATTGATCTTCTCATCAAACTTTGAACAATAAAGGAAAAAAGCTCACGTTGCAAACTATTCCTTCAAGGTGAAAAAAAGACGATGGTTAGTGTTGCATATCGACTCAACTTTAAAGATGCAGCAAGTAAGCAAGTGAGGCATTGCTGAACACCCATCACCTGATAATTGAGTTAGCTATCAGTAGAATATGCAATGTGATGCATTGGAATCATAACTTTATATAGTAAGGACAGGATGTCAAGCCAATTTACAAGCTGACAGTGTTACGACCTTAATCCAAACCAATCTCATTTCTTGTAATTAGAACGTGAAAAACAGCAGAAAAAGGAAATAAGTGATGTGGAGTTAACTGAGTTGAAAGATGAGTTGTGGAGGTGTGTTATGTCACCTGAAAGCACTCATTAGAATAGTATGAAATGCAATAAAAAAAAAGAAAGGAAGTTCCAACGCAGCACACATAAGCCAGTGTGAGGCATGAGTCGATGTTCTGCTCCTGCGGGGCCAATTAACACTCTGCTGCTCTCAGTACAGCTGAACATTAAATATTGATCCTTCCATCACTGTTCACATTAATTTGTGTCTTCAGGGGGAGTTTCTTAACCTTTTTCACCTCGCTTCGTCTTTATCTGTCTACCATGCCGGAGTAAATCATAGGATACAATATTACTGCCTGAAGTTATAATTAAAAGGATAATTTAGTGAGAAAGGGTCCAGGGATCATGTCATGGGGTTGAGTTAATAGGCTTATGTATCTATAGAGAGGCGGTGGAATCTCTTGATTATCAGTACTCCCATAACCCCCCTCTTTATAAAATTTGGGGGACACTTGGAGGTAAATACTGAGCACTAAATAAAATATGAACAACAGACTGCCAGCAGCAGTTTAAGTGCGTCATTTCAAACTCACAAATATAAAAGTTGGCAAAATCTGAAATCCAATAAAATTACATAGCTAGTACACCACCTGTCATTATACAGTACTACCACCATGTGGTCATAACACATTAATACATGACTAGAACAAATAAATAAATAAATATCACGCTTGTGAAATCATTTTTTTATTTTCACACTGCATCTGATATTTCAATCACTTGAAATTATGCAGAAGAAGACTCAGCAGGAAGAAAATAACAACAGTCATATTTACACAAGAGCAGATTTACAGTCAAATTTTAAAAAATCAAAAAACTACAATTAGAGAGATCATTAGGAATTTAAGCAGCATCTGATTTATCATCAATTAGGAATACTCACAGCTCATATTGCTTCCTTTTGGTTATTTGTTTAGAAATTCATGTGCTGTCAATGGGACTGAAAACCTGTTGATGTAATTATTCTACTGTATTTCATTTAGGATTTAAAGTCAAACAATCAGATTTTTCAGTGCAATTATTTGAGTCCCATTGACTACCTCCAATATCCGAACAAAAGCAGCAATACATTTAAAAGATACTCATAAAACAGTCGTTCATAATGAAATGGTTGCCTAAGGGATAGTCCACATTTAGTCATTACCCACAGTTTAGGATTTATTACTGGTTCCCAGGCACTGATAATACTAGCCTGGGAACCAGGTGAATCTGCAAGCTCATGTTCCATTTGCTCTGGTATTAATATACATTTGTGAATTAGTCTGGCGATGCCAGGCGACGATAATACAGCTCTGATTATGGAGAAATCCATCCCGTATGAGCAGTCCATCGTCTATAATGCTAAGAAATCAGAGGCATTAGATGGAAATGAGGTCGAAATCGCAGACTGATCGTGTAGACACGACAGCAAAGTCAAAAATCTACGAAAAACAATAAATAAATAGCATTTTAGACTCACATTTAAACGATTGAATGATGTTCGATATGGTTAACTGCAGCATGCGTGCAGTTTACAGACAGCAGAGGTGAACAGAATGAGAACTTGTTGCAACATTTGGATTGAAAAACACACACATACACGCATCCTTCAGGAACAGATGCTCTCACAAACACGCATGGCCCATGACTCGAGGCTATTAACATGAATGACTTAGGACTCCTTAAAAGCACTTGCTGCCAGAGTCACACTTCAGCTTTTGAAGTATTGCACAGCTTGAGAAAGTAAATACTCAGTGAGTAACCTTTTCGAAGGAAAAATCAAAATCCTGTAAGTGAGATAATGCTTGCTGGAGACCTAAAAGATGGAGGTCAGAGAAGCCAGAGAGGAGTGTGAAGGAAAGTAGAAGCCATTTAGGTAGAGGAAACTAAAACACTTCAAGGCTACACATAGTTGGACACTGTCAAAAGAAAATACTGAAACCAGAAACGCAGCAGCTATTTGTGACACACGATTGAGTGAAATATTGAAGCTGTTTGGGAAACACTGAGACACCGGTGTTTTGTTATGGATGTAACAGCTATTCTGCCTGATGAAAAGTCAATTTCAATCAGTTAAAAGAGCAGGGTTTAACTGAAGGTAACTGTTTTTCTTGAAAAACTTGGACGACTTCGCTGCCCTACAAAGCCGAGCCAAGCTTTTTGACATCTCGTTTACCGTCTACAAAATCACTGTACCACAGAGCTTACAAAAAAACATATCAAACTTGAAAAACAGTGGTAAAAACCGCTACACGCTAGCTAGTTAAGGCTAGGTGGTGAAAGCTAATTCACTCACGTTTTCCTATCACTTTGCTAAATTTAAAAAGTTTGTCATGACACATAAATAAGGCAGCAGCTAAATTTGATCCGGTTGAGCTAGTCCTGCTAAAAGCTATTAGCCTAGCTTAGCAGGGTTTCAGTAACCGCAGCACCTGAAACGAGGAATTCAAATAATTTGATGTGGTTAAGCTAACTTTAAATCATATATTTCAATTATAGGCTACGTTATTAGTGCAAATTGACAAGGAAGCTAAAGAATTAACATTTTGTTTGTAGTAGGGTTGCAACAGTTTAACAGTTGTCTTGGTCGAACGCTTTATTATAATTTCACCAAATTTGTGTTATGTTATTTTTATTTTGCTAATACAGTAGAATTTAATACTGTTTCATAGATAAGCAAGTACACGGTAAGCTAACTGTATAGCTGCAACTCCAGTTTACTGTGGTACATCTGTTTGAGTGACTGCTTAACTAAATAAGCTTTTAAGCTTTGGTATATATGATTATTGTTGTTTTATCGAGATATAATACCAGTCAGCAGTTGATTTAATGAACTTAACATTGACGAAAACACTACAGAATACAGAAATTTGAAGGGAAAAGGCGCCTGTCGAAGGAGCGCAGTATGGTAGAGGCCTCTCATGTTTCACTAGAGGGTTTGGCAGTAACACCGGAAGAATAAGACCGTTGCAGTTTCAGTAGTTATTTGGTCCTTGGTTACAGAGGACACACTCACACACACACACATACCCAAAATGACCTGGAGAAGACCACCAAAGACAGGAAGACACAACACATCGTAAACACACTCACACAGAGAGCAGGAGATCTCTGTGTTTTGTGTTGGGACGCGGACTCAGTTTGACAGACCTGCATTTAGCCAAATCCAGTTATTTGTTTTCTCAACAGTGTCGGCAAAACTATACGACTATACGCACAGAAGGTATCCACGTTGTTAGTAGTGCTGAACTGAGGAGAGGAATGTAGAAAGCACAGGGGAGGCTTCTGAGTCGATTAGGATCCATGTATCCATATTGTTACTTTCATTTCATTTTTTCTGTCGCAGTTTTGAACGCTGCCGTCCGGCATAGCTTGATGGGCTCCATTGTGATCCATCTAGAACTAAAAAAAAAAACAGGAAGTACGCTCAGCTTAGAAGAACGGTCAGTCGCGTCTAATTACACTTCCCTGAAACTGATCCCGATTCCTGAAACTGAGAATCAGCGTTGTTTAAAGATTTTTCAGACTGGGACCTTTCAGGAACCAGAACCACTTTGGGCTTCCATCCAACACAAGTTATTGACGTTGTAGTTGCCTAACAAATGATTCATCTTGACTGGGTGAAGACCAGTAGGAGATCCTCGATTTCAGGTCTGTCTGGGGATGATGATGAAGTAGGTGTCAGTGGACTCCTTCCTCCAGAGACCCTTTGGCTTCCCAAATCTTCACCGTGCGGTCACTGACAAAAGACACACAGGAGAAAGTTAAAAACGCTTCCATTTAAACATTTAGTATGTTTGACAGAATCGCAGCTCGACTTGGTGATGAGAATTCAAATGAGTATTCGTGACTCACTCTGAGGCAGTGAACAGTTGGCTGCTGTTAGTAGCCAGGCCGTTGATGGGACTGTCGTGTCCACGGACTTCACCTAGGGGCGCAAGTGAGTCGGCGTGCCAGAGGCGAAGCAGCCCTCCTCTGCATCCGCTGAGCAGCACCGGAGAACCTGGCACCACGCCCAGAGCGCTTACCCAGTCTGCCTGGGCACTGACAGACTGCTAGAGGAAACAAAAGCCAGAGTTTACATGCTGTAGTTTTTAAAAGTTTTTTCAGCACACATAAATTGAAATTTTGATTTCTGCTGCTCTGGTGTCAGCGTACCTGTAGCAGTCGTTGACTGGCTAAGTCCCACTTCTTGATGTAGTAGTCTCTGGAGCCGCTGTAGAAAACATCTCCATGTACGGCAAGAGACTCCACGCCGTCTTGATGAGCGGGGTCAAACGTATGGCTGGAGGTGATGCTGCCCTGAACACCTTCTGCCACCTCGAACATCTGAAGAAACAAAGAGTTTGTTGAATATATACAGAAACAGGAATGTAATTATAGTGTAAAGTGTGTCTCTTACTTTAATATGATGGTCTTTGGAGCCGGTGAGGACAACGTCTTGTCCACTGCCTAATTTGTCAACAGTCAGACACATGACAGGTCCCAAATGGCCAGTCAGCTTCCCTGTGGACACAAACCTAAAGAGAAATTGTAAAAAAAAAGGGGATTATTTATGTTCCATCTGAATGATTTGCATGACTAAAACTCTGATCTGTGTTTGAACTTACTTGCGGAGGTCCCACATGCGCACAGCACTGCCAGCGGCAGCATAGAGGAAAGAGCCAGAAGGGTTGAGAGCAATCTGGTTGATCTGACTCTCTCCTGGTGGGATGGATAAACTCCTGACGGAGGAACAGGTGTCGCCTGAACCCACCTGACCCGATGACCTGACATCCAGAGATATACAAAATCATAGTTAGATGCATTGTAATTGCTCAAATAAAGAAGAAGAAGAAGACACAGTGTTACTTACGTGAGTGTGCGGATACACTTGGCAGAGTCTCGTATGTCCCAGACTTTGATGTAAGCAGTAGAAACAGTGAAGACGAGGCTAGAAGTGTACCTGAAATATAAAAAAAAGACCCCTTGTACTGTACTGTACCACTAAATACTTCTGTAACTGCAATTTACCCACGGGTGCTTGAATTCCTTGAAAATGCATGAATTTCAATTCAGTGTTTTCAAGGTTGTGAAAATGCTTGATTTTTTTTGTGAAGTGCTTGAAAATGCTTGAAATTTGTGTGATGTCTATCTCAATAAACCAAGAGAAAACAAAAATGTTTCCTAAGCGGCTACGCGCTTGATCCGATGCCTTTACATGCAGAACTCAGTTATCATACTCGCTTGGTGTTCTGCCGAGAAATAACAGTAGACTACTATCGACACCTGTTGGTCACTGTTATTGCGCTATGGTGGTTACACAATACACCGCTCACAAGCTGAGAATACAAGCCAATTCACAATTAGTTAAAAATCAAAACAGTCAATCTACCACCATATGAAATAATGCTAATTAGACCCATATTATTATGCCATACAGTGGCACTGCTGCGCTTCCCATGACCATCATGGCAAACACAACCGGTAGGCTACCTATTTAAAGGTGCTGGAAAAATGGAAAAACTGGTGCTTGAAGGTGCTTGAAAAGTGCTTGAATTTGTTTAACATATACTATTGCTGTATACTCGTACCTGACTGAGACGACACTGCTGGGATGATCTGCCAGAGACATGATCTCTTGACCCGTCACCAAGTTCCAGACTTTACATGTTCGGTCTGAAAACATGCACACAAAGCACGTTAGACTTTTTTAGAAGAAATAAATGTTTTATGAGCCGCAAACAATTTAGCCTTTAACCTTTGGATCCTGTGAAGAGTAGATCATCTGTGGCATCTACACAGAGAACAGGTTTGGTGTGTCCCTCTGCCACGTAGACGCACTGAAGTTTGGCCCCGCGGCTGTTCTTAGGCGCCGTCACAGGGTTGATCACACCTCTACGATACACACGACGTGATAAAAGCAAAGATGTTTTTTTGAAGTTTGTATTTTAAAAGTGTTGCGTTCAAAAAGGAGACTTCAGAGATGGACATTACCTGTGGCCTTCAAATACAGGTGACTCCTCCAACCTGAATGAGAAAAAGATGAACTATAAGCTCTTTGAAATGTGAAGAAAGAAAATATAAAGCATCATTACTGACGGTGCTTCTCACTTACAGTGATCTGTAGTCGCTGCCTTTAGTTTTAGCCTCTGCTGTGCTAAGCGGAGGTGTGTGTGTAGGTGCTGGGATGTGTGTAGGTGCTGGGATGTGTGTAGGTGCTGGGATGTGTGTAGGTGCTGGGATGTGCGTCGGTGCTGGGATCTGTGTCGGCGTGGGTCCTTTGTCGTGCGCCTTTCTTCGGCTGAGGGGCGACCGCTCCAGTTGCCTCCTCTCAGTCCCTGTAGGTGACCTGGATCCAGAACTGCAGAACAGCAAAAGAGTCAGTTAGTCAGTAATAAATAAGATTTAATTAGGCTGGAAGTGTGGACTGAATCTTACCAAACTTTTTCCACATTTTAAAATTAATCTGTACTGAATACTGAACTTGTAATAATAATCCGAGCACCAAATAATATCCACCAGAATATCTTGTCTGCCACTGGAAAACAATGCCTTAAACACTTACATGCCAGCTGGCCGTGCAGACAGTGCAGATGGGGAAACTGTTTTCTCGCGGTCGGGGGCTTGACCAAGTGCGTGACCCTGCGTGTCTGCCGGCCCTTCCAATCGCTCTGACAGGGGCAGCAGAGGGGCAGAGAAGTCTCCGGTGGGGGATTCGCAGGACAGATCCCCACTGCTGGCATACAACAGATCCATCTGGGTGGTGGTCCGCTTACGAGCCTGAGGGACCAGAAAAGTTTGGCTCGATATTCAGCTAACTCACAAGTCAATGAAGCAGTTAGTAACTGTGAAATAAATCTCTACTATGTAACGGAAAAATATGTTTTGGACTTTTACTGTTACGGTCTGTGAATCAGTGTATCAGATGCACAGTACAGTACCTTCCTCGGTCTGGATTCACCACATAACTTCATTAGATCTGATGCCAGGGTGCTGAAACAGAGTCAGAAAATTTATAATGTCATATGTTATATGTTTACCAAGTTTATCATTTTAGTTTAGCATTGTAGCTAAAAGCACAGCTAATTAGATGTGCAAGTATTTGGTCACGAACCAAACTATAAGACAAATTGATTGTCTATAATGTTGACCTGAGTATAATGCTACATGAAGAGACCTATAAACTTATACAAATCAAATGTATGGCTTGCTAGCAAGGACTGGGGAGGGATCATGTTATTGTCTGGGCATATATACAGTAGGTGCACTGATGTTTTGTTTATATATGTGTGCCAGCCTCTGTTATATGTTATTATACATAACACCAACATTGCCATGTATGTGCATGGCTATAAAACATTTACATGGCTCTTAAACTAAAAGGGATGTGAAATGTAAAAGAAAATTTTAGCAACAAATCAGCTGTAATTAATGCAGAACATCGAGCACTGCCTCCAGCTTTCCACTGTGAATAGTTAGTTTGAACTTTATTGTATATTTTGTCATTTTTTGTAATGGGGAGGTCTTTGAATAAGCCTTGATTCTTGTCTCACATGCACATATTAGTTTTATCATTACAGTTTTTTTTATTGTACACACAAAGCAAAACTTTTTCTGTATTAAAGCAAAACACTTAGAGGGACGAGCAGTTTAGGGCATAAAAGGTTGTTTTTGTATCTGTAGCTAATGTACTTAGCTATGCTAATATATACCAATAATATCCCCTTCATTCATGTCATAAGCTAGTATATAAGTGTCCACCCACACAGGTGTTTTCATTAGACCTCTGCACAGGACGGTGTAGACTTGGACAGACTGTGTTTGATTGACGTCTGTCTGTCTCCTTATTAGTTCAAATGTTCTTCATCTGTACATGTACTAATATTATCCGTATTAGCACATGTAGGCTGGTAACATTTTGGAACTACTAGCTCTGAACAAACATCAACCTGAGCCTAATCAGGCAGAACTGAAAACACCTGTGCGCTGTAGCAGTGCCCTCTTCCACAGCACAGGTGTAATTAATAACACTAACGGAGGCTTGTTTCATTGAAGTGACCCAGTATTTACAATACAGAGACACAGGAAGTTTAATTAAAATTAAAATTAAAATTAATGCTATCAATTACACCCGTGCTTTAAACAAAGCGCTAGTCATTGTAAACAAGACATAAAAATACATAAGCTGCCTATTTTTGACCTGTGTTTGTGTTTACCTGCCCTCTGTGGCCGGACTGGTGGCGGACTCGTCACTACTGCTGTCATCTCCATTCTCTGTAAAGTAGAACAAAAACACATTAATACACATAGAGAAAAATAGGATTTATACCAGTAGTATATATGTATATCTGCTAACAAAGTGTATATCTATTCAGAAAGCTAAATATTACAGCACAACAATTTCAGCTTCAGCAGTTCATGACAAGGTCAGGGGTCACCAGGTTTAGTTTTAGACAAAGGGGTACATCGAGTGTCATTAGTGTAAGGCGACTGGTAGCTACGGTGTTGCAGATATAAACACAGAAATGCACAAACTGCTGTGTCCTGCTGCAGCGTGGATCACTGTTCACTGCTGTTTTAGTTTTAGCGACAACCTGAGTAAGTGGGGCTTGCTAGCAGGTGGGGTAACGTAACACATCATGCACGTCATGGCAGAGTTAACTTCAACTGGTTAGTCAAAAAGAGGACTGAGGGTCAATGCACACTACAAGATTTCTGGATTTAGTTGAGAAATACCATAAGCACTAAATGTGCTTGAAATGTTAAAGAAACATATCAGTTACAATACATCTACATCTTGTCTTGATTCTATATATAGGGCAAGAATCGGCTAACTAAATATGAATTTTTTGGCCTTTAATTGAGGATACATTTAGTGGAAATCTTATAGTGCACATGTGCCATACTCTCTCAAACACATTGCTATGCATCTCATACTCACCTGGTGAGAGGTAACCTAACTCTGAATTCACACCAACAAACAAAGAAAACAATCAAATCAAAATCAAACCCAGAGATGAGAAAAAGGCTACTCTTTATTTTACAGGCCTTTTTATAGGTTTTAGTTTCATGAACAATTCAATAAAAGACAGACATGTTTTCTTTTATGATGTCATATTTCCACGAGAAGTATCAATTCAAGGCGTGTAAAATAAATCGTAGCCATATGGTGAAAGAAATGATGATTAAAAAAAGGTTTGACATGCTCAGAACGGCACTAATTTGTTGTGGCGTTTCCCACCTTGCAGAGCGCTGCCCAGCAGGGCGTCCAGCTCAGGGTTGATCTCAGCTTTTTCCTTCAACATGTGGAACAGCAGCTGGTTCTGAGTGGCGCTGTTGATCTCCGTCTGCTTCAGCCTGCCCTCCATCACCTTCAGCTGGGAATCTTTCTGAGACGCCTGCAGACCCTGAAAATGACCACACAGCAGATGAGTCATCTATGTCTTTACCTTTAGTTGTCTCTGATTACTTCCACTTCCTTATTTGTTCCTTTCTGCTGAGTTGAATGCATTTCCTCACTGGACCAATTAGGTTTCATTGAATCTAATCTTATCTAATCTAATTGAAACTTAATTTAATCATGTGGGCCTATTTGAAGCTCCATTAGATTCAATCTTATAAAGGAGCCGTGGCTACGAAAGCAAGATCACGATGAGCAGACAAATTGTATTTAAGTTGCCACAACAACCAACAGCATGCATCAAATTCATACAGTCCATTTATTTAAGAAGATACAGATAATATAAAACAATAAAAGATATTATGTTATCTTCTATTTGATCCATGTATGATGGATTAACATGCTGGGATCATAAATCTTATAGAGGTAAATGTAGTGTATGTGAATGCAAACAAAGACACACTAAAACAACATTAAGTCAGCACGGTCTATAGGTACCTTACTGATGGCCATAGTGATTAAATGATCCAGAAGGAAGCGGGCCTCTGATAGATTACAGGAGCTGATCACCGCGGTCACATCCACTGTGTCTCCTTCCTCCTGCAACCGAGAGTAATAACACATTGAGTACAGTGGCATTGTTAGAATATTGGAATATTTGTCCCTAGCGTGTCTTGGGATTTTGGGAAATACACTTACTTGCTTTCATTGACAAGAAGATTGATTCTTAAATCTCTGTGTTAAACACAATGCTACCACCATCTTAGCTTAGCTTAGCTTTGTATTAATCAACGGTCATTTCAGTGAGTGGAGATAAAGTGCACATGTCCAAGATGTTTTATGTTGAAAGATTTATTGATGAAGGATAAAGGAGCATTGATCAATACACTTGTCCTGGCATGACGCCGCCTCAATTCTGAAGAAGTCTATCCGCCTTCAAAATGCCATTACGAATCGATGTCCATAAATGCTCATTAGTCTACAAACAAAAAAATATATGTGTACACTTAGTGGTCTGACATTGTTATCTGCCGAGGCTTCTACATTATTGTGTCTAGAAAGTGAGACAGCCCTATCTCCCGACCTTGGTTAGTGATGATCAGCATGGTGTCTACAGTGACCTCAAGACATATGGTTGACCCTGCGTAACCCCATATGTTATATGCTAGAATAGAAAATTCCCTCACAGGTAATACCTATTTGTGACTACAGGTATGACATTAGGTTAAAATACTATATGTTAAATAACTGTCTTACAACGTACCTTATCTTACTTTACAAAATGTTATACTAATAGCTCAAATTAATAAATAATGTTTTCATTTCCCATTCAATGTAACCTTTAGAAATGTCTTCATGTATACAGACCTAGCTACATTTATAACTGTCAAAAATCATTTCACTACCTAAAACTGTCATTTTTGAAAGTTATAGCTACTAAAGTTGGCTGCTACAGCTATTGATGGTACTGTTACTTCCTGTTTACATAGTTGGCTGCCTCTTGACTAGGCAGCCGCACTACAAACGTAACAACTCATTTACACATTTCTTTCCACTTTACTAGTTAATTGCAACCCAATCTAGTAAATCACTAGTACAAAGAGCTAGTAGCATCCTAATCCTGAACCCGCACTGTTTTGTCCAAGTTTTGTCAGCACCTGCCAACTAAGATTTTCGACTTAAACAACATTATAACAATGCCACCGACTTTAGCACCAGTGACCAGCCACAGTATTTAAAAAAACACTTGTACAAACAGGTGCAGAGGCAGCCGGCTCAATAATAATTCATTTATGGACACCATGAGAGTGTCTCAGAAAGAAAATGCCACATGAGGCCATGCAGAGCAAAAACCTGTCAAATATTTGTAAAATTAGATTATAATTTAATATATAAGTTCTGTTCATTGTGCATCATTAGGCTGATTGACCTACTGTACGTGCTCGGCTGTATTAAGGTGCTGCACTGCCAGAGATTGTTGTTGTATTCAGCTATTGTTATTCTGACAAATAAATCTGACTAATGTTTATTTACAACAAAAAAAGGCCCAAAAGTTGTCAGTGTTATGTTTCTGTTGTTTGCCTGAGGGCTACAGGCAATAACTAACTAATGAGACATTCAAGGTACTGCTTCAACAACAACTGCTGCGTAAAATATGGTATAAGAATCTGCACCTTTACCTTCATTTATAAAGCAATATAACTATAAGCATGACTACATAGGACCTCACCTTGGCCTCCTCCATCTGCATGATGTTGGCCTGGCAGTCGGCGATGCTGTCATTGATATAGTCGATGTTGGCGCCAAGAGACTCCAGCTCCTCGTTAAGCGAGGCCAGGGAGCGGTCGGCGTCTGCGCCCTCCACTGCCATCTTTTCCCTTTTTCTGGACACTCGCTCCCTCCGTCTGGTCAGCTCCTCCCGTTGCTAGAGTGATGGCAGAGAGGGCAATGAGAGGAGAGTAGACCAGAAAAGGAAAGGAAGTTTTTTTTCCTTCAATCTGATGACATGTTGTGTTACCTTCAGCAGTCTGTTCATATCCGTCTCCATGTTAGAGATGGTCATCCTCTGCATGATGATGTCAGTGACACGTCTCTCCAGTGACTGCCATTTGGCCCTTGCTGTCCTGCTGAGGTAGATACTTCCCATTCGTACTGGAGAGCTCCTGAGGAGAAAGACACAGCTCTTTTGTAAAAATTAAAACTAAACTGTGTGATAAACACCTTAACACACATGCTCAGATGCAGTACCTGGCTCCATTGGATGCTCCGGAGGTGTGCATCCTCCCTGGGGTGGCTCTATGTGACGGCTCCTGGAGAGGTTCGGGTACGCTCACCTTCCTGCTCACCTTCCCGGACACGGGCCTCACTTGGCGCCTCAGAGCTGTGACCTGATAAAATTCACATAAAAGAGAAAAGTTATTTTGCATATTAGAAAAAAAAAAAAAGTGGATGCAAACCCCATCCTCTTCTGTGTGTGTCCCACCTCCTCATTCTTCCTGCGGAGAACGAGCTCCTGTTGTCTTTTCTGGGCCTCCATCTGCTTCAGCTGATGCTGTAAGAAGAAATGAATACCATGTCACGAAGGTAAGTTGATAAACTATGATCTTTAGTATGGAGTCATGAGTATATCAACAAATATCTATTATTTTAAAAATGTTTTAAATAAAATATTTCTTTTGAGGCGTATCAACCTAAAAACCTTGAGTTTAGGTAGGTTAACACTTTATCTTAGCTAGAATAAACTAAAAATAATAAAGTACTATGACAAATAATTTGCCAAAAAAATGACATGAACAACTCCGAGTGTGTCTCACCTCCGCTCTGCGCTGGTCTTTCTTCAGAGAGGCGATCTCCCTGTTCCTCCTGCACTCTGTGGCTCGGTTTCTCTCCTGCTGCTCCTTCATCTGACGCATCAGCGCCACCTGGTGGACAAATACAACCAAGCAGGAGGAAATCAGCACACTAACAAGACAAGTCTCACAGAGAAAATGAAAAGAAAACCCACGACCTATCCCTTTACCTTGGTCTTCTTCATCTCCGTCACATCAAGCTGCAGCTTCTTGAGCTGCTTCTCGTACTGCGACTGGTTCTTCAGCAGGCGGGCGTGCTCCTTCTGAGCCGACTGGAGCTTCTGAAGCTCTTTGTTCATGGAGCTCAGCTTCTTCTCATACTCCACTTTGATCCTCTTGGCCTTTTCCTCCGTACCCGACTCCACTGTGCCTGGAGACGAACAAGAACGATGAAAGGATGACCTTTGCTTTGTTTTTGTTGCTTCATTTTAATCGATTTTAGTTAGGAACTTAAAGGCGTGTCACAGGAGTCAAGTATCCGTTTGCATGTGTCTCTTACCCATGTTATGCAGCACCTTGTCCCTCTCCAGCTGCGTGTCCTTGATCTTGTTCTGCAGCATCGTCAGCTTCTGCTCGTACTGCTGTTTGAGAGTGTGCAGACGCCGCTGGCTGTTCTCCAGCTCGTCTATCAGCTTCTGCTTGATGGCGATCTCACAGGTGATGTTGGCCAGGTCGGCCTGGACGTTTTCTGCCGCACAAACGTATCATTAGATCCCGAAGCCTCTCCCTTTTTTTAATGGCAACTACAACTTCAGACAGTTTTATCAGACAACTGTACCTTTCTCCTCCAGCTCTTCAGAGTCAGACTCGTCAGACGTCTCTTCACCCGCCATGTCAAAGTCCTCCTCCTCTCCATCGGCATCCTCGCCATCTTCGTGGTCGCTGCCCTCCTGGCAACATATAAGCACACACATGAAGAAGACTACTTACTCATATCAACACAATATAAACAATTGATTTAGTGATCCTCCACCTACCACCTCTGCCTCGTCGTTGCCTCGCTCCTGCTCGTTGTCTGGCACTTCCTCTTTGACAACACTGAAAGAGGAACAGACTGTTAGGCAGCTACCAACCAGGATGAGTTCTCGTAGATACTGTAGGTCAGATTTTGGAATTAACTGCAATTCGAATGACAACAAGGATGGGTAAAGTGCACATGCAAATGATTATACACTTGATCAGATCAGGAACAGATGTGGAATCAGTGTTGATTAATGGATGATTTCACTGCAACATTAACGATACACTGGGAAAGACAAACTGATTTCATTTGAAGAACTCCTAAGATTTGTTGACCAAATTCTACATCATCTTAAAAACTATGATGATCGAGGTCTTTTTCTCAACTCCAAATCCTATTTTTTAAAGGTAACTATAAATCTGATCAACATCTTTCCGTGTGCAGTTAAGAAGGGAAAAGGAGACAAACACAAGGGTTAAAGAGGAAGAGGTAAGAGCTGGTTAAAACATCTGCTTCCCTACCACCTGTAGGCGCAGAAGAGGTTAGAGATTAGTCACTTTGGGAGAAAGGGAGATTTGGGTTTGTACCCAGGTCAAGAATCAACTGAAATCCTGTCAATTACTTGGTACACTTCAGTCTGACCAATTTTAGATTTGACCCAATCCTGGATGGGGGTGTAGCAAACCTGTCGTGTTCGACTGCCGTGTGGCGGTGATTCTCTTCAAATCGCCTTAGTCTTCGGAGACAGAAGGGACGGGATGGTGGGGGTGAGGATGGTGAGGTGTGGAGGCGAGGAGGAGGCAGAGGGGGGTAGAGACAGGATGCAGAAGTCGGGGCAAGTGAGGGAATATTAAGAGTGGGAGAGCAGCGAGAAAGAGCAGATGAGTGCGGACACTCTTACAGACAGTGTGTTCAAAAGATGAATCCTGATTAAAGAGATGCAGATGACTAAGACAGATTTCGCCTATTTAGCAGATCACATATTAAATGTCACCCTCCTAATGTGAAGATGACCCTCGCAAGTATAGAAATCAGAGTGCATAGAGACATCAATGCAAATGGTGCTAAAGTGTGCAGAAGAGACATCATCAACGTCATTATCATCTTGTCTCATTCCGTTAAAGAAACATCAGGGTGTGAAGTGCTACTGCAGGGAGTCAGGAGATAATTACCCAAAACACACCAGGTCACAAACCCTCGCCATGACAACAGACAAACATCAAGACTCTCTCTTTGTAGTTTCTTCACAGTGCTCGTGTCACCTCCGAGGTAGTTTCAAACCAACCAAAAACAAACAGGCGACGCACACAAAGTGTCTCCAAAAGCGGACAAATCGCACACCATACCTCTTCTTCTTCTTCTTCTCCTTCTTCTTCAGCTTCTCCAGGTCTTTCTTGGCCATCTCGATGACTTCGTTCGCCTCCTTCTCGGGGGCGAGGAGGGCGGAGGAGAAGGAGCCTGGGCCGGCGTACAGCGAGTTGCGAGTGGAGGCCCGTGACAAACTCTTCCTCAGGTTCTCGCTCACAGCCTCACTTTCAAAAAGTTTAGCTCTGAGTGAGGAGGGAAGTGTAAGTGTGTTTTTAATTGCTGTAAAACTTAGAACAGATCTCAAAGTGACTTCCTGTTTAAAGGAACAAACATTTTGGGTTTGAATTCCTGCTTCCTTTGCTTGTTTCTTTCTTTTCACTGTATGATGATGGAGATATTTATTTCTGTTACTTATTACTCAGTAGTTGCAGTGTGTGTGTGCACCTGTGCTAAGTAGTTATAGCTGCTGGTTAAATAAAATATTAATTAAAAATGAGGTCATTACATACCTGAGCTCCTCAATTTCTTTGATATAGTTCTGAATCATGTTCCCGATCTCTTCGTTGCCTTCACCTGTAAGCAGAGGCATCACGTTAACATAGACTCATGGTGACTTGTCGACTCAGTCTTTGTTATTAAAAAAGTTTTTTGATTTTTGTTACATTCAGTACCTTTTCACTTCTACTACTCCATGAGAGCCAGTTCAGAAACATGTTTTAATTCATCAAATCATTTTTAGTACTAAAATACATAAAACAAATGATTTACCCATCAGGCTCTGCTGTACTTTGTGTTTAGTCCTAATTTGTTATCGCGCTAACACACTTAACTTAAATGGTCAACCTTGTAAGCTAAACATCAGTGTGTTAGCATTGTCATTCTGTGCTTATTAGCATAATGACCTTGTAATAATGTGTTTAGCTCAATGCACCTTTGAGTAGAAGCAGCTAGCATGGCTGTATTTTTTTGCTTAAACAGTAAAGCAAATGATTGCTACATTTTTGTATTTAAATTAACATGAAAACTACATTTAAAAGTCAAATACGCTCAAATGTTAGTATCTAGTAATAGATAGCAAAAAGTATGTGCCAAACATGTCAAAGCTAAGCAGCTAAATCAAGTTTTATAGCTAGGCTTAGGAAAGACCACAGTTCAAACTTAGGCCATTTCGGCACCGAAAGTATTTAAGCACACTCTATCCATTCAATTCCTCTAAGACTCTCCCACATCTCTCCCTCAAACCCCTTTTTCTTACAGGAACCATTGGTGCTCCATAGAGCAAAGAAGAGACGGCACCCCCAAGTGTGTCAACTCTCTCCTGGTTGCCCTTTCTTCTTGCCACCACCATCTGACATCTACGAACTCTTCCATCCATCCATCTACAACCCTAATTTTTCTACCCATCCCTCGATCCTTATCCCTTACCCACCCATCTACCTTCCCTTCATACCCAATCCCTTATTCCTCCCACAGTACATACATCTATATTGGTGTTGTCTTTGTTAGTGAACATTATGAAGGAATTAGTTGGAAGCAGTAAATACAGCTTGTTGTATTGTTGCCTGCTACACTAGAACAAGCACTAATGAGTTTTTCTGTCTCAGTTCTCACCTGCTTTAGCCAGGACCTGGTTGGCCTGGTCACTGAGGATCTGAGTGAGTCTGGCTCTCTGGGAGTCGATGGTCTCCTGCATGGCCTTCACTCTCACCCTCAGGTTGTTGTTCTCTGTCTGCAGCATGGAGTTCTCATGCACCAGGTCGTTGATGCCCTCCATGCCATCTTCACCCACCATACGCTTCCCCTGGACAACAGACAGGATAATCAGTATATTGATTGATAATGAGCAGGGCCGGTCTTAGCTATGGGCAATGTGGGCGGCTGCCCAGGGCGCTGTCTCCGTGGGGGGCGCACGGGCGGCCGTGAGGGCGCACGAGAAAATCTTCACCTGGGGTGGGAGGGGGTTCGCCCAGGGCGCAAATGTGGCCAGGACCGGCGCTGATAATGAGAATTGTTCTCAGCCTCCGTCTTTTACTTCTGCCTTCTTACCGTCTTGTACTCCATCAGTTCCATCTGCAGTCGTGCTATCTCTGTCCGCAGGGCGCTGATCTGCTGGCTGGCTTTGTCCTGGTTCACCATCACCTTGTTCTTAATGTTTCGGGCTCTGTTGGCGTACTTCAGAGTGTTCAAGGTCTCCATGAAGTCCCGGTCCGACGGGCTGATGCAGGCGATCATCATCGTTTGACTAGAGAACGCACAAAGGAAGAATGCTGATCAATCGCCATCAGCCATCCCATCTTTTTGCAGTTTTTGTGATCCATTACCAAATACATACAAATATTTTAATACATTACAGCCCCACAAACCTGTTGCCACCCAGTGAGTCTTGTAAGAGCCGGGTTAGTTTGGAGTCTCTGTAAGGCACATGGGTGGAGCGCTTACTCCTGTCTCCCAGAGCACTGATGACATTTCCCAAAGCAAGCTGAGGTAAGAAAGGGCAAAATGAGTTCATGGTGGAATATTTGAAGGTAAAAACAATTCCATAATTTGCTTAGATTGGGAATAAAAAATGAAATAGTAACTTTATTTGAATGAAGCAACAAATAATGGCACAGTGTGCAGTTCATGTACTGGCCACCTGGAGGTGCTCAATCACTGGTGGTGTGTGCAGGTACAGAACAGATTCATTGCTTTGCATAATCACCTCTATAAATAATAAACTAGGTATAATAAATATGATACATGTCGATGACCTGTGAGTGCACTGTGTAATACAAATCGCCTGATCCAGATTCAGACATGCTCTTAGCTTCCTCACCAGCCCACAGTTGATGGAGATGCCCTCTTTAGCTCTGTCTCCTGTAGCTCCGGTCCTCTTCAGTCTCTCAGAACCAGCCAGGTCCACAAAGTGGAACTTGGCGGTCAGCGTCTCAAACTCATTGATCTCCGCCGTGTTTGCCAGACGGTTGTCTGTCACATTATCCTGACAGAGGAAAGACAGAATGGCGCAACAATTTAAAATGTTTTAACCAAATCACATCAGAAGCACGTTGAGTGGCAGCAGAGACCCGCTGCTGTGTGTTAGAGTGCGTACGTCGTTATCTGGTGAGCAGACTCGAACTTGGCACAGGTGGATGGTGAAGATGGCGTGGGAGCGCGAACTCTGGACGTTCATCTGGGTGCTGGCGGTGGTACGAGACAGAGCGCCCAGCTTCAGACACTGCATCATCTGTTAGAGGAGATGTGAAAGGAAAGGATGGCAGAAGGGCAGAGGGAGGAATAAAAGCCAACAAAATGGAATCAGACATTTTTGAGATTATTTTGGTAAACTGGCCCTCTTAATATTGTAAAGGTGGTTTGGAGCAAATGTTTTCCATTTGATAGGAAGTTTATTTAGACTGGATTATATTGATAAACTCATGATTTCTGTAGCAAAATAACAAAATACAGAATAATAGCTTGTAATGTGCCACTGCACCAGCAGAAATGCTGGGCAAAGATGAGATTAGTGCGAAAAGAAAACTGCTTTTAGAAAAGTTTTGGGGGTTGTGCTGTTAAAAGAAAGTTTTTCCTTGCCACTGTCAGCAAGTGCTTGCTCATGGTGCGAACTGTTGGGTCTCTGTAAATAATATCATAGGGAATACAGTCTAGACCTGCTCTATATGGAAAGCTTCAGGAGATAACTTTAGGCGCTATATAAATAAAATTGAATTAAATTAACGCTGACCTCAGCTGCAGTGGTAACGGTGCGAGTGGTGACCCCGACAGTGTAGATGCCTCCATTTGCGTCCTCGTGAATTTTGATGTTGGATCGCTGCCTCCTGGCCTCGAGGTCTTGCGTCGAGTCGAACAAGTCCAGCACTTCCTCGTTGTACAACTGTAGAGTGTGTTCAATCGATAAAGTACGGTAGAGAGAAAATAGATAAAGAACATTTTATCAGGTGAAAAGTCAATATAACTATTACTTCTCAGCCTCATCTCTTCCCCGTTCAGCTGCTTCCTCACCAGCTGTTAGCAGCCACTTGTTGGCTGTTATAAATAAGTCCAGGAGCTGCCCAGAGACAGACTAATGGTCGTTTAATGGATGCAGGGTCACTTAAAATCACTACACCCCCGTGCTGACCTTTGACCCCCTCCTGTCTGCATGCTTCTGCACCTTAAGCAGACTTTTAGATTCAATACTGATAAATTCATCTTAATTTGAGATAAAAACTGAGACTTTTGGTGTGTGCTTGTGTGTGTGTGTGTGTGTGTGTGTGTGTGTGTGTGTGTGTGTGTGTGTGTGTGTGTGTGTGTGTGTGTGTGTTTCTGCACCTCCAGGAACTGTGCGTTGATCTTGAACTCAGGAACAGGCCTGCCCTGCTCGGTGGCAGTCTGCCTACGCTCCTCGATCCCTTTGAACAGGTGGTTGACTGCCCGGGGGATGATACCCAGCTCATCCTCTCCGATGTTAACGTCAAAGCCGGTTCCCATGGTGTAGGTCTTCCCCGAACCCGTCTGGACATGAAGGAGGAGACAGAGTCATCAACTACTTTGCCAAATAAGAATGCAAGTATTTTATTATGTGTGTCTTTTTCTGGATATATTTCATCCTATAGATGATCTTTCTTAGCTGTATCGTCCAACAATTCACCACTGTCTGGTTCTCAGAGGTCGGGTGCAGCTCTGAGAAGTTTCTCTAACATAAGGGGGGTGAGAGGAGATGGGGTGGTTTCCACGGTGACAAAAAGAGGAATGCAACATTGAGCTCAAACTGACGCGTCACCCCTTCTCTGCATCCAAGCGGCTAAAAGAGACTCTGACAGGAGTGTGGTGTATGTGGTGACAGATGGAGTGTGTGTAAGCAAATGTGCCTAGTGTGTGTTTTTTGTCTGTTTTATTCTATGAAACCACACCTGTGAGTTTAGTATGTGCACATTCACATACACTGTGTGTTAATGTGTGTGTGTGTGTGTGTGGCCTCCACTGCGCCCTGTGAAAGGCTCTTTGACAGGAACACAAGGGCTGCGGGAACAATGTGAGGAGAGAATAATGAACAGAGAGAAGAGGAGCGGAGGGGAAACATTAAGAAGAGGGAAAGTTTAACTGCTCTTCAACTAGAGAGCGTCAGCTGCAGCTGGAGACACAGAAAGCTTTAAGAAAACATCTTATGGTTTATCGTATTGTAAGAGAAATGTAATGTAAAAGAGTATTCTCCATATCTTCATATCATACACTAAATACAGCATGTCTTATAATTGTCTGTGCAGCAGCTGGTTAGGGAATGCTGGAAACGAAGCCAGTGTCGTGCCAGAACCAGAGCTGGGCAAGGGAAACTGGGGCGCTAAATCACAAAAATACCAATTATGCTATTTTGCTTTAATCCGTACAAGAACTGAAGTGTGAAAACGTGTTTAATGTCTCCCAGATATGTTTTGAAACTGCAGTCCAGTTCTCTGCATTGGTATGGGGTGAAGCAATCTGTTCCCACTCTGCTCTGACTTTCCTTTTCTATCTCTCCCTCTCTAGGCTAATCTATTACAGCCAATATAAAGCCGTTGTGGCAAGAGCAGGTTGGAACACGTCAGCTGATGTAGTGTATTGACAGAGTGGTTGCAGCTGTGAGGCCTGTTCACTCCCGTATTACTTGTCTTATGATATTCAATGAAATCAGCCTCATATCACATGCTGTAATAAATCTTGGGATATTGGAAGCAGCTCCATCCCCCTGAGCGATGGGAAGTCGAAACGTCAGTGGATGTGAATTTGTGAACATGTTTCTGCCACTGTGCTGTAAGGGTGTTTTTCTTACCTGTCCGTATGCAAAGATAGTGGCATTGTAGCCCTCAAAGCAGCCCTCGATGAGTTTCTCCGTGCACTGATTGTAGATGGTTTCCTGCTGGGTGTCCATGTCGAAGACATGGTCGTAGGTGAAGGCCTTGTCCTTGCCCAGAACCACTTGGGGCTCCCCGGGCATCACAAACGTACAGATGTGACAGCCCTCGATCTTCTCTTTGGCCAGCTGAGGACGGATCCTGGTAGACAGAAAGAGGAAAAGACAGTGAGATGTTTAACTCGCCACCATGAGCCTAGATTTCCTTTAGGGAAAGGATCGATGACTGATCTTTTTATTAGAAGACCCGGCAAGCCTGACTGGTGCTTTAACATGAGATAATGGCAAAAAGCAATTAGCAAGGAATGATACCATCCATCCATTTCCTATCCCAGCTGACATTGGGCGAGAGGCGGGGTACACCTGTATGATTCACCACCTCCTATGGGCTAATTAGAGTCACCAATTAACCTATGAAGTGCATGTCTTTGGACTGTGGGAGGAATCTTGAGAACCTGAAGACAGCCCACAGATACACAGGGATAACATGCAAACTCCACACACCAGAAAGCGACAGTGCTAACCACCAAGTCCAACTTCCATCACATGGTTATTATATATGTGTATATAAGTGTTGACCAAGAGTGCCCAAGATTAGAAACTTCTAAGACACTTCTCGTCCTCTATGGCCGCCATTTTGGTTTTTCAGCGGAAGGGGATGGCCCAGTAAAAATGTTAGCTCAGGAAGCTGCTGGAGCTTACGTTGCAGTGAATATACAAATGTAAGTAGCACATATGTTTTACATTTATATATTTTTTATTATACAGTGGTCCCTCGTTTATCGTGGGGGATGTGTTCTAAAAATAACCCGCAATATACGAAAGCCGCGAAGTGTTTTACAATTATTATACATGTTTTAAGGCCGTAAAACCCCTAACCACACACTTTTTATACACCTTTTTACACACATTTTGTACAGTACTCTCTTACTTAATCAGGACGCAGAACACATGTGCGGTTCTCACTTAGCCAATCAGGACGCAGAACACAATGTGCGTTCATACTGTACAGTACGCTGTAAAAATAAAGCATGCAAAATTACACTGAAAAAATCAGCGAAACAGCGAGTCCGCGAAAAGTGAACTGCGATATAGCGAGGGTCGACTGTATTCCATTATTTTCAAATTCACAGACTTTCCAGATTTTCAAGGCCCTTGGCAACTCTGGTCAGCAGAGCAGAGCTGTCTATGCTATCTAAAGCCTCATCCAGATCCTATGCTGATTTGCAGCTGAGCTGAGGACAGGTAGTATTTTCACTGAGCTGCAAGCAGATGAGTGCCTCTACTGTGTAATGTGTGTGTGTGCGTGTGTGTGTGTCTGTGTGTGAAGGACCGTGCAGTGCCAGCACACTCTCCAGCAGACATCATACACAGTACAGTGCCCTCACTGTTCACCAGAGAGAGCTCTGGGTAAACAGTCCCACCCTGGATTTCATTAAGGAATTGCTCTGTTTGCTTTAAGCACAAATAAACACAGCGTTATTACATCATTTCCTCCCATAATGCACCTCTGCCTCTCATCACTGCACATACTGTCAACCTGAGGAGGAAGTGGAAATATTGGAGGCAGACCAAGGAAATATTTGGACATATTGTGAGCATTAAAATATCAGAAATACTTCAGCTTTGACAGAAAAATATATAATATTATCCACAGCAAAAGATAATACTGAAATACTCGTACCTGCCCCAGTAATAATACAGAGGTGGGAAGTATATTTATTTCTCCAAGACTACAGTCAAAATAAAACCAGATAAGTGAGAATTACACAGAAGGAATAATAACCATGACACCTGAGAGTCTCAGAACAGTATCCTTATAAATGGCTGCTATTGTTGCTCTCTGCTGGCAGGCATTAACTCTGTGTGTGTGACAGTGTGTGTGTGTCAGGATGTGGTACTTTGCATGCAGTTTGCATTTTATGTGTAACACTTGTGTGTGCACGTTGTGTGTGCATGCATTAGGAAAAGACTCTCACATTCACCACAGCAAGACACTATAGAACTTCTGAATGGCCTGAAAGGACAGCCAGAGTGTGTGCGTGTGCGTGTGTGTGTGCGCGCGTGTGTGTGTGTGTGTGTGTGACATCAGATCCCAGCTATTTAGCAGACTCTATCTGGGATTACAGCACTGATGAGAAGAGCCAGGGAGGGACCAGTGATCCAGACTTCCTACCTGCAGTAACTGTATACTGAATTGCAATTCTTTACAGGTCCAGTGTATAGGATTTAGTGGCAACTAGGGATGAAATTACAGATTGACACCAACTCGCACACTCCCCTTCCAAGTGTGTAGGAGAAAGTAGCTCTTAGCTCTATCTAAAGTCAGTGTGTGGTTTGTCCAATCTGGGCTACAGTAGAAAAATGGCCGACTCTGTAGAATAGGACCTGCTCCATCTGTAAATATAAAAAGGTAACAAAAACACAATAACTTTTATACACTACTAAAAAACAACATTATATTTTATTTCTGCCATGTTAGTGCCCCCTAAATTATGTCCTTAAATCTTACACACTGGACCTTTAAATTAAAAAAACAATCAATTTTTATTTTTTTCAGTTGAGCCTTTTGTTTAAAGAGTTCAATCCCCCTAACCCTTTAGGTGGGGAAGTGTTTCTACCACACTCTGTGGAGGGTTGGTTTAATTTAGTTCAGTACAGTTCTAATCCCAGATTTGGGATTCATGGTAGGTGGTCCAGGAACTTCATACATAAATAAAAAAAGGAACAAAGTACAAAAAGAAAAACCTGACGGCTGACAAGAGGATTTCAAAGAAACCATGCAGAGTTGATTGATTATTCTGTTTCATTTGTCGGACATGCAGACTAGCCTCGATCTAAATGATGAAATGAGGAGTTGTTGTTTTTTTTTTTTTTTTTTACCTGGGTTACACTTGCATTGTCATCTATGAATAGAGTTCATCACAAAAACCACCCTTAAAAATACATTAAAAGTTTAAGAAAGTACAAATATGGTTCAAATTCAAAGTTTAGTGCAGGTTAAGAAAAGTGCTTATAAGACTGACAGTTACATCAGTCATCATCATCATCTATTACTGTATTTTCACAGTGTTTAGGTCATCTGAGGAGACTGTGATTTCATGGCAGGATGGTTTGGGGCATTACAGACATGAATCTGCATTAATCCTTTTGGCCACCTTCCCAAAACTTGACAGAGAGCCATTACTGTAATCCAGTGTAACAATGGAGGCACTCACTGCTGCTTACATCAAGGGCATTAAGTCACTGGGTTATTGTTCACTTCGGCAACTTAAAAGAAGTGTAACAAAATATGGACTCCAGCACGAGATGACAAAAAAATGTTGAATTCAGTCATTTGGCTTGACTTGTTTTATACTTTAGTTGTTCGGTCAACAGAAGAATCAAAAGGAATCAAGCTTGTATGACTGCCCCATTTAGAGTATCAGTCTTTCTGATTGTGTTAATCTCCACAGTCTAACGCAATGTTTGTTTTGTGTAGTTCTACGATATCTCCAGGATACTCCAATACATGCAGGACCCCGGGGGAAGGGTGGGCTAAAGAGCCGAATGAATGTCTGAGGGAATGAAAGAGGATAAAAAAAGAAAGAGACGGGACATAATGGTTACAGCCCAGACAAAACACTGAGGACAATCAACATTTGAAGGCCTCCACAGTCCATCCAGTCAAACGGACCTATTATCTGTCTGCGTAATGACGGCCTTTCACAACAAGACCATGACATCAACCTTTAGAAACTCTACTGTTTTTTCTTAATAGTCTCTTGGCTATTCAAAATATTGAAAGGGAAAATATTAAGACTGTCATATGCACCTGTTCATCATGTGACACACATTGGCTCAATGAACATTTTTCCCATAAACAAACACTAGACATAGATCAGCTGTGAAATGGTATCCAGTTCTCCAGTACATCCATGGCGCACGACGACAAAGCGACAACATCTTTAGCTGAGCTAGGCATCTGCAGGGTGCTGTGGCTTAGTTGGTTAAAGTGCCTGTCTAGTAAACAGGAGATCCTGGGTTCAAATCCCAGCAGTGCCTCTCTTGAATCTACCTCAGTATCTAATATTAAACAGATGAGGAGATCCATGCCAGACTGATTTCTACTACTCCTTATATTTCCCCAAACTATTCCTTAAAGATATACTTAAGTTTAGAAAACTAAAATATGTAATTCGAGTCATAGAAAGTTTGTTGTCATGGTTAAGAAATGACTGGTTACAAATGAATTGTTGGTCGTAGGATAAAAACAATCTAGAAACTGAAACATGTTATGGCTGCCCACTAGCTTCCACTAGACCTCCACTACATTACTTTTTTGCCTTGCTACATACTAGTTCGGTATTGAACTTTGGCACTGGACACCAATCTTACACTGCAGAATTGTAAAATGAATGAAAGCCAATGGCTGCCTTCAAAATAGAAAGTCATTCTTCTATGTGTTGTATTCAATGGATTAAAATCTGCCTCCAGACAACTAGTATAATCCATGTTATGCGTCATTAGACTTGTGATGGTGTGTAACGGATCTCAAATAGATAAAGTTCAAGCATGTCTTATCGTTGCATTATTGACGTTTGAGCACTGCGGCACAATGGAGCTCTATTTTGGAGGATTTTTTTGGAGCTGTGTATGTATCCACAACTAATACAAGTTCTGGCATCACACCTCTCTGCTAACTGTAAACAGGTGAGGGATAAGTTAGGTGTGAAGCACGTCCTGCTGGTGTATTATTAGTGTGACTGACTTTAGTTGTGATTATGATCTGGCAGGTTCAACCCAAAACACTCGTTTTCTGCTGGCTGAATAAGGGCTGCCCTTCAGCGCTGTGGAGACTTATAGTGCTAATCCGCCGTCTAGAGTGACACACACGGGCTCCTCACGGGGTTTCTCAAGGAAATTTAACTCCACCGCTTCCTAAATGTGCACAATGACACACTCAACACTCACATGCACATAGAAAAGCATGCCTCAACACTTACGCTTGAATGTATGATCTCTTGTTCAGTAAATATACTTATGGTAATAGTTATGTAATGACATTGTGTTGCAGCTGGATGTTGTGTTATATATGTAAATATTTGTCCTGTATATTGAAGTAAGATATTAAAGTTTCACAGCGGTAATAAACTATTATTACTACCAAATATTATATGTGAAAATCCCCATTCACACGCACACACACAGATTAGAGTCCCTAAGGCCAAGTGAAAACCTCTGCGTAATAACTAACAATAATCTGCTATGACAGTTTCAGTCGGCTGGAGAGAACGCTAAGAAGAAAAATACTAAGACGTTCCAGAGTGGCGAGGATTAGAGGGATACATTTACATAGAGTGAGTTACAGAGGGAGTATTTATCACCGGGGACTTTACACTGTAACATAAAGATCTGTGTTGTTTTATCACTTAAATAAAATATATAATAAATATATATAATAATTTATAATAATTAAATTCAGGAAGGATTTCGATGAACGGAGTTGTGCACGGAACAATACAAATCTAATTCGAAAAAAGAAAGTAAACATTTAACTTTCATCGGTTGACTAGATACCTAAATCTTGGTGGTTTACCTTAAAAGAATACCTTTACATCTTGGAGAGTAGGATTATTCGCTGACTTAGTTTCTGACAAAAACTGTGCTTCATAAATACCACAAAAAATGGCTGCTGCATGATTAATATTTAAAATGCAATTTCAGGATATGTAAACTTCACCTTATGCTGCTACTTTTATCCAAAATGACAAACTATAACTTAGCAGAAAGAGTTCAGCTAAAATACACTATAAGAGAACAGGTGCATGACGTTCAGACTGCTACAGAGAGACCTGTAGAAGTAAACTGAGCAGCTCACAGTTACACAATAAGACTCTGGCTGGCATTGACTGATCTGAGGAGTTTGAAGTGATGAGATACAGTTCACTGGACCCTTCTGAGAGATGAAAGGGACACACACACACATAAAGTTTAGTCTATACACATACCTATTTAAACACACACACAGATTATAGTACAGACAGAGACACACCACACAGAGGGGCTTTGTCAGCCTCCCCCCCATGTGACACGTCCTGTTAGGCTCCTGCTCTCAGTCTCATTATTGCGATTACGGTGACAGCCTGAGAAACAGTGGGATCCTCGTGCACGGACACGCACACACACACAGAGAACACCCAGACATCATACGCCACCTTCGCCTTTATTTTGACAGCGTCATTCCGATTTGGAAAGTTTACAAAGAGTCTGTGAAACTTTAGAGGGCAGCTGAACTGATGACAGTAAAAACAGGGACGCTGCCTGCTACATGAACACGCTCCAAAACACTGAAACACACACACACAAAAACATATATGACATTATACAGTTGACATGACCACAGCTTCTTGGCACTTGAAATTTAAAAACATATATTTTATAGACCATTTTTTCTATCCTGATCCTGAAAGCAAGAACAGACACATGATATAATAATCGATAAAATCATTACCATCCGTCTAACCCTCTGCTGACCTAATAAACGACATAAGAGGATGAGGGGCAATGAGAAATGTAGAGATGCTGGTAAAAGAAAAAAAAAAGCAGATGAGTCAGTCCATCAACACAGTGCTGCTGATCTCATCCCTCCTGAGGCATAGCCAATCAAATCACATGCTGACATCACTCCTCCTGACAATGAGCCAATCGAATCACTCCCTTGGGATGCAGCCGATCACTCTGCATCATCATCACTGACAACAACGGCAGCAGCCATTCATTCCTATCTGCCCAATGTAATCCTCGGTAATCTCATTTTTGATTCAGTGTTAACTTCAAACAGTCGGCACAGGCAGCGCCGAGTGATTCAGCAGAAACGGAGAGGAACATCTGAGCCCACGAGGCAGCTGACAACAACAAGACTCTTTTCTCCACATCTCACACTGACTCATCATCATCTGACCCCACTATTTACAGACACATGTCTATTTTTGGATATTGCAATAATACTTCCATTAAGTATTTGGATGTAAATAACCATAATAAAATGGGAACATTGATCGATAGGGAAGGAGAGGCTGTGATTTTGGCTTTGCTCTCAGGCCACTGAAGTTAAAGAGACACAACATTATTATTACTAGGACACAGTGACAGTGTTGTTTGAGGAAACTGAACTTCGAAGTATCCAGATATGCTTTAATCTAATGTCAAATAATCATCGTTTGCATCGTTTGTTACCCGCTATATCCCCAAAATTATAAAATATAAAAACAATCAGTTACCAACAGCAGCATTTAGCCATATAGGTTTGTTTTTTTTACCTAGATTTTAAGATTTATGACCTTCAAATTCATCATCAACTGTTACATTTATGGATAACCACCAGTTTAAACTTGTAAAAAATGTACATTACTGTGTCAAGTGCAACATTTTTAAAAAAAAGAGGAAATTGTATTTTGTTTGTTTGATTTCAAGGTTCAGTCTGAACTGATTAGTTTTCCAAGATGTTACCTATTAAGCACCAATGATGTCAAATCATTGAGACAGGCAGGTCTCCAACAAAGTGAATTTACTCTCTTATCCCATTAGAGTCAATAGGCTCAAGACCTGCTGCCAGTCTCCTAAAGGGCAGCAGCAGTGACGCAGCTGCAGGAAGTCAATGTTTTCGGTCCGTGATGTAAGATGTGTAGCTCGTTCCACCGTGAGACATGAAACAACTGGAAAGATTCATTTTAATAAATCAACAGAAATCATTGCCTCGACTTTTCTGTCAGACAGAACATCTGTTTCACTTTCTGTCTGAACACATTTCCAACACACCTCCTTCATGCAAGCATCAGGAGTCCTCATAACGCGCAACGGACGAGCTAAATGTAAAGCTTCAATAACAAACTGAGGCTAAGCAGCTGAAGAATGCCAGTGAGTGTTTTGATGAAGATATGAGGGGACTGTAGTCCTCTGGGGTGCCATGGCTGTGGGCTGATGACAGTGATGCTATGCAGGACAGGTTAATGTGGGCTCACTTTGCACCACAGACAAACACACTCACGCACACGCGCGCAGGTGTACATATACTCGCTTTTGTCCGTCGTGGGGTCTACGGATTTTCTGGTCACTTGTTGAACCAAAAACACGTGTTCCGCTGAGCCTTAGTCGCTCATGTTACTGAGACAAGAGACCTGCAAACACTCGGATTTCAGTCACACACACACACACACACACACACACACACACACACACACACACACACACACACACACACACACACACACACACACACACACACACACACCTAGCTGAAACAGCCCCAATCCTTCTTCCAGTCAAAGGCCTCTGTTACTGAAAAGCTTCACTCTATTCTTCAGGACTCTATGACTGTAGGAAACATGATCGTACCACTGCATTCATTCACATCCTTTTAACTCCGTGTGCGCGTGCTCATGTTCGCCGCCGTCGACTTATTATATAACAACATGCACAAACACACTCACACATAAACGGACAGTTCTTTTGCAGGACATAAAAGACGTGCAGCAGGTGCACTTTTCTGCGTATTTGTGGAGCAGCTCGTGTTATATAATACGAGAGCGCAGTCTAATGGTCGCCGAGAGCAAGAGGAATGAATGAGGAGTCACGGAAATGATGGACGGATGTAAATAAAAAAAAGAGAAAAAGTCATTATGGACGGTGAAAAATAGCCCGACCACAAGGAGAGCCTACTGTTTTATCTCGCTACCACTCAGCAGCTAACAGCCTATCTATTGTCTGGCAGCTGGTCTTGACATCAAGAGCCAATTCATTGTGTCACCTTCTTCAGTGTTCTTCTGTGAGCAGCAAGCTCAAACAAGTCTTCAACCCGGGAGAGGCTGAACATAGCCAAACTCTGAGGTTGTGCAGGATTTTAAATCCTAATGAAGGATGCATCTTGTCCACAGGCCTGAGAGGTTAATTCAGTTAAAGATTATAAAATGACTGGGAGGATTTTCTTGCTTTTCTCTGTTTTATCAGCCTCATTCATCCTTTAACATTGGGTTGCAAAATCTACTAATGATCCTATGTTCAAATGAATTACAGAGGATTCACTTAAAGTTTCAAACAAGGCTGCATCCTGATATTTTCCAGTTGGCCACCAGCTCACAGGAAGTGATAAAGACATGTGACAAAGAGACATCAAATCTGTCTTTTCTCTCAGGGTACAGTGTGAGAACAGCCACGCAGTGATGTCACAGAGGGCATTTGGGAATGTCGGCAGATAAAGGGGTCAAGAGAGAGAGTGACAGAAGGAGGCAGAGACAGAGCGGGAAAGAGGAAAAAGCCGGAGCGTACTGCTGACTCAGCGTTTCAGTTTCCCCACTCCCTTGTTGTTTCGATGGTTGACTGACCCGTGGACGTTCACAGGGCCATCGCCGCACACCACAACAGCCTTTAAAATCAACCCACGGTTACCATAGAGACAGCTAAAACAAGCTGCCGTGGGGAAACTCTGACTGGGTCACTGATCACAGCTCTTCCTGGGTCGAAGGTTGGCTGAGTTAGGAAGGAGGGAAAGCTTGACGGTGGCACAGGATGCTGGATGTTACCCGGGACTGGCAACCAGGACCAGGGCATATAAGGATAACACACACACACACACACACACACACACACACACACGACTGGCCTCAAGCACTGATACCAGCGTAATGGAAATGTTCCTTTTTGCCATGAACAGATTTTTTTGTCCAATCATGGCACACATGAGACATCAGATTAAATACCTGTGAAAGCGGTGAGCAATTTATGAAAGGAAGTGGATTTAAGGTGCAGCTACACTAATTACAAATCTAATGTTTTATTAATTAAAAAAATCAATACTAAATTAACCTTGCCGATGCTAATTAGACTGAAGTTATTGAGTAACTACAATATTACATGGCAGCAGCTGGCAGATGGCTTGCAGCATGCTTTGCTTTGCTTTGTGTCTCAGTTCACTTGAGTTGGTTCATGAATATTTATGATGAATATGCCTGGATGGACACGGGTTTATGCGTGCACACAAACACACACACACACAAACACACACACACACACACACACACACACATGAGCGAACACACACATGGCTTTGTAGCCTTTGGCCTCAAACATAATCCACAAAGGTCAAGAGGGTGGGACATGTGACCTAAGAGGAGCCAATAGGAGAATCTGGACGTCATAAAGGAGTGAAGCTGGTGAGGTATGACATGGTCTAGTTTGCTATTTCCAATTAATTTTGCATGTAGGGACATTTACTTGCTTTTTGTTATTGCATGTCAGATTATTGTGAGATATTGTAACCTTAAATAATTCACAACTTATTGAAGTTAATTCAAGTTAACAATATCTTTTTTATATGTATGAACCTGAAAAAGCAAAACTGATACTGGGACAATCATTCTGGTGAAATAAAATAAGAACTCTCTGGACTATTTGTATTAGCCCAGTGTTTCTCAAACTTTTTACACTACGTACCACCGCAGAAAATATGCTACAAGTACCACTATTTTGACAGACTGAGCTCTCAAGAACCAGAGCACATTTGGTGTAAAAGGGGTTCTCCTGATCTGTGCTCTTCATAATATTTTCTGTTTGGAGCCATGAGCTTACGTTATTTTAACTATTAATGGGTGTATGAACATGACTGCAGATCAGGCTGATATTTAATTAAGATATTTCCGGGAATGCAAAACTTTTTTAAAATTCGATTTTAGCAATCCCCTAGTTTAATTTCTTTCAAAATGTTGTTTATGCTTTGATATGTGTTACATTATTTTATTTCATTTAAAAAAAAAGTTCCACTACAGGAATGTTAAGTACCACCAGCCACAGTTTGAGAGTATTAGGGTGTATTAGACAAGTTGGATATTTTTTGTTGTATGACATACCTCGGTTAATAAGCTGGATTACCCAAAAACAGTTTCTCACGTGATTGCCGTATCACAATATTCTGTATATATACTGCATATGAGCAGATTCTCTGACCTGCATGTTCTGTATATTAAAATAAGGATTAAAAATGACAATTTCAAAAACGCTTGCTCTAACTCAACTAATTAAAGGGGACCTGAACACTCACCTAGGCTAACTTTGACTGGACGCTCTTTAATGAATAATGAATAATAATGAATTATTAAACGGTGCACTTCAAGGATATACTAATAAGTCACATGAGTGGCTCCTTCAGGCAAAGTCTTATGTCTCAAAGCCTCTTGGATAAATCGTTAACTTCTTACATTGTTTTTTTTCTCTCTCATGAAATATAGGACGAGATAAGCATAGGTCAACACACACACACATAAAGGCACAGATGGGTTGTTACATAAGAAGCACAGGATTTGAAACACATTGACACGTGTGTGTTTGCTGAATCATTTACCATTGTGCTGAAGTGACCCATCTGTATGCTGTCAGGCCTGAAAAAAAAAGTCTTCAAACCAGAGGCGGCAGCACCGCACGGCCGTCTAAAGTTTGCTAAAGATCCGTCAAGAGGCGAGTAAACTTCTAAAGAGCAAACAGACGTTTAAGTTACATCATCTTTCCATTCATAAATCAAAATGACAAAAAAAACTGAAACACCTCCCTTCAGGCTCCAGACTGCTTTCTTCTTGTTTTGTCTCAGAGATGATGAAGACGTATCTCATCACTTTGGACCTGATGGGATGGAGGATTAGGAACTTGCTAACAGACAGCATTAGCCTCACAGGCTGAGACAGGTAGTGGTTGGCAAGTTGCTGGCTGATTACTGCAAACACACACACACACACACACACACACACACACACACACACACACACACACACACACACACACACACACACACACACACGCACACACACGCACACACACAGCTAACTAAACTATTACAGAGAGGGGAGAGGCTGACAGTCAATCCCTTTTCAAAGTTCACTTTCACCGTGACTTTAAAGCTGCAAAATAATTAGATTGTTGCCGTGGTGACTAATAGAGCTTTAAAAAAAACACCAGCACGGAGCTGACGTGTGATGTTCAAAGAGACCGAGCGAGTGATTTAGCAGCAGATGGAAAGGTTTTCGCTTAAAGATGACACTTTTTTTTCTTTAGGATATATGTTTCTCATCTTGATATGATTTGCCATGATGTACTTTATAAAATCAACACAAAATGTTGGCTAGTGTGGGAGTGTGTATACACCATATATCACTGTCAACCTAAGAACACTACACTGACCTTTGTTGGCACAGTTTGCACTTCTTGAAGTTTTTGTTATTACAGTAAATTCAAATGTTGTTATAATTTAACAGAGCTAGTGTCAAAAGTTATTACTGCTGACTCTCAGGTTAGTTTTCTCCTGAGCGAATATCTACAGATGAACATGACATTACCACCCATGAAGTTTTTATGGCTAGCCTACACACTGATTACTGTTTACTGTCATGTTTCGGGCCACCTGATACACATAAGTCCAATATTTACTCTCATTGTTGTTCTGTTTGCAGTCTCCACCAACTCCTGATGGAAATATCTGGCTCATCATTGTGCTTTCATTGTGTAACAGCTATTCACAACTTTATCTGTAGTTCATCCTCTGTCTTGATGCTGGGCAGTTAGCTTATCGCAGCTTTTTCTCTGAAAATCTGAAAATGACTGATGATGATGATGAGAGTGGCAAGATTGAATATGGACTGTAAGATCAAAACAATGAGCTAAAAGAGGCTAAAAAGATCCATAGGACTGCAGGGTCCGGTGATAATTCTCTGAGTTTGAACAACAGCTTTCATATTTCACATTACTTATAGTTATTTGATCTATTGGTCATATAAAAAATATTTAAGTTAAATATTCTATTAGAGTTTTTTCTTACTGGTATCAGTTTAAATGTATCAATAGTTAATGTTTGTTCTGATTGTTCTCGGGTCAATATGTCTGCTGTCACAGGTCATTCATGCAAACAAAGCACAGAGTATTTGAAACAGGTGACTGATGTGTGGAATAAGAAGATTAAGGAGCTCTGTGAGCTCGCAGGTAAGGTTGCGATAGTTTCAGTGACAGGAAGTGCCATGTGTGTGTGTGTGTGTGTGTGTGTGTGTGTGTGTGTGTGTGTGTGTGTGTGTGTGTGTGTGTGTGTGTCTGTGTAAAAAGCAAGGTAGATTAGTGACAAAGCATTTTCAAGTGCAGCTGACCTCAGAAGAAGCTCTGCAGTCCAGACTGCTGACGCATGGACAAACAAACAGACGCTGACTCGAGTTTCAATATCTTTAATGGTATGATAGTTCTGAAGCATCACATTGACCAATATTTATGTCTATCCTGCAGGTCATCTCACCTGCCTAGTTTAAATTATTAGATTAAAGGCCTGACCCTCTCCTTCTCAGAATGAGGAAAAACTATGGTGGCTGTGACGTGTAAAAAATGTGAAAGGCCCCATCTAAAGATTAGTCAATGTTTAGTTTGTCCATCCTGGGCTACTGTAGAAACAAACATGGCGGACTCCATGGAAGAGGACCTGCGGCTCATTCTAAGGCTACTAAAAGATGATTCTACACCACAGTTATGAATATTATATTTAGTCAATCTAACACACTGCACATTTAAGGCAGGCCGCTCCTCAATTTGAACAATTCTTTCATGATGGAGAAAGATAATATTTGTACCCATGATGTGTCTGCTGACTGAGAATATGTTCAAAGACACTTTAAAGAGTGAGTAAATAGACTAATAGATGAAAGAAAGAAAGAAAGAAAGAAAGAAAGAAAGAAAGAAAGAAAGAAAGAAAGACAAACAAATGAATGAATGAATGAATGAATGAATGGTCGACTGGCCGTCAATGGGATTAAAGGTAGAAACTCAGCTAGCAAATGTAACAACAGAGCTCTTCAAATAATTCATGAAGCCAGAGCTTTCTAAGAAGATACAATAGCAGGTAGTTTCCACTCACACACACACCGTCATGTCTGTATTATTATCATCAGCTTGTGTTTCTGTTAGCTCACAACTTGTTAGAAAACTTACAAACAGCAACTCTGTACCTGTACTGCATCAGACAAATGCAATCTGACAATATGAACGAGATCTTATTGTACGGCAACAAACAGACAAAATGCACGATGGGATACGCTGACAGATCGTTGATGTATTATCTACGGAAGAGGCTAGTGAACTGAGTTGGCTCAGTAAACAGTTCTGGGTCAAAGTCTCAATGCACAATGACAAGCGGAGGCAGAGAGGGAAGAGAAACCCGAGAGGAACTCGCTTTTGTCCTCCGTCTTCCACTGATCCAGTTCACATGAGGTTTCAGATTGTCTTTTCCAACACACACACACACACACACACACACACACACACACACACACACACAGGAAAGCACCTGCCCCCGACTTTAGCCGCCGCCCTATCATGTCTCTCTATTGATATCTTTATTGATTTGCTATATATCTTTACTGGTCTGGGCATCTTTGTTTTTTGATCAGACGGTGACTATCTCAGCTTGTCTGCCGTTTAAGTGACAACATGGATTGGCTGAAAGGGACAAAGGTCACATCAGTATGATACAGCCTCATACGCAAGAAACGTGGTCAACCCTCGCACTGTATCCTCTATGAATAAAACATCAGACTCTCTCTCTGTGTTGTTGTGACTACAGGAGATACACTGTAAGGGAAGTGTTACAGGCTTTTCCTTGGCCTAATCCCTCAGAGCTGCCATTCATAAATCCACTACACAGTCAGTGTGTACATGCAGTGCAGGTATTAACAAAAGAAGCTCATGTAATCATGGGCCACTGGTCTATATTTGCAGCTCCAGGCATGGGCTTACACAAGAGAGCATGCAGCTTCAAAATAAAAGCATATTTAGAGAAGGAGGGGTATTGTTTTGAAGGATTTTGGGGATATAATAAGAAGAATAGATTAATAGAAAGAATAGATGGGTGATATATAGCTATTGAAGGGTGAAACGCTAATAAAAGCAGGAAACCATGTGCGTGTTTGTAGCAGGTGTGACACAGAGCATCTTTGGAGAGGAGGGTCTGCATCCTTACCTCAGGGCGACGCGCACCGAGCTCTCATCCGGCGCGCTACTCATGGTCAGGTCCAAACAGTCCGCTTAAAAACAGCTTGATTTCCCTTTTTCTTGATCCTCTTTGCCCTGTGGTCCTCCTCCTCCTCTGTACACCTCCCAGAAAGGCGCTTCTATCTTGAGCTCCCAACGCCGCCGCTCTCACCTCCTCCTCGGCCGCTTGGAGATCAATGGAGCCATGTTTCATGGGATGTTTGAGGACACACTTCTGATCTCACCCGATTGTTTTCCATGGTTGAGGGTGGAGGGAAACGTGGAAAAAATGGATCCGGCGGTGGTCACATCTCCAAAGGCATCGTCTCAGCCTCCTGGACCGGGCAGCGCTGTCTGTGTGTATGTGTGTGTGTGCGCAATGAGTAATGATCCACTCAGCGTGTGAGCCTTAAGACTGAGGACGTAACCAAACTCCTCCTCCTGATCTAGACCAATCAGACAGGGAACAACCCGAGCCACAACTCAGACAATACATGCAGAGGACAAGCGCCTCATATTAATAATACAATATAAAAATATTACCAGTATAAACCTTCTAATTTCAGATTTTCTTATTCATTACGCATTACTTTTTATTGCCTATATTATTCTTCACTGCCTTCACTAGTTTGTGTTTTATACTATATTACTATATTATGTTTATATGTTCTATTGTCTTGTTACATTATATATTATATTTAAATAATAATGCAGACAAACTACATCTACTAAACCTGCTGACTTTGCTGCTATTAACGACACCTGCTGTCATAATTTTAACTTTCAATTGTCCTTGTATAATTTCTGTTTTTTTAAAAATTCTATTCACATTTTAGTTTTATAAAAGTCTTATTTTTAATTTTGTATTTTTCTGTTTCTGCTGCTGCTATAAAACAAGTTTTATTAATTTATTATGGAGATCAAGACAGGCTCGATCTTATGTTATCTTGTGTTGTGTTGTGCTATGCATCTTATCTTACTTATGTTACAATGATGCTGCATATTTTTGTGCAATTTGTTGTGTTGTGTATTTTTGTTCTTCATTGTTTATTGAGGTTGTCTTGATAAAGGTCCACTCAGACTCCACTAACCTACATGTGAGAACAATCTGGTGTCATAGAAATGTCAAAATCGTGCAACAAGCAGCCAATAAAATCCATCACAACGAGCCCATTTGCATTCTGTTTGAGTGAGATTAATTTGTAATGTAACTTTTGTAGTGTAATGCTTCCAGTATTACAGTATTTAATGACAAGATAACTTACTGACGGTGTGTATAGGAGTAAATGAACATGGCTGTTTGCTGCCATCTTGTGGTCAACTCAAAGTACTGCACCTTTGGAGTCGCTGAACTAATGATATTGATCTCGCCAGCAGATGGCTTCACAAACTCACTTGCTGTGTCCCAATTCCAGACTAAAAACCACCTACATACAGTATGAACTACACTTTTTTTTTAGCTGTTCCTGGATCTGTTTTTACTTTCATCCTTGAGCTATGAGAAGATTGCCCCTTTCTTGTTTGCATTGTGGGGTCATTGTGTAGAATCAAAGGTTCACGTACAAATGATGTGTCTTAGACTGTGTACTGACTGTTTAGTATACTATACCTTATTTTTTCACCTAACTAGTGTAAACAAACCACATACCGACTTGGAATTGGTGTGTAGTATTGAACTTAACACAGTTTCTATGGCAGACTGCAGGACAAAGTGATCAGACATTTATGAATCAGATGTTAAAACGGTGAATGATTGTGTTTTAGCATTGGGCCTGATAAATAATATTGTGGCCTGTAAATATCCCACAGTGTGAAGAGGTGGCATGACCTTTAGCTTGCTGACTTTATTTTAATGAACCACCACTTTGGGCTATAAATAACACAGCATTCATTTTACAATGTTAGGAAATACAGATGTGATGAAAATCTGCAGCTAATGTAACCAGTGCAAGAATCATTTAAAGACACTTGCTCCAGAGAGAGATGGCGAAGAACAACATGGCCTGTATTTCCGAGGTTGCACTGTATTTTTTATTTACAAGAAAAATACATCTTCATCTTTCAACATAAAGTGACCATAGCACATGATTTTTGAAATGATGACCTTTATGCCAATGTGCCTCTCTTGGTTCTAAGGTTAAAGAATACAGATTCCTACACATGCACAATGAGATCCCATTAAAGGAAGTCTGGGCTATTGTTCCAGGAGTTCAGAATATAAAATAGTTATATGTACGAGAGTTGTGATTGCAAACAGAGCTCTCTGAATATGTAGTAACTACAGACTGTAGTAATCCCTGGTTTTGAGGGAGAATCACATGTTACCTCTGAGGTCCAGGACAGTCTAATTAACACCTCAAAAACCTGAATAACACACTCATTAAGATAGAAACCAGAGAACTACTTTACTCATGGTCATCTATCTCTCTTTCCTATATTATTCTGTCATAAATATTGATCTGACTGCCCTACACCATTTGAATAACATGCTAATTCAAGCTGAAACAGTTTCCTTGCCCATAATCCCAGTTCACACACATGTACAATAAATCCAAATTCAAACACCACACTGTGGCTCTAATAAAACAATGTTACATGCACTAATAACACAATTATAAAATGATCATTTATCAAACAAAAAGGAACCTCTTATGACCTGACCACATGTATTCATTGTCTTTGTAACCCTCAGAGGTGCTTTATCATACATAATGGATACATTCAATCTCTTACCTACAAAAGGGGTGATAAAATGCAAAACTTTCAGTATCAAAGTTTTGTTAGTAAGGATGTCATTACAGTATATAGCAGGTTCATACAGTGTAGGCGGTTAAAAGACCTATCTTCACTGGGAAGTAAGCTATCTTTGCGGGTTTACTTAACGGGTAAAAAAAATGATGAGGTGTCATATTAAAAGAAATGACAATGCAGAGACTAACCAACTTCAGTCAAAGAAACTAGAAAGCGACAGGAAAGTTCTGTAATATTAAACCTGAAATTACAATTTTTGGCCACTTGGGGGCAGCAGAAACAACCTGAACACACATACTAACTGTTAACATCCTTTTCTGTTGATATAGCTAACTTGTTAGCAAACAGTGGCCTATTATCTTTAATTTGGAGTTACGTAAATCCAATATTTACTTCTTGACTTGTTTTTGCTGTCCGCCAACTCCTGAGAGGAAATCAGGCTACTTAGCTGCTAGCTAAATGTTCCACTCACCCCATGTTAACTAGCTAGCTGCCAACTTTGTTTGCTGTTCGGTGCCAGGCAGCAAGTGTACTTTAGGAACTCATTTAAAACAGCTGCCAGCTAGGCTGAAATCAGTGTTATGAGTGGTGAGAGTAAACTGAAATATTAAAGTGTCAGAAAAGGTCTGTAATATTAAACCTGTAATAACTATTTCTGGCCACTTGGGGGCAGCAGAAATGACCTGAATATATATAAGTCCAATATTTACTCCACCTTTAGTCTTGTTTGCTTTTGAGATTAAATTAGGCGATTTAGCTGCTAGTTAAATATCCCACTTGCCCCGTGTTCACTAGCTAGCTGCCGACTTTGTTTGCTGTTTGGTGCCAGGGAGAAAGGATGCAGCCTGCTTTAGGAGCTCATTGGGTTGGATAACTAAAACAAGTCACTAAAAAAAGCTCTATAGAGCTTAAGGGAACTTTAGGTTTGAGCTATAATTGTGTATCACTATCAGCTACCTTTTTTACATACATGTACTGTATGTGATCCGTTGTTTATCTAAGAATATTGGATACAGCCCCTTTAAAGACATAGATAAATAAGAATAAAAGTCGATTTAAGGTCTGTTACCAATAGTTCAGCCTGTGATCACAGGACATAGTATGCTCATTGGAAGAAAAATGGTACCATATATTACACAATCCTTTCAAGATGAAATAACAGTACTTCTGACTTTGTAAAGATTCGAAGCTAGGGTCATGCCTATGAATTTCAGGCACTGTCTGCTCTCGAGCTGACCTCATGATCCCGTGTCACTTGGCAGACTTTGTGTCATTCAGCGGCTCTCTGGCCTCCTATCAACAGAGTCTGACGGATGACACACAAAGACAACTTATTTCAGGTCAAAAACTCAGCAGCACAGAACGCTGTTAAAAAAAGGCTTGTCATGCCGTGTTCAAGCCCTACAGTAATGCCTTCGAAGCTCTCTTTGCGTACCGAATACAACAGATTATAACACAAGACCATCGCAGAGCATTCCAGTTATTATTCCTTTAGATATTAAAGGAGTGTATTGGCATTTTTAATTAGTTATTTTTCTTGTCCAGGGAATAAAAGTTTGTCCTTCTGTAACCTTGCAGCCATCATCAGAGCAGAGAGGAGCTGCATCGAAATGGTCTTAAGTCCTTTTCTTGAACTGTACACTAAAAGCCAAAAGGGGGGGTTGCAAAGGTTTAAAGTCTCAATGCAGAAAATATGTTGCAGGAAACCGCTCGGTCTAAAACTTAAACTTAGGCTCAACAATTTACATGATGAGTTCCATAACAAATGAGATGATCCAGGGGCGGTCATGTACGTAAATTGAAATGTAGCAGTGCACTTTGTTTGTATTCCGCTCCTGATGTGATGTGATTGTCATTTCTCTGCGACACAGACATGGCGGGTGTGTTCACCAAGCAGAGGCACAGTAACAAAATATTCAAACCAGTGAGATGGGTAGAGATCGAGTCCGGTATGCAGTACGTACAGGACTCCAGCAGTTTCCATCCTGTTTGTGGTAACATCTGGACCACTCATTCAAATACATACAGACATCACCGTATTCCTAATTAAAGACGCTGCCACACTTTTAACTGGCTATGTGATTTAACAAGGGGACAAAAAAGAAAATGCTTTTTTTGCTTTTCAAACGCAGTGATAGTTTGTATTGCTTGGTGGCCTTTTGGCCCAATTGAAACCGCAAAAATATACAACTCTATGTGCCATATGGTGAAATCTGAAAGACTATAAATTAAACAGCCATGATCCCTTCTCCTGTTTCACTCTTTACAAAACTCTTTATGCCGGGCGCGGCAAACACACACTCTCACACACACTTAAATCTGAACCACAAAATGTACCACCACAGGAGAACACAGCGTCTATGACTTATTCTTCTTTTTTTCTTCTTTGTAAGAACAAAAATGATGTTAATTTAACAAATCACTAATTTCACAGTATCACACAACTTCAGATAAGTTGCTGGTAACAAAACATGGAGGCTAAATGAAGATAGCCAAGATGTATGCCAGCCATAAGTCAGGAGGCAACAAAGTGAAAATGAAATCTCGACCTGCTCCAGCATCTGCAATCTGTGAAGTCTGACTATTTTATTGTTGTATATTAGCCCTGTTATGCAACATACGAATGAAATATGACCCAATAAGGCCTCGTATATTATAACGGATATGACAAATAAAGACTAGAGTCTCTCTTACATCCTAGTCAAATTCATATGAGTTAGCATTGTGTCTTAGCTCATTGTCCAGCAACCATCAGGCCATAATAAACAGGCTCCACAGAGCACGATCAGCACTGCTGACAAAGCAGATTCCCTGCAGGCATCTGACACACAGCAGACACATGAGCGTGTTTTATGTCAACACAGAGGAGCTTCGACAGGTGGTCGGTGTGTGTGTGTGTACGCGTCTGACATTTACATGGTCTGAATGGCTACCTGTGTCACTGTTCATGAACAGATGGGACTACCGGGGTCAGCTTCCTCCTGAAGGGGGCCTCTTTAGCTCTTTGTATTTGTTCAATAAACCAGTAACATATAGTTTTGGAGTCAGACCTGCGTCACTAATCGCTCTAATAACAGACCAAAGTTTGGCTCTTTTTCTTTGCTGGCCGCGTGTGAGAACTGAGCCGAGATCAGCGATCGGTTCAAGGGTCTGCGATAACATGACAAAGGCTACGACGAGGTATACGGAACGAGGGATTGTACCGCGGCTAGATACACGAAATCAAACGAAGGCATATTGTGACATTTTGAAAAATAGTCTCTTCGGACCTCTCAAAACTGAGACGTCACATTCAGTCCAGTAACAAACTCAAATCTACTGCTAAAATTATGACAAATGTGGATCCTGCACAACCCGGTGTACCGGGTGTGGAATACTGCTTTGGACAATTTTTTTTTTTTTTTTTTTTTAGTGGTTCAATATTAAAAGTCTTCCAGCTAAAACGCAGCTTGGTTCACTGCGACAGCAAACGGAACCAGCCCTCTAAAAGCAGAGTAAAGTGCTATAAAACAAACAAACAAACAAATTAATAATCTTCGTTAAATTTGGGTCGACCGGTTTTGCTGCCTTTGAGGTGCGACAAATTGATCTGGGAAATGATGCGCGCTAAAAAAAGCTAACATTTAAAATCTATGCAGTCGGTGTGCGTAACAAGGGGGGAATAATACTTGTGGATCCACTTCACTCTTCCCCTCCACTTCTCCGCCTGGAGGAGAGATTAAAAGAAGAGGGAGAAACGAAGGACTGAGAGCCTAACAGGCGGTAAGAGCTCTCCTGCTTTAAATCTAAACAAGCAAAAAAAAAAGAAAATACGAGCAAACTCCCTGCGGATTTCTTTTTCTTTCAGTGCCTCTTCATCTCTCACACTCTCTTGTCTCTTCTCCCCCTCTGGGCCTCTTCCCTTCCTCCCTTCCCCCACCCCCTTCTCTCACACACTCTCACTCCTCGGCTGTTTTGAGGACAGAGTCGTCTCCGAGGATCTTGCAGAGCTCGTTGAGGCGATGCTGCATCTCGGGAATGCCGGCCAGCTGGGCCTCCAGCCGCTGCTTCTCCTCGGTGAGGGAGAGGCGCGTCGCCGTGTCCAGCTGCTCGAAGCGCCAGCCTCCCTCGCCGTCGAACTGCAGCAGGTGGGTGTGGTACTTCCTGGAGGCGGAGAGGAAGGGTTTGGAACGTACGATGGGTTTACAACGTCATGTATGTTACATGTCTCTTTAAATAAACTACTCAATCAGTGTGGGATGTGTCTTACCACAGGGAGGGTCTGTGTGTGATGGACAGCAGAGAGATGCCAGAGTCCTTAGCAGCCTGGAAAATCTTTCCCTCCACGTCAATGCTCACAGCGCTGGTACACTCATCCAGCAAAGCATACTTAGGCCTGACGGGGGGAAATTATTCTCATCATTGAGGGTAACTAATGAGACTGGTTATGTTGGGTACTGATAAAATCCAACTGACATTGCCTTCATAGAGCTGCTAGCATGGCTAAAAAAAGGCGTATTGTTGGTGTCAGTTGGCAGTTATGGTCCTGTGTCATGCGCCGAGTAAATGATGGCGAACAGGCATCGGCTTGTTTCTCCTTACTTGTGGTAGAACATGCGAGCCATGCCCATCCTCTGCTTCTCGCCTCCTGACAGCACGTCCTTCCAGTCCAGCTCGGCATCCCAGCCTGGTTACGCAGAAGAAGACATCACATGCTTTGAGCTAAAAAGATGTTATTTAAAGATATTTTGGCCAAAAAAAAGAGATATCTGTTCTAAAACATTTCGAGCAGAGGGAAATGGAAGTGGAAACTCTGGCATACGTTAGGTCTTTACATGAAGAGTTAATCAAAAATACATTTTGAGTAAGGTCATGAACAAATGCAGTCAGGGAAGTTTCACAGACTGTTTTGATGTCGCTGTTATTACCAACAACCCTTACAAAGAAAATCCTATTTTGTTGTATATGTGTCCACATGCATGACTGATAATCTTTGGCCATGTATGCGTGAGGCCATTTTCACGTGAGATCAAGACCTTTCTCAACGTTTTCACAGTGCAGCCATTCATAGACTAAACCCTCTAGCTGAGTCACAACAATGGGCCTTGTTTATTTGGCAACGAGGAGGAGAGGTGCTGCCAATTAGCCACAGACTCAAGCCGTGGCAATACATGTAATACCCAAGTGCATAAGACCGGCTTGGTAGACATGCGTAATCTGCTCTGATCTTAAAACACGTAAATGTTTGAATGATCTGAAGGTCAAAGAGCTGCTCATCCTCCGTCAGTTTATCGTCCTACCTCCCTCTCTGGTGATTATGTGCTTGAGGTTGACTATGTCCAAGATAGTGTCCAAGTCCTTGTCACTGAGGGCTCTAGCAGCCATGTCCTCCACTGAGTCTGGGTAGATCACCTGGTCCCGCAGTGAACCCATGGACATGTATGGCCTGGAGAAACACACACACACACACACACACACACACGTTATCCACTGAGTGTCTCTTTTTTAACCACTCATTTCATTAAGTGCTCCGGACATTAAAGCAAACAACACGCTGACAAAGATGGTGTGTGTCTGTGTGTGTGTCACATCTTTTACACCCTTAAGAGCAAACGTTAAAAGAAGATGACACCCAGCATGCTTCTGTTGCTTCTATTGTTCATAGTGTATTGGATTCTGTTACAGCTGCCAGGTGGCTGTCTTATCCTGTGTATAAAATATTCACCGCCCCGCGGGAGGGAGTCAGCTGAGTCTGCGGCTCTGAGTGTCTCTGGGTAAGATTACATTTGATGGTTTGTCTTCGACTGATTTCAGCTGCGGACTTGTTAGGTGATCAGACGGTCATCTAACATCTGTTCAGAGACAGCAGAGTCACCCATGGGTCTCCAGTAGAAATCTTTACCACATATTACTGTAACTGGCATTTATTGTCTGATTATTTTCACCATTAATGCACAGATTATTGTCTTGTAGCTGAGACGTTACTCGAAATATATTTATCTGATTATCATAATGGGCCGTGATTTATTCACTAGCTCTCAAACTGTTGTACACAACCTTCCTGGAGTAATCTCTGAAATATTTGTTTAAATTTTTTTTATAAGATTGCTGGAATGTTTTTTAAAATAAATGTTGCATTTTCTGAAATATCTAGTTTTAGTATGTCAGCCAGATATGTAGTGACGTTCATTCACGGAGTGCGTGCACGCATCCATGATAAGATAAGTGATGTGCGCTCGTAAGTGAAGGTAATGAATGCTTCAAAACTCTGCGATCGTGTCTTCGAACGGGAAATATTAGGAAAGGAAGTAAAGATTAGGAGCACCACTTTTCTACTAAATGAGCTCGGATTCATTCTTCTAAGTACTGTCGAATTAGTGGCGCTTAAAGAGACAAATATTTTCTGAGTTGGTACGCGTGGTAAAGAGAAAACACTGAATTAATTATTATGTTACATGTCACAGATATTTGCAAGAAGTTATGAACTACTTTCCTGGTTTCTGTGAAAAGTGTCGCGATGGGTGAATATTAGAAACACAAATCACTGTAAAATGGATGAAATCATTAAAATATTTTTTTTAAATATACACAGTAGTAAGACTTTGATGAGTTTTAGCCTGAAGGCACATGAAATATTAGATGTTTTTTATTCCTAAAAGAGTAACTAGTGACTAGTTTGGATAATTTGTGACCTCTGATCACTCAACAGAGCCGTCACAGATCACTGGAGCAAAAGATGCCGTGTGTGGACACATGACATGGCTGATCCATGTTCAGTCACACTGACGATGACACTGGGTGAAGTCTAATGAAGAAATTACTGTAATTGAAAGTATTTCTAGTCTTGTCTGGGTGGTGAATATTTCACTGTGGCCAGAGCTCTGGTTTCTCTTAGCCACACACACAAACACACGCAGGTCCTGTTACTATATATTAGATTACTGGCAGGGTTTAGCAATACAGTGGTCAAACCCTGGTTGTTTCTGTACGACTCACCCCTGTGGGATGTTGGAATAAGTAAATGTGCGGATACCTCTGAGGGATGTAGAACATGTGCTGAGGAGACGGTTTGTGTAGCCGGCCGCCGTAGACGGGCCACAAGCCGCTGAGGATCCTGAACAGGGAGCTTTTTCCACAGCCGTTAGGCCCCGTGATCAATAGGTGCATGCCCTCCTCTACCTGAAATGGAAAGAGGATTTATTAATCCCCCTTTAGCCGAGTTTGTCCTCGGAATAATTACGAAATGTCATTAAGATTAAAGCCCCAGAGAGACGGGAAGCATCAGTGGGTGTTTAGCTTTTGATAGACAGCGTGACTATGGAACATCAAACACAGGAGATCTGAAAAGTCAACACAGGAAGAGTGGCTAATTTCCTCCTTGGAGGTCGTTTTAGCCAAACACACTGTGTTTCAAGTGTCTGCTCTCTGTCTCTGAAACTGAAGTATTGTGAGCAGCAGCTGGAAGACACATCCAAGTGTTCAGAGGTATCACCGAATGCTTCCAGTTTGCCTGCAGCTAACACCGAAACAGAGCAGCACGCAGAGTTTATGACCCGAGCATTCTAATATTTTACATATGATCTCCACTGTAACAAACCTGTACATGAAAGGAAGAGTCACTGTACCAAGAGAGTAAATCACAGCAGAGATACTGTATGTTCCATCTGTGACTGTGAGTGAAGCATATAAAGTGCAGAAAACTGCAGTTCCTCAAACGTCCACTTGAGGCTGGCTACAGAATGATTCAATCTCCATAAACTCCCATGTTAAAACTTCATAGCAGAAATAAACATGTTTACAGCCTAGTACAAAAAAACTGTTTTGGACTCTATAGTTAATTTCCCTGTTCATGACAACTGTGAATTTTTATTCAACTCACCCATACAAAAAATATTAAGGCTTAAAGTTATGCAGAATTAACAGCGTGGCCACTTTGATTGATTGATTAGGCAAGAAGCGTTAAGAGGCTGAACATTCTTCATACTGTCAGTGATCTGAACCAATAGAATGTAGATGATGGTAAAGAAACACTGTGAATCCACCCCTCTGCAAGTACTTGGGTAAAACACATTATCAATAATCAGATGGTGACTTCCTCATTGGAGGTGGATGGAGTTATTTCTGCTGTGAAGTTGGACATTTTGACATGAAGGCTTATGGAGATTGGCTTGTTTTGTAGCCAGCCTCAAGTGGATGTTTGAGGAACTGCAGTTTTTGGCACTATATAGGATTCACTTCACAGACACAGAGGATGGTGCTTGGTTTATCCTCAATGAGAAGTAAAAGAAATCCAGATTTCATGTATTGGAGTATGAAAACTAGAAGATAACTGACCCCATTACTCTGTCTCCAGTGTATGTAATGTGCATCATGCCATTTAATTCAATGCTAAATGCCAGCAGTCACTTACCGTGGCAGTTTTACTATGAGAAAAGGAGGGAGCATTAGCCCTATTATATTTGTGTACAGTCTTGTAGCCATAAGTCAACAGATGTTCGTGCTATCTACCAGCTCAGTGTCAACAGGGTGCATTGACCTCAAAGCATCTAACCACAGCTCGGTGCAGACTTAACTAGGATCTGTTAGCACGAGCTGCTGCTGAGAGCGATACACAGGAGACATTTTCTTTTTTTAAAACCAGGCCAGTGAAGTTTTGATCTTCCACTGAAGCTTTAACTATTATTCTGCAGAGTCTGCAACTTAAAGGTTTTTTTTTTTTTTTTACAGGTTTGAGCTCAAAGACTTGTTACTCTGACTTTTAGATTTTTAGATTGCCTTTGAAGCTTTGAGGGACTGAAAACGCAGGCTTGTGTCACATTATCAGCAATGAAATCAAGCTAACTCAATTACCCACACACAAAGAACAAGGCCCCGGATCAGCAGACTCTCTGAGGTTTGAGAGGGAAGCCTCCATGGGGAGTTGAAGTGCTCTGCACTGTGTTTTCTATATGAATACAAGGAGTGTTCATGTCTGACATGTTCAAAAAGTCTGTAACCAAAGCACCCCGATATCCTCTGCAGCTCATTGCAGTGGCCAACAGCCCGAGGCGAGCAAACGTCAACACCCAAAGGATGTATCTGCTTCCAAATGAGACCACAGAGGATTCTTCATAAATGCTAATTAACACCATATAGACCAGAAACTTCCTCAGGGGAGTCCGACGGGGAAACAGGTTTCAGAAAACACCTGAAACGAAGCTCTGTGCTGAAGGAACTGAGATTAAATGATGACGTGAGCAAAACGAGAGGATACAGAGGAGCCACAGGGGACAGAGTCGAGCCACCTCACCTGAAAATTCAGGCAGGACACGACTACGTCCCCGCTTGGCGTAATAATCGGGACATTCTCGCAAACGATGCCGTTGTCCACGTCTATCACTTCACCTGAGGAGACAAAAGAGAGAACGACAGGGAGGGAGATGAATGAATAACGGAGCAGAAAATGAGGATTAGACTTAAAGCATAAGTAGGAATATGGGTGGGATAATACCCACATAGCAGGAATTATGGGGTTTAAAATAAAATTACTGCTTTACTTATCTCTTAGCTTATCAGTGCTCTTGAGTAAAGATTCATTTTGAGGTCAAATGGGTGTTTACACAAGCGTATGTTTGTAATGAATCTGACCTTTGACCTTCATACTGTGTTGGTGATCTAGGAATTTATTCAGCGTGTTGCAAGTTGCCCCAGATTCTTTTCAGTTTTATTGCATAATGTATAAATGTGGAGAGGGAACTGTGTGACCAATAAAATGAGTCACTCTAAAGATGTAGCTGCACTTTAAAGTCTGTGTAAAGCATGAATAAATATGTGTTCTGAGTTTGTCAGACCAAAGAGTGTTATTAACCACCCAGCCAAATTTCAGTGATTAAAAATATCAACAAGTTTATGAAATTAGGTGTCAAAATCTGGTAAAAAGCAGCAGTATTCTCAGCTCCAGGACTGTGGGGGCGTGTCCGCTAAAGCGCTGAAGCCACGCCCACTCGTGAGAGCAGTCAAGAAGCCATTTTGAAGGGACTGAAATGTGTCGGATGAGTTCAGAAAATGACACGACTTACTTTGAAACACTCAAAATAATCTCAAATAATCTCTATCTTTCTGCTAGGGGTGCAGGGGTATGCTCAGGGTGGCCTCAGCGTGTCATCAAGCCACTCTTTAAGGACCACCCACAAAATCTTGGACTAAAAACTGGTGAAAAACTGTTTTAACCTCTAACTGCACATTTAAGTAATATACCATTCAAAGTCTTTTCACATGTTTTCAGAGACTATTTTTCAACATATTTAATGTAATTTAAAATAAATCTCTCGGACCATTCAGGGCTGTTCATTAGGTGTTAGTCTTAACACCAAATGAACAGGGGCTTTTAACATCTGACTGTAAGACATCTAAGAAAAAAATGTAAAAGAGAAGTAACACCAACTACAGCTTGACTTGAGTTGGGGTTGTTTCAGTGAGCACAATGCAGGGGAAGCTACCAACCAAAAAGCCACAATCTTGCTCCAGTCAGCAGAAGTGTGGTAAAAGTTTTCCCAACCTAGCAACAGTAACCAAGTGGGTGTGGAGTTTGTGACCAGCCAATTAAACTGGAGACATCTACCTGTTTCTCACTTCCATTTGTTTCAACACAGAGAGAAGGTGTGTGCTTGTTTACAGAAGAACAGGTCTACCCTTTATCTCCAGCGGTCCGTCTATGTGCATCTCAGGCTTGCTCTTCTTCTCTGCTCCCGTCGTGGCCGATAGAGTGGAGCGCTTGTAAACACCCTTCTGGACGTCCTCAAACACCATGAACATGTCGTGCACCCGTGCGGTGTAGCCTGCCAGTTCTGTGACCTATACCAACAAACACACAGGGGGCGTCAAAAGTCATGAGTGGGTAAAGTCAGAGGAATGTTAGCATGACCCAAGAGAGGATGAGACTCTGACACGGGTCATTATCATGGTCATGTTTCTGATAAGGTGTGTGTGCTGAAGCAGTGATTCTTAGTAAGGGGAACTAGTTACCAGGTAGTATGGGGGTAAAACTGTAGAGCAGATAAACCATATGGTTACAAATATATATTTGAGCCACCTGTGAACACTGTTTTCCTACTTCCTCGTGTTTGTGTTTGACAGTGTGAGTGAAAATAATTGGCAAGCCAGCAGAGAGGTTCAAACAATTAGCTAAAAATAATGGATAAATAAATAAAGGGTTAGACAGAGATATCTAAAATAATGGCTGGAATTGAACATTTGAAATAGTCAAAAGCAGCGGATATGTAAATAAATAGTTAAACATTATGGATAAATTAGATAAAAGAGAATGGGGACTAAAGCGTTATGTAATACGTCATTAACATTAAAGTAGCTGCTGTTGTGGAAGCGTCTTTTGTGGCGTTCTTCTGTTTGTTTACAGTGCGCTGACAGCACGGACATTCACACCCACACGCACACACACAGATCGGAAACCTGTTGTGCATAATGTATGATATCTATATGAGAGATGAGTGACTGGAAAGCATATCGAATTATACAAATTATTATATAACAGATAAAACATGAGAAAACCTTTTAAATGAAACTTTCAGGATGGAAAAATTCTGAATAGCACAAATTGAATGAAGCTAAATAGAAGAACAAGAAGCAAAACAAAGATTTTTTATAAACAACCAGAGGATACAATAAGGACAAATAAGGTAAAAAATCAAGAGAAACATCAGCCTGCAGCTCTGGCTTTAGCACTGCACCCTGCGGCGGCACAATGCAGGCTGTTGACACAGCTTGATTATATTAAACAACAAACACCAATTCTGGGAACTCATGGACGTCATGTGGTGCTTGAGAGACAAGAGGAAGAGAAAGATCGATTCAATGAATGGCTAAAGGGAAACAGCTTGCTTAAAGTAACTGCGTCTGATTTTTAGGGCTCCAAAAAAAAGGTGCTGCATTCAGGTACAGGCTGCTCAGATTCCTATTGGAGCCTTGCTAAATCAGGCCACTTCATATGACAGTAGTCCTTCACTATTTGTCTAAAAAGTGAATGAGCACATGCTCGGAGAGAGGCAGGGGTAGAAATGCAGAAGTGCAGGCTCAAAGATCAACAGATGGAGGATTATCACACACACACACTGTCATGTGTGTCATCATGATTCACTGCTGGTTGACCTACAGTGACACTAGAGTTGCAGTACATTCAGTCTTGAGGATTTAATGCCCATATAATGTATTTTTCAAATCTAATGCATACATCAGACGACCAGCTTCCCCCCAGTCGTGCTGTCGAACTTAAGACAGACATAAGTTTTTATAGACACTGTTTTAAGCTGTAATAAAAAAGAAAACAACAATCATCACAGAAAGTTAATAGGAAGTGCTCGATTCCAGGCCTTCGGGAACAAAAGGGGGAAAAACACAAAGCCACGTCTACAAGATGAAAAACAAACTAACACGAGCTGCGACATGTCGTATGGCCAGCTGAGCATTCACACTGTACGCTGTCATATTAAACAGTGTGTTAGGAGGTGTGAGCAGGGCCCGCCGCCTGAGGAATGTGCCTGGTAAATTGCACACACACTCGCGTGTCTTCTCGGCCTTGCATGCACGCACTTGCTAACAACACCGTACATAACACAGGCTGAAACTCATATCCTCCGGGGGACTCTTTGGAGCCAGAGACAGTCGGGTAATGTGCTTGAAGTATGTTTTTTTTTATTTCACAACAAGTCTTCGAGCTGCAATTCCTACTCGCCACCACAAGCATGTTATGCTAAGTTCACCTGAGCGTGACTCAAATATTAAGTATGCCACTACGTAGAACTACAACCCAAAACATGGCAGAGCGTGTGATCAAAAGCAGGCGAGTGCAGCAGCTTTAACACAGTTGTGCTGCGGCCAAATCCTCTTCAAAACGCAGCCCGAGAGAGAGAAAATGCATGAATGGGTCTTGCTATTTTTTGGGGGATTAAAATGCAACGAGAGATCAGGGATTTGGCCCTCAATGAACAAGGACTTTCATTCAAGCGAGCTCTCTTCTGCAGTAATGGAATAAACTCCTGTGCATGCATGGTGAGCTTCACGCTTGGAGGGGGAAAGCGGTAGAGGGATGGACGTACCGTAACATATGCACCTGTCAGTCATTCAGTCAATCTGTGCATTCATCCGTCCGTTTATCCAACCATCTGCTCGGACCAAACATGGGCCAATGAAATGACGCAGTCGCCCGAAAGATCGGCCTGAAGTGGACCGAATGACGCCTGAGTGCTCTAATAGGCCTGTAATGGCACGTAACTGTCAAAGCTCTTAATTATGCATAACTTTAAGCCATAATATAATTTAAATGGCTGAGATAAAAAATTGACCCTCAGTACAGTTGTCATGAATAAGGAAACTAGCTATAGAGACCAAAACTGTTTTTTGTACCAGGCTGTAAACATGTTTATTTCTGCTGTGAAGTTGGACATTTGAACATGGGGACTTACGGAGACTGACTCGTTCTGTAACCAGCCTCAAGTGGACATTTGAGGAACCAATTCACTGCATGTCTTTGGAATGTGGGAGAAAACCAAGAACCTTCTTGCTGTGAGACTAAAGTACTAACCACTGCACCATCGTGCCGCCCCTCAATTCACAGTATGATATAAAATGATGAAATAAAACAAATAAAAGCAGCTGATGCTCACATTGAAAGCTACCAGCTACCGATTATCAATGTAGGTTCCCGTTCACTTCCTGTCGATCAGCAAGTGTGCATTGAAGCTTTTACGGCACACGTCATATTATTATATACAGTATATATTTTTAGCAGCATTCAAAGGTGAGCCGAGAAGCTGAATGTCATCTTAAAAGGTCGGCCTGTGAGTCTGAATGAACAGAGAGAGATCAATGGGTGGTGGTGACATCAGACATTTCATGTGAAGGACAAACTCATTCACAGATTGTTCGTGGTTTTTGTGAATGACTTCCAATATTGCTATGAACATTACACAGTTTGCTTTGCCGCCTAAATAAATAAAGTAAAGTTAAAGTAAGTAAATAAAGTGCATTTGCAGCCACTAAGCTTTATTTTTTAGGACTTTTTTGCGTCTATTTCCTGTGAAAACGAGGCAAGAAAAGCCTCTGAAGCAGCAGCAGGGAGCGCTTGTTTTGTTTTACCTAAAGAAAAAGTGATTCTGGCATACAGCTCTCCAAGCAAGACCACACTGACTTCATCCGCACCTCTTTGTAGGAGGACATGATCCTCTCGATGGCGTCGGCTCCAGATGCCAACAGGTTGCGGGCGGTGGTGAAGGCCTCCGTCCTCTCGCTCACCAGTACCTGCGTCTGCCCGTCTGCTGTTTCTACAGGGCGCAAAGTGAGACAAACAGTCAGACTGAAGAAACCATAATAGCGCACACATGTTTACAACAATTGCAAATTTCCATTTGGCTTCTGTTATCTGCCTGGAAATCTGTGCCTCTGTTGTACTGACAACACAGCCTCACACAAACGCACCACAGTGACCTAGGTGCATTAGAATAGCATGGAAATGATACATTTAAATATCAGCAGGGAAACTGGTGGTAGCGCCGACCAGCAAACAAAGGGACTCTGTCGCAGCTTTTTTATTTTGGATGCAACTCAAGTGTCATCAGAGACGTGTGGGAGTCAGCTACTGTTTTCACACGTGCTAATCAGCTCCCCTGCTTGAAGGGGAATCAGTGGCTGTTGGTTTAGAGATGCTAATTATGTAAGAGGGGCTCGCACACACACCCAATGCTGTGTCAGAAAACTATGATATGACATATTTAACAGACTCCTCACCGTTGTCGGCGAAGCCGGTAGCTGTGATGATCGGCACGGCCACCATAACCAGCCCGCTGCTGCTCCACACGTACTTCATGAGGAACTGCTCGATCATGATGTACCAGAGACGTTTGGACAGGATCAGGTTCATCTGCTCCGCCAGGGCCCGGTAGCACTTTTGCAGCTGGCGCATCTCCACCTGAAAAATGGACAGTAGTATATATCACAACGCAGTCACTTCCTGCATCCAGCTTGTATGATCCTGTGCGAGCATCACACTTATTACACTGATGCACAGGTAGTAAGAGAGTAGATAATCTGTAGTGGCTCAGGTTGTTTATAACTAGGTTTTACCTGCAGAAATTAGTATTAAATGTCACATATTCATATTTTACTGACACAAATGTGATGTTAGGCATGTAAACACAGTGACACATGATCATCTACATGTAATAACACAACATTATTGCCATTATTGTATATAGGCTCTCATCCAGCATACCTTGTGTCCCCTGTAGAAAGCTATCTCCTCCGCGTTTGCAATGATCCTGGAGTGCACATACCGCAGGTAGCCTTTCCTGTGAGCCTCCTCGGCCACCAGCTTGCCAAATTTGGGCGAGCAGGCACGCAGGACTTTAGCCGTGACAAACACCACAAGCCCGGCCAGCAGGGTCGGCCCAGAGGCGTTAGCCCCCCTGGACCTGGCGGTTTGTATGAGCGTGTAGGAGGTCAGCATCACGTCCAGTATGGGCTTGGTGAGGTTTGAATAGAGGTGAGCCACCGACTGGGAAAACATCATCACGTCCTCGGTGAGAGACTGGTCCGGGTTTGCCAGCCTCCCGTCCATGTTGCTGACTTTGTAATAGGTCTGATCGGTGAAGTAGGTCCGGTATGCATGGTTCACAAGCCGGGTGCGGAAGGCCAGAGCCAGTTTGCACTCCAGGTACCGGATGGCGCTGTTGACGAACGTGGCCGGTATGGCAATGAGGAGCCATTTGATCAGCTGGAGGATGAAGCGCTTGGGTTTCTTCTCCACGATCGTCTTGACTATCTTCCCGTCCAAGCTGGCTACGTAAATAGACAGAAACGTCCTGGATATGAGCGCCACCGAGTGCAAGGAGAGCAAGCCCAGCTCCTTGGACACGAGCTTGGGGAAGAGGATTTTACCAAGTTCGAGGATCTGCTTGAAAAATTCTGCATTCACCCCCGGGGACGCCTTCTTCTGATCCGCAGCGTCTATCTGCGTCTTCACCAAACAAGTGGAGCCGTTCTCCGCCTTGGAGACCCGGCGGGTATCCCCGGGATCCTCGCTCTTGCTCTTGTTGAGCTGCTTGCAGATGATGGGGTACAGTGTTTTGACGCCGTAAGCAGCCGCCGCGAGAAACACGGCTCGCTTCGCCGCAGCCGTGCGGTCCCATCTCACTTTGGACGCCGCATCGAGGATGTTGGACATCTTTTCAAACGTTACTCGTTACTCTGCCGGCAATCCTTACAACACCCATCCCCCAAACCCGGCTCACCGCGTCGGTAGAAAAACACAGAAGGACTCCTGACGGCTGGATTGATGTGAAGCGAGCCCGATGCATGTACCGCTACATCCTGCTCCTTTTTTTCTTGTACCAAGCGGCAAAGCAGCGCAAAACTACACGACCCACACTTCCGGTGGCAGTTTTCAAAATAAAAGCTTAAGGTTAACTTCCTGTACACTTTACAAGCATGCACGTGTTTTTTAAAGTTAATCCGGCCTAACTTCCTGAGTTATTTCCGCCAACTTGACGCAATTTATTTCCGCCCTACGCTCTTGCAGTGGCAGTCGTCATTGGTCGCGCCCCCTCCGGCTAAAGACGTTTGGTTGCGTGACAGTCGTGACAGATTAGTACACACACTGTACTTTCCCACAATATAATTTCAATTTAGGCTAAAACATGCCTCAAAGTACTTCTTTACCCAGGAAACTATATTGTTATGATTTTATAGAAATGGTTAAAAACAATATTACCCAGTTTAAAATACATAATTTTAATCCCGAGATCCCTGATTTATCTATTTAAATGCACTGAAGAAATTGGCAAAGAGATGTCCTTGCAGTGTGGCACTAAAAAAATTGACCTACACAGTAAGAGGGTAAATTGAGGTTTTTTTTATTAGTTATATGGACGCCTTTTCCTGTTTTTATGAATAACATGAATATCCAAATGCCTGGGAACAGATAAGTTACCAATACCCCTGCAGAATGGCTTGAATCTTGTACCACAGCTAAAGAAATAAGGTTATGAATAGGAGAAGAGAAATAGGACTCTACCTTAAACTGTCTTTTTAATTAAATTTTATTCTATACTATTTTACACCTTTAAAAAAATACTGTATTTATGTATTTTAAATATGAGTATTATTATTATTATGTTTATCTATTTTTTTGTCTTCCCTATTGACTCAATTACTTATCTTCCTCCGAGAGAACTGGTTATGAGAGGGTGGGAGGGGACCGGAAGGTTTGTTGTGTTCATTATGTATTGTTTATTAATAGTCATTAAATAAAGTTTTGAAGAAAAAAACATATTTACACGTTTATGAACATTTCAGGGGCGCGCGTGAGAGGACAGTGGTTGCTCCTCGCGCACCTCTCTACATATAACCGTTAGTGAGCTAGTTAGCGTTAGCTTGTTAGCAAAAACACCAAGCTACCACTGCACTCTGAGGAATATCTTCGTGTTTTACACACTCACTGTAACTGTTACTAAAGTTTGAGTTGCTTCCTGTGCAGTTAAAGCCATTAAAATGAATTGGGTCGGGGGTTCACGGTAAGAGAAAAGAGAATTATTAATTATTGGTTAATTAGCTGACGTGCTAATATTAACGTTAGCCCACAAACGTTCTGACTCGTTGCAGGAGCCGGTTAGTGATAAAGAACGACGCGAAAAAACAAAGAGTGAGACACTTGAATGACTCAGCAACACAAGTATTAACCATGGTCGTCTTTGCTGAACGTCAGTTGATGTTGGTAAATGTTTGTATTCTCCCCAGGAGTTCTTTGAAAAGAGAAAAATACAACAAAGAATGAAAAACATGGGGGTTTCCCTCCCTGCGTCCCCTGAAAACACCAGTTCTGCTGGTATGGACCTGGTGACCTTGTTCATTGTCAACCAGATTGCTGCAAAGAAAGTCAATAAAGGTGAGAAGCAGCTCAGAAACATTTCAAATAAACAGCTAAAAGGGAAAAAAAAACAATACATGAGTTCAGGAGACAACTCCATTACCTCTACCAACTACTTAAAGGTCCAGTGTGTAAGATTTTAGTTTTAAGTCTATTGCAAGAAATGTAATATAATCTTATTCCAAATCACCTGAAAATAATAAATGTGTTTTTGTTAACTTAGAATAAGCTTTTTATATATATAAAAAAGGCAGCTGAGAGGCTAAGCAGGCTGTTACTGTGACTCTTTCAAGTTTTATGGTGTTTATTAAATAAAAGAATGTCATGAAACTAGGCGGCCAACGGAAAATATTTAAGCCTACCTTGCCCTCTTTGTCTGAATCCTGCCACCGAGCGTCCAGGTAAAATAAGGTGAACTACATCACCTGTAGCAGTTACTGAAAAGTTCAGGCTCCTACAGACAGGATCCAAGGAGGGACAAACCAAATACTGGTAGTTTTTTTGTGTGCAAGTTTTACATCCACCACCCTTAGAAAGTGAGGGAGAGGTGTATTCAGTCGGATGCAATCTGCAACTTCACCACTAGATGTCACTGAATCGTACACACTGGGCCTTTAAATGAATGTAAGCCATTTAAATTAATTCATGCTGTGTTTTATCAGACTCGAGAACAATAGATACAAATAATACAATACATAAAATAAAGGAAAAATCCAAATATTAAAACAGATGTGTATTTTTCAGATCCTCCTAAAGTGGCAGTCCTTGGCAGAAGTAAAGGAGGATCTAAGCATGGGAGAAACGAGCCCCTGGTGCTCCCCATGAGCCCCTGCTCTCCGTCACAGCTGAGCCTTGTTGAGAGCCAACCTCAGCACAGGTAGAGCTGGAGTGTGACTTGTTGTCTCAGCTTTGTAGTGCTGCAGTGTCCAACCTCTGGTCTATGAATGAAAGGTCCTATCAGTGTATTTCTTTGGCTTTATAAAGTCTGTATCACGCATCCAAATATTATCCATCACCTCACAAATTTATACTACTACACTTTCATAGTGTAAGTCTTCCAATCTTCATTGTGTCTATTTTGTGTCGACGTCTAGTCTTCATGAAACAAGAAAGAGAAAGCATGTTATTCCACAAGCGTTCAAGTATCGACAGGTCAGTCACTCTCCAGCTGTTCATATTATACTTATTATACTTATTATTATACTATTACACGTTCTGGCTATAAAGTCACATACTTCTCTGTCCTCTAGCTGTCACCAGTGCTGGAGTCAGCTTTCTCCGACAATAGTGCATCTGACTACCTGCCGCCCATAACCGACCCCCTCAGCCCCTTTTCCGCCTCCTCAGCTTCCTCAGGCCAAGGTGGTGTTGTGAAGTCTTTTTTATATAGAACAAACTCTGATGAATCAAATGACTATGCATCATTACCTTTTTTATACAGTCAGTCAGTTTAAGCCAAATCAAACTGCTCTCCTCAGGAATGTTCCCCCTGCAGCTGAGTCTCCAGCAGAGAAGCCAGACACAGCTTCCTCCCCATTACCCCCCTTCACCCTGGGACACGTCAGGGATGGAGCAGACAAAGGTAGTACAAAGTAAAGAATATCTCACATTGATATATATGTCAGAAGTAATGTTTTAGACCAGTTTCCAGATACTGACCAAGAGCAACTATTTCTGGGAGCTAACTATAAGCTTTTATGAAGATTAAGATTAGATATGATGCTACTTTAATACTTAACGTGCGTTTATTTTGACAGTTTCAGCCTTTCTCCCAGCACAAAGGTATGATAGACAGCATCCCCTGGTCCCGTGGATCAAACCCACCCTTCTACCAACTGGAGACACCCTCAGCAGCGCAAGTCCTGTTTAAAAGTCCACAGCCAGAGTGAGAACAATCCTAGAAAATGAGGGATTATTAAAGGAGCTGATAATTCTGTAAACACTCAAACCATATGTGTGTTATCGCAGTAATACAGAGACCAGGGACCATGCGAGACATAAGGTCACCTTCTCCCCCAACCAACCAGAGGACAGGGAGCCCATGCTGGACTTTACTCTTGACCAATCAGAAACTGAGCAGCATATTGAGGAAGACATCTTCAGGGGCTTTAATACTGGTGAATGTGACAGAGACGGTGACTACTGCTTTAAAACTTTTACACAAGCACAATGACTTATTTTCCCCCTCGTGTTAACATTAGATTTACTTTCAGCTTCTTATTTTGGGAGCGGGAAATCAAAGATATATCTCAAAGATGAAACATCAGTCAGATCTTCAACTCCACAGTAGGTATTTATACATGACATATAATCAAACACTTCATCGCTGATATATATAATATGGTTTGTTTCTTTCTTTACTGTCAGAACTGTCCCTGACCCACAGTGCAGGGAGGAAGAGGAAGCGACCGCCTATGTGAGTGTGTTAAGTTGGCCTTTCGTTGCCACCAAGTGGTCGAGTTTGTAAATGCAATGGACCTAAGATTGAAATGAAAGAAAACAAATAGTAAAAAAAATCTGTGCTGAGACGATGGTTAAGAAAATGTAACGTGGTTCTCCAGACATCATGAGAACAGTATTTGTCCTGATAGAAGTATATACGAGTGTATGGTGTGCAGCTGCAGTTTTACATGTTAATTCTGTTTCATTCACAGCTCTCCAGCCGCACCGACATGAACTTTTGTAAGTGTCTTAAGCATCTCCAATGAGGCTCCTTGTGTATTGTGTATATGCTAGAGAAGAGACAATAAATTCAATGGATGTGTTTTTTTCCCAATCACACAGCATGTCTGGAACACAACAATAGCCCCATGAATAGCTGCGACTGTTCGCCAAGTTACTCTTGTGAAGGAGGTTACCTCAGTACAGACTCGAATGCTGTAAGCTAAGTTGCACCCAGACGTTTTTTCTGGCTTGGTGTTGGACTGTGACTGCAGAATCAGCTCAAGACTAAAAAGTCAATAGTGAAAGTGATGACTTTGCCAGAGAGATCCATTTGTAACACATACTACATTGGTTTTAATTCATCTCAGGGTGTAAATGACCACAGTTATGACTGAAAATGAACCCTTATTAACTCGCTGCACAGTGCCACTCTTTTCTTGCTTTTCCCATGATCTCTATAACCAATATCTAACACAAACACTGTTGTGTTTTCTAACTGTATTTTAGGATGAAGAATGCAATCACCAAGCCTGTTGTGCAGATAGCCTAAACCCAAACCTCGCCCTACAGGGGCAGCCCAGGCTTCTCACCCCACTCCTAAAACCAAAAATGAACTTTAGAGATGAGCAGGAAGTAATGGAGAACACGCCTCCCCCAGATAAAGCCATAGGAAGTAACAGCCAACACCTGGGAAGCCACACAGCTCAGTTCAACTCCCCTCAGGCTCAAACTCAGAGCTCCGAGCCGTGCAAATGCAAGAAAACACCCAACGACAGTCGAGATGCTGCAACTCAAACTGTTGACATCCCTGCGGCTGAGACATGCGATGCCTCGACGCAGTGCGGCTTTGATGTTGACAGTGGAACCAAAGTCAGGGAGTTTAACTTGTGTCTACCACCTGTTGATGTGTCAGTACAGCATCCAGCCACAGGGAGGCAGACTGATACTGTTGCGGCGCAAAATACACACACACCTTCACCGGGCAAGGAGAGGAGCCGATGGAGGTATACGCCCTGGAGCAAGAAGAAATTCAGCAGCAAATTCACTGTTGGTAACAGTGATGGATCCTACAGACCCACAAACCCCTTTAGAGATGCTCTGAGCATGACTAATGCAGAGGTATACATGAAAGTGAAACACTGAGTGTCTCAATTCATGGGTAACTTGAGAATATTCATATTTGAAATCTTCATATTTGGATTGTAAGAGAAATTAACTCATTTTATTGAATATCCATGTTCAATGCTCCATGTTCTGCTCCTTTTTTCTGAGGGATGGCAACAAGAACATTTGAGGAAAGACCTCTGCACTGAAGCGATGGAGGAGGTCACATCTGCCACCGGAGTTAACAGACACTCAGAAGAGGCCACAACACTTGAGGAAATAGCTGACATTTTGCTCCTGCTCAAGCAGAGGAAGGAGTAGGGATGGTTTTGTTCAAAGTGTTGTGATAGAGATAGTGAAATAAAGCCCCCAAAGCATTATTCTGATTCATAAGTTTATTTCTTTCGCCATATACATATTCAAGTGTTGAGATTTCATGAAGATATTCATTTTTTATAGAATATAAACTCTAGCAAAACATTTACAGCTTGAACATTAATCAAATATACTATGCAGCACTCGTTTTTCTATGAGTATTTTTCTAATTCTTCATAAACTGTAGAAACAAACGTAGTTGGTTCACATTGAAAAAAAACCATTTCACCATAAGTACACATAAAATGTGGCACCCTGCTGTGGCAGAGTGTTAACACAGGTGGATGTTGAACACCACATGAACTCTGACAAGGTGAAGCCTGAAACAGTCACGTTGGATATTATACTATCTTTCAGTATAAAACTAGTCTGTGTGCGAGTTTTTAAGACATTCATTCATCCCGGACCAAATGAAAATCTAACAGATAAAACAATACCTTCACATTTTGAATTATAATCAAGTTATTTTTCTCAACCTTTAAAATAATCTCCCTTTGAATGAAAATGTGATGAACAAGCCCATTTAAAGAAACTGTTATTTAGTTTTAAGGTAGAACCGAACTACAATTCACAATGCCTATATAAAACCTATATAGGCTGTTGGATTCATTTGCCTTATTGGCTTCAAGGACCATAAACAGGAGAATCTGAACGTTTAGGTTCCATTATTATGAATCATTTATACTGAAAATGGTTCTTTAAAGTTGAAAAACTTTTGTTTGTAACCTCATTTGGGTGTTTGTATGGCATGTTAGTACCGTCTTGCCATTTATGAGAGTAATATGGTACCAATTACACTGATTAACCGTTTCCATAGGCATCCATATGTAAATGTGACAGCTTGACAATACCAAAAATATCACAATACTCGATGTGAATACTTTAATCAACTTTGACGTCACGGAAAATGTCACAACATTGTGCCACGGCATTTGATGAACAACTTTTTATTGGGAAAACTTTAAAGAGAGGTATTATATTTTATTAATTCATGATGGGTTAAGACCCACAGACCGAAAAATATGGACCCTCCTTCACCTGACATGGTCTGCTATGAGAAACCTGTTCATTCGACACAGTAGCAGCGCAGCTTGTTAACGCCTGTTTACCTGTTTTGTTTTGTTACACAAAGTTACTCCGTAGTCTACTTCCAAACAGTTCTTGCTACACACATGTGTATTTGACTAACAAGGTGTAACCTCACATAGTTTTACAGCATTACAAAACAACATTGGCAAATTACGCTAAAGCCTACTCCTCGACTTTTGACACAACAACCACGTATGCTATTTGTACACAAGGCTATGGAGGAAGACCAAAATCAAAATACATGAAAATGACAGTAAAAAAAACAATATTCCATCACGGGTGAAATAAATAATAATATGTACATGTCAAAAACATTTTTGTAATCTTCATAACATGATATAATACATCCACTTCAGGGGTTTGGAATGAAAAATGGCCATTAGGCACCTTCACAATACACAGGCACTAATATTATCATGTCATTTTCACTATCAATACAAATGAAGTCCTAATCATAAAACCACTTCCTTTGCAGGACATTACATATTTAATACCCAGGAATAACAACCATGGTTCATGGCATATGTAGGTTCATGGCATGGATTCAAAGTGTAGGTTTTGGCAGCCTTGTGACAGAATGACATGACACTATACTCTCCATAGTATTATGTTAAAAGCTGCAATTTTATGCTAAATCAATTTGTTGTAAAGCTGAGAAATAATAGTATTTAAATTCATTATTCAATAAAAATAATAATAATATTCCTTTCAATGCTACTAGATTGGTAAGTCTTTTTGTTTAGGCACCGACTGACAATACAAGTCTTCTAAACTTGAACAATATGCTGTACATCTCTGGTGTTGGCTTGTCATACAAAATATCAGAACCACCACAAACTAAGACTGTCATCAGATGAGGAACTGACATTAGTGTGCTACGCTACAAGCTCGAACAACATTTAACTGAGACTGTTTCATATAGAAAGGCATAAATGGTACTATCGATCAACAATAACTTACAACTGCTGTCATGACAACAAAAAGTTTTGCGGACGCACGAACCTGGTTTTCAAGACCACATTTACTGGACCTTATTTAAACGGAGCTCTCAATGGAAACTGACATAAAGCTATAGGATGGCTGTGTTGTTTGCTTTTTATACTATATATGTACAACGTCATATATAAACCATTAATGATATTTAGTCACAAAATATTATGGACATCTCACTGATACTGAACCGCAGCCCCTTTTGTAAAGTATCATCATCAGTGGACTTCATAAGAGAGAGAGTGTCCCTTATATTTTGTTCAGTTACGTGTGGAAAAGGCAATATTTTAGCTGTTTGCAATTGAGATATTTATGGTGGATGGCTGAAAATTTTATTCAAGCAGGTTTAACTCCAGATTTGGCGTCAGTTCACCCTCAATTCAGAGGATAACAGACACCCCTCTGCTAACTGCTAAAGCTTTGTCATTGATTTTGGATTCCTGAATTGACTGACTGTGAACTCACTCACATTACTGATACAAGCAGAAGGCCTTTTAAACTGTTTCTTGACCTCATAGTGATCTGTAGCTCCTCTTCACACTAAACATTACAGACCCAACGTACCACCCACAGGGAGGTTACCGACACACAAACTCTCCCTAGTCCACGTCTGATGCGTCGTTGTCCGATAGATGGTAGTTTGAACCTTTGACACGGATGTATTCGACCTGCCGTCCCTCGTCTGAATCCGTGGCGCCGCAGGAACAGAGCTGGTTTTCGAACAGCGCCTCGATCTCCTCCAGACGCCGGGCTTTAGTCTCCGGCAGGCAGCCATAGATGAAGAAGAAACCCAGCAAAGCCATGCTGGAGTAGAGGAAGAAAGCTCCTGAGAAAATAAAAGAACACACTGTCACTAAGGACCGCCAACCACAAACACAAAGAACAAGCTGTCTCGGCTTTTTTTGATGGCTGTGTCACTTTTTCTAAATAAGTTTGTACCATACATCGACGGAAAAAGAAAATCCCTGGTGATGACAGCAGATCCTGAGGATCCTATATTGGATGTTGACTGCCCGCTCTATAGAAATGTGTGTGTGCCCTTCTTAAAACGGCATTACAGCTGAATTAACAGAAGAAAGCAATACTATAAAAACACACAAACACACCTTTAAACAAGTATTCATACAGCAACAGTGACAGAGGCTTAATGAGATTTCCTGGACACTGTGATCTCTATTTTCTCCTTGTCATAGCTGAATGAAGCTACAAACGAGTGTGCATTATGCTAAATGCCACCACTATTTCCATGACAACATCATTATGTTTTTTTTGCACAAAGAATTGACAACCATTAACCCGCTGCATCTCAGGATGCGTCCACAATAAACAATCCTGAAGGATCGATTGGCGGCTCCAACGAAAGGTCAGTTCCATCCTGTCTGAGGAGAAACCTGCTGTTGAGCCATATTGACTGAGGACGTATGGAACGGGGTTGACAACACTGCGGTTTATCAGTCAACTGTTACCTCCTTGTTGGTCTTGACATAAGATAAAGACAAATGCATGTTACGCAAGATCTGTTGAGGCGGTTGCATAAGGTTTAAGAGACCTGGATGAAGACTGACAGCATCGTTGGCTGGTAGAAATTGTTCCTGACAGCTTGATTAAAACTACATGAGTTCAGTTGGATTGGGTTTAAATGAAGTTTCCCCACTTTTTATTTCACAAAAATAAAGAATAGAAACTGCAAAGCTTTGCTTCGCAGCCCAGAAACTGACCAAAGTAGGTGAAATACTGAGCCAGATGGAGGAAGGTGAGAGACACCAGGATGTTGAAGGTCCAGTTGACTCCAGCTGCACAGGCATTCCCAGTGCTCCTCGCCCACAGAGGGTAGATCTCTGAGTTGATGGTCCATGGCATGGGACCCATCCCTGAGACAGATAAGACACGATAAGACTTTAGAAGTTTAATCAGGAGGAAGACTATTAGCAACAATTTCAACACAAGGTCAAATCATGTAGCTGTTTTGGAGCTTTGAATCGTATCACATGATATTCCTCAGCAGATGAGGTTCTAGTCCAGTTGGAGATGAGATCTTTTTCTAAGAGAAGTCCATTAAGCAGAGCTGTTTCCAAGGTCAAGAATGAACTTTCCATCTCAATATCTAACCCAACATGGAAGTCTGTTATAGAAATTAAAACATCTACAATTTCATGTCAATAGGGCAATTTCCATCCGCTGAGGAAGATTGAGAGATGATTGAAAGCAAAACAGCCTCATAATGGATTTTGTCCCTGAAAGAACCTCCCATCTCGACTTGCATATTGTAGCTTTCAAGTAAATTACACCAACACAACATCCACCCATTTCCTGTAACTGCTTATCCATATCAGGGTCGTGGGGGGAGCTGGGACTGGGCAAGAGGCGTGGTGGTACACCTCAGCCAGTTTATCACTGGGCTGAAACATGGAGACAAACAACCATGTTCACATTCGCACCTTTAGAGAAATTTAGAGTCAGCAATTAGCCTGTTAAGTGCATGTCTCTTTGGACTGTGGGAGGAAAGCAGAGTATTCCGAGACACTGTGAGAACATACAAACCGACTGCAATTTTAGCATGCAAATGAAACCTTGTTTTAGATTACCAAACATGAATAAAATCTGAAAGCTAAAAGTGAGACTGATACTGCCAAACCAAACACAAAAGTTGAGTCACACACAGTTTAGTGAATCTTAAACTGACAGGACTAATCTCTTACCTGGAGCGAAAGCAGCCAGGTAGGACACCAGACCCAGTAAAACCAGCCAGGAGAAGGAGGTGGGACAGTAGTTGTAGGCCCAGTAGGTTTGATCTTTCATCAGGCTGGAGTTGGAACATCTGGAAGAAGGAGACACACTTGTTGGTTTTTGTTAATCACATCTCAATTCGAGGTGAAATGTGACTAAAACTGTAGAAAAGATATTCTATTTCATATTTACAGCATATTCCAAGTATATTCCACCCCCCTCTGCTGCTTCCTAAACACGCGCACATACTCCCGCGGCATCCTGTGACTCACCTGCCCCACGCTGCGTGCTCGGTGGAGGCCTTATTGACTGGCACACAGGAGGAGGCGAGGAGCGCTGAGCCATTCTCACGGTAACAGAAACCACATCCGGGGTCCAGCATGCATGGCTCACACAACCTGCAAGGCAAACAGCACACGCAACAAACATTAGAAAGAATATTTATTGACGTGCTTCGCTTTGAGTCAACTTATATATTTTCAAAGTAGACGCCGCATACTTATCTGCCTGTTCTACTTCACAAGATGCGACTACAACAGAAAACAGCATTCCACCCCTCTAATTACGACTCTAATTGAGACTCGCCTCATTACCCAAATGAAATTAATGTATGGACCTTTCCTAACAAAGAGGAAGTGAGTAATCAAAATGATTCATCATCATTAGCTCTTTATCCTGTCTTATCCCTCTGTTATGTCTTTGTTTATTAAAAGTACATCTCGTCATGTGCCACGGTCAGTTATGTGATTAGCAGTGCACAAGGAATTACTGACAAAGTCCATTTTCACAAGAGCACCTCAGTGTCATCGGGGTTGTCGATGTAGTGCCTGATGGAAGTTTGTTTTGTTACAGAGGTCTATTTTTGCAGCCCGCAGACTCCCTGTGTGCAGGGCACCTTGCTCTAATTACACACCGAGGTCAACTAGGCTAAAATAAAACCATGCATTAGACCTGGAGGGAAGCAAAAGTGAATAGTGTGGGAAGGTGAGATGAGATGTGCAACAGCTTAGCCACAGCTACAGCTTTGAATGATTTGAAAATGTGTATAATATTCTAGTAATCTTTTAATAAATATTATAATTAAGCTTCGCTCCCTTTGTTCATGGCTGCATAAAAAGTGTGTAAAACCTGTAATATAATCTATTATTATGTGAACAATTGACTAACTACACATTTCTTTACCTCAAAAATCTAAACCATGAGTGAAAAAGATAAATAAATAGAGTTACGTGTGTTAATCTGCACTCTGTAAACTGGGTCTGGATGTGACTATACTAAACACAACTTTTCCTGATTTTGTAAAGACTGAGGATCTTGCAGTGTCACTATTTAAAAGACTACAACGAGATTCATTTTGACATTTTTTCCCGTCCTGCACCTGCTGCAAATTTACAAAAACAAAAACGGTTGAACAATGAAGCAGACACAAAAGCAGCTTTTAGCCACAGCTGTGCTTGTGTGTGCATTTCGACGGGTGCAGCTTTTTGTGTCAACTTTTTTTCCCCTAATCCACTCCATCGTTGTACAAATAGGATATGTGACACTCTCGCTCCACAACTCCACCAATTTCACTTCCTTTTCTACAGTCTGAGAGAAACGAGATGTTCGTGACCTGCTTCCTGATAGCGCTAATCCTTTATCAGGCGAGGAACCATATATGGTAACTTCCACAGGCTTTAAAAATGGTGTCCCATGTCTCTCAATGAAGGAGCAGACTCACTTTCTCCAGCCAATCAGTGAATGTCAGGCATTAAGCATCAGGCATTGGGATGCATTAAACAGTTAGTCTCAGTTATTAATATTGAATTAGATGGACTAAAATCCGTTAGCAGATAGGACTTTGTCTACCGCTGTCCAAGAGATTGCGTCATATCCCAGGAAAGCAATCTACAGTCAAATCCCAGTGGAGACTTAAGAATGCATCCTTAAATGGGATGTCCCATCCGCAATGAGAGATGTGAGAGGCCTGTGGTGCTCCTGCGACGCTGCTGTGGTCAGCAAGGAGATGTGCGGGCTCATATGGAGTAAAGTGAACTCGATGAAGCCACTGGACTGTGGTAAAAGCACTCATCTCTACAAATTACCTCTGTGTTTGTGTTTGTTTGTGTGCGTGACAGTGAGTCCATTAGGCGCCGTTTGTTGTCATGATGAAAGACCGCTGTTACACGAGTTTCATCTTGTGTCTGTGTAAGTGAGAGTAAATTGGGCATGTGATGAAAACACACTGAGGTTCTGTGTGCGTCTTTGCCTTTTGTTGCCAATGGAGACAATGAAGTGAATTGTGGTTTAGTCCTAAGGCTTTGGGAGAAAAGTCATACAGTCATGAACAACGCTTACAAAGCACCTAAAGAGTATTGTTTCCATGACAACCAATTGTTTTATCAGGGTATTAATAAATTATTCAGAGGACACGAAGTAAATGTGTCTTGAATAATAAGACTTCTAATATACACATGCATATTAATACAGTCAAAGTACAAACTTTGGAACTTTATTTGATTACTTTCTACATTGCAATTGGATTTTATTGACACCAAAACTAAGAAGCAACATAAAAAATGTGCACACTTTGCACACTCTTGGTACTCCCACCTGGAAGGGTTTTACAACAAGTCTTGAAGAAGTTCCCAGAGGTACTGAGCATTTGTTGGCTGTTTTCATTCACTCTGCCATCTAACTCATCCCAAACAATTTCAGTTGGGTTTAAGTCAGGTGACAATAGAGGCCAGGTCATCTGATTCAACACTCCATCACTCCTTATTGGTCAAAAGGCCCTTACACAGTCTTGAAGTATTTTTTGGGCAATCATACTGTTAAAAAACAAATAATGGTCCCATTAAGAGCAAACCAGACCGGATGGCATGTTGCTAAAATGCTCTAGTAGCCATGCTGACCTTGAATTTGGAATAAATCACCAACAGTGTCACCAGCAAAGCATCCCCACACCATCACACCTCCTCCTCATTTTTCACAGTGGGAACCACACATGTAGACACTATCTATTCACCCTTTCTGCATCCTACAAAATCTCCTCAGACCAAAGTCCATTCTTTGTGTTACTTGGTTTAAGCAGTTTTCTTCCTGTCGTTGGTCTCCCTCATTATTGGTGTCTTAGCAGCAACTGATTGACCCAGTCTCCTCTGAACAGATGATGTTGAGTGTGTGTCTGCTACTTGATAATAAATATCATAAGAGTCAATGTTTGGTGGTTTTTGAGACTGTACTCGAAGACACATTCAAAGTTCTTAAAATTCTCTGGTTTGTCTGACCTTCAAGTCTTAAAGTAATGATAGACTGTTGTTTCTCTTTACTTAGTTGAACATTTCTTGCCATAATATGCAGCAATCAAATAGGACTATTTACTGTATGCCAGCACTACCTCTGAACACAACTGATGGTCTGAGAGGGCAATAAATTCCACCTGTTAATTGTAAACCATTCCAAGTGACTACCTCGTGAAGCAATGAAGAAAGTCATGAAAGAAAAAAACACTGAATGAGAAAGTTTGTCTTTTCACTGGTACTGTATATGCAGCTAGTCTGAGTGCTGAGTGTATTTATTAAAGTCTGTGTGAAAACCTGCAATCATTTCAACGTAAATATCCATTTAGAAGGGTTTTATCCTCTGAAGCTCTCCACCACTGAGTGTGCTCTCCTGCACTCTGGGTTGACATTCTGCCATCAGCAAAAATATTGAGTGCTTTTACAAAGAGCAGAAGTGCTCTGAGGTGAGTGGTGGTCTTGCCATGGCTCTCTGTTTTCAACTATATCTTAATAATGAGACAAAATGTGAATAATGACACTTAATATTAACTCTAAGAGCCGGTGGAGTACTTTTTAAATCCTCCCCCAATGCTTCCATTCGTATGCTTAAAAAGTATCTACAGTAGTTAAGTTAATTAAATAAACTTCTCAAATGTGTGCAGAAGCATTCAGAAGACGCCTATATACTAAATTATTCAATGTTTAAACAGCGTAAAGCAGTTTTTTTTCTTCATAACTTTGGGATGGCAATCGGCAGTGGGAGTAATTCCAGTGCTCAAACACATCAACTTTAGATCCTGAGGATTTCGAGAGGTCTTATTTGGATCATAGCATCAGGATATGTGGGTAAAGGAAGATGATAAAGGGTCATTGTTTCAGCACAGCAGTAGAGGTATGTACTCACTGGTATTTGGAGCAGGTAGAGTTGGCCATGGATGGGTCCAATGGGTGGAAGGTGACAGGAGGACTGTGCTCGGCAGACATCAGAAAACCGATGGCCAACAAACTCAGACTCAAACATGTACCTGTTGAAAAAAAAAATTATACACTTGACGTGAAAACTGACCAGGGATCTGCAGACATGGCTGACTGATGTGGACATTTTGAGTGACTTACCTATGATACTACCCAGTGTGAGCTTCCTGCGTCCCACTCTCTCCACAAGCCACACTCCCAACAGGGTAAACAGGAAGTTGGTGAGGGTGGCGAGTCCAGCCAACCAGATCGCAAGCCTGTCGTCCCTCACTCCTGACATCTGAAGAATGGTGGCACTGTAGTACCTGTGTGAACCAAGGACAGCGAGAAGAAAATGAGTAACTGTTGTTGTGACATTAAAACAACAATTAGTTCAGTCTAGTAGCGTAAAGGTCCTTATTTCTAGCAGAAAATTCTCATTTATCATAACCTGTTTTTTTTGTATTGTAGTTTTGGCCATTGTTTCCATCACTGGACTCAAACATATACCTGAGATGTGGGACATCGGATGATCAGACAGGTTGTAAGGAAGGTTAAAAGCAGTAGTTCAACATATCTTTGCTGGCTTGCCAAGAGTGAGATGGAAATCATAATAATATAACTGGAACTAGCACAAAGCTTAGGACAAAGTCTGGCAACAACAGGCCCAGCACTATCTGAGGGTAACATGGAGCGCATATCAACACAAATCTCATTAATAATTCATAACTTGGTTGTTTAATCTGTAAAAACAGTTGATAATACGTTGCTTCACAGGTGGTTGTGTACCAGACTATTTCTTGATGAGAGGCAGTTGCTTGGCAATGAGTAGACACCCCAGGAAATTAGTGCTTCTGGCCAAGATATAGCCTAGGACTGGCTGTATATCATAACTGCTAAAAACAGCCAAACACAACAAAATCCAATTTGATAAACCAGAATAATACTTGCTACTGTACATAAATTTGCTTGCAGTAATAATACACAGGTCTCAAAACTAAAAATATTTTGAAAAATGAATGAGATAATTGGTCAAAACAAGTCAACAAACCAACCACAACCTGTCTACTCGAGAGCCAACCACTCATCCACCAATCGCAGCCTCTCTACTTGAGTATCAGCCACTCATCTAGAGACATGATCTGCTATAAATAGTCTCACCAGTCACTTTCTCTCCCTCACACATCGCCCCTCCTCTCTTTCTCTCACTCTGTCCTCATACAGTATAATTATACTTCCAACTCTGGCACCATGTTGCTCCACGTAGGCAGATTACCTCCAATCATCATCAACAAGTCTCTAAGCAGGCTGCGGTCAACACAGACACCTGCATGAGGTCCACTTGGCACTTCGCTTATAATTTGATGTAACTACGACAAAGGGAAGTGCACATATGATGGCCACGCAAACACATACACCTGCAAAAACTCCATTTGAAATGTCATTATGGAAATGAAAGTGGGGGAGAGGCATGTTCTCACCCACGGAGGTACGAGCACGTGCACACAAGCTGCACAAACACACGTGGCATTCAAAATCCTTCACGGAATGCAGCACGGATACAAGAAATTAAGACTGGTTAAAGAAGAAGCCAAAATAAAAAAAAAGTCTCCAGCATTGTCTGCGTCTCTACAGGCAACTCAGAATTAGCATTCTGCTTTTCATCTCTTCAAAAGACTTGTTATCTCTCTCTCATGCTCTGACTCTCTCTCTCTCTTCCCCAAAACAAAGACAATTGAGGGATTTGCATAATAACTCTTTACTCTTCTGCCATGCTATCCAGTCAGACAGAACAAGAACAGAAAGAAGAGATGAGATGGCGTGAAATTCTGGTTTTAAAAAGCTTGACCTGCGGTCACAAATACTGTATACGATAACGGTTAGACGGCCTGATACAACATCTGCAAACTTATAAAAGATTATGTATCGGCAGATCAAGGTGCTAAATGGACAAATGCACGTGTACAAAAACACACAAAATTAAAGAGGTGGTTTTGATGCAGCAGCGGGAGCAAAAACAATTTTTGTGTTCTCAGCGGTGGAGCCTGCTATGTTCCATCTCCAGCTCTGCATTTTACTGATTGCAGCACACAAGCTCGCACACACAAACACAGTGTTCTGACTTAAAAATGACTGTGAATAACTGCCTGCAGAAACAGAGAAGTGTATCTTACGTTGAGTGCATCTCAGAAATGGACACACGCAGACTTAAAAATCCACCAGCTGACACTCAAGGGGCAAACTCAAGCCTGACTAATTTCTAATAACTGATCCTGTGCACCCTTATATACTAAAAGTCTGTATAATCTGAGCCCTCTTGTAAAAAGTGTTACGGTTAGAGCTGTTAGCACGAGAAAAGAGAGCAAGACCTGCTATTAATGTGAAAACATTGGAAATCTTGTCGCAGATCTGCAAAGAGAAACTTTTATGCTTATGAGTATGCTCGTCATTCAAGTGAAAAATAGAGATGAGATAAACCATCATTTTGTCACAGGAGATCAGTGCATGAAGAAGCGTGGCTCGTTTCATGTAAATATTCCCCATCAACGTTATAATGGGTACACACAGAACACTGTGGCGCAGAGAGTATTAGTCTATTTGTTGTGTCATGATAGAAAATGTGCACTTTAATGAGCCAATTACAGTGGAATCCGTCGGAATGACAATGATGATGTGTTTAATGCTGGAAGCTGTGGTGGGAACAAAAGTATTAAAGGCTTTTTTTTTTGGCGATGCTACAAGCCCTGAACGGGACAGGTTTAAGCTGTCACCCCTGATAGAAAGTGACACCTCTCAGTATGAAACACCCACAGGTTGCCAACTATTAACACGCATCACAAAGTGACAAGAAATACTCCTGGGCAGTCCACCTCTGAGGTGTCCAGAAATATATATTTTTATTCTTGATTTTCATCATGATACTTTAAGACAGAGCAGGCTTTGACAATAAACCTGAAACAAACCTATAAACTGTGAGTTGGAGAAAAGAGTAAGATCTTTCATTAAACTGTAAGCGGCTCTGTTCACAGTGAGAACTGGCTTTAATAAGAAGCTGTCTGAGGAGGTCAGAGGTCAGTCAGAACTGGATTTGGTCCAATTACCCAGTCCTCAGGGAGCTGCGAGAACTTGCTGTCCTGCAGTGATTTCATACACTGAGAGGATTAAAATGGAAAAACGCCTCAGTTGTACACAGTCGGTGCCTTTTAGGTCTGAGGATTAACTGAAGGCTTTATACTACATCCATCGAGATCCAGTTTGTTTTCATTCTGAACAAATGATGATTTCACTGATCGGTTTCTTCTCTGTAGTTAGTTAACAAGTTCAGTTGATTCTGCATGTGTTTAGAAAGGAAATCTTGACAGTAGACCCGGTGACATCAGAGTAAAAACCAACACAACTGCAGAGTATCTTCTCAAGGAGGTGATGCTATGTTGAATGATAGTGGACCTAAAATGCAAACAAGCCAAAGACCAAATCAGTTAAAGCGGTTTATTGAAACAAACCGCGACAGACAGACAGACAGACAGACAGACAGACAGACAGACAGACAGACAGACAGACAGACAGACAGACAGACAGACAGACAGACAGACAGACAGAGCTTGATATGGCTGAAGAACGGCTGTGCAGATTTCCATGTCTGGGAGTTTTTTTTAAATCCTGTGCAGGCTGACACAATGGGTGGGAAAACACTGGTCTGTTATGACAGAGGGGACGGAGAGAGAGAGAGAGAAAGTCCAACAGAGAGTAAGATGTCATAGTTTATCAGCTGTGTTATGGCTTTTGTTTTTTTTTAATTCCATCTGTTCGTGTAAAAACTGTTGATCTGGGGTCAGATATGAGTCGATGGTACAAACATCCAGCCCAGTTTCCTTTTTTTCCAGCCTTGTTTTCTCAACCCACCCTCACTCCCCTTCCCTTCATATATTCACTTAACCTCGTACCTACCCACATCCCTCCATCCTCTCTCCCTCCTCTCATCTCTTCCTATTCAGTCCGGTGCATACCTCTCCCACATCTCATTCTAGGTATCGTCTTGGGGCCTGTAAGCAGCTCAAGTGGAAACCCACCTGAGACTGAACCCCACTCTGAGTGCTCAGCCTTCAGCATGTTCTCCCAGTCCAGCCTAACTGAAGACATACATCATCCACAGCCTCCTCTTAACATCCTCATCCATTCAGCTGTCCTTAGCAGCCAGACCTCACAAAGTTCCATTAAAGCTTGTTGTGGCATTGTCCTTGCAAGTGAACAATGATCATAGCAGATAAAAAAAAATTAATCTAAAAATCTCTTGCACACACACTGAGTAACAGTTTTCTGAGATCTTTTCCACAAACACACACAGACACGCCCACTGGGTTTTACATAAGAGACCCCCCGCGGAGCGACGGTGCGAAGCAAACACGAGAAGGTGTGATCTGGCCCTGACCCCGATCTAAAAATGGAAACGTGGATCCATGCTCCTGTCACGCCTCGATTCCAAGGCTCTCATTCACCACATTAGGAGGAGTGTGAGCACGCCGACATCAGCCAGGGAGAAAGACAGATGTGATGGGAACGAGACAAAAGAGAGACGCGAGAAGAAGAAGAATGAGATTGAGATAGAGATAGCTGTGACAGGTGGAAGAGAAAATATAGTCACACTAACAGATTTCACAGTATTTTTATGGATCCTCTTTAGTTCCTGCATGTCAAAAGCTTGTCAGGTAGTGATTTACACCTCTCACCAGATACTGCAAAAGCAGAATAAATACATGAAATCAGACTACTGTCAAATACTGGCATGGTTCTGAGAGGTGGTAAGCAACTGTCAATCTCTTTCCATCAGAGTTCACTTTACATTTCCACTGAAATACAAATGCAGTGCACTAAAGAATACAGGCTGATTTAAATAGATAATACACATGTTTCCGCTCGTCTCTCAATCTATTGCATTCCAATAACCCCTGCTGTTTCTCAGCCCATTTCACATGGACGGTGTCGACGCTCATGGTTGACATTTACTGACGCATTACTGGATGGTCTTCAAGGACCGCAGTGGTGGCTTTGCATTTTTCAGTCCATTAGCCACTAATGACATGTACTTTACAAACAAACCGCTTTTTAAAAGTTTCCCCACACGTTTTGAAGTTGTTGAGACTTTTTTCGAATTACTTGCATCGTGTGCTCCACAAAAAGTCGTAGTGACTGGTCACGCGGAGAGAAAACGAGATTTGCTTGTCCTCGTGAAACAGGCGAGGCTTGTTGACATGGTGAATACTTGCAGGTTGTGCAATAGTTACCACGGGTACTCACTGTTCTGCCCTTGATGCAAAACTACTGCATAGTATCTTCGTGATCTACACATACTTCCTTTGACGCACATTGACAATTTGTGCATTAAAATTAAAAGAAAACAGAAATGTTTCCTCTTTCTTTCTTTAAAGATTCTTTTTTTTGTGGCATTTTCTGCTTTTTTATTGGGTAGCAACAGCTGGAGAAAGAGACAGGTTGACATGCAGCAGGCTGAAATCTAATCTGGGTCTCTGTGGTAAGGACTTTAACCTTGACACACATACTCTACCTTGACCATGATCTCTTGCTAACCCTAACCTTAAGGAGCCTTAATATAATTTGAACAGGTGAGTCGAAAAATGATGACAAACCTGTATGTGTGTGTGAAGGTGTGAAAGAGAACTACAGGGAAGCTTGTCTATAAGACAGAAATGCTCAGAGTACAGAGTACTACTTATTGACAGAGCACTGATCTAATTATGTAACCTAATAGTATGGATTCAGAAGGAGTCGGAGGCAGAGAGAAGGATCTACTGTAAGGCAACAGAGAGAGGGGGGAAGATTGAGCGAGCAAATAAGTGTGTGTGTGTGAGTGCGTGAAAACAAACGACCGACTCACTGAGTACCAGGGAGAGCAGGAAGCAAGTGAGAAAAGGATTCAAAGGCGAGAAGAAGAATGAATGGTTGGAGAAGATAGAGAAGGAGGGATGTGTGAAAACAAGAACAAATGGACAGACGGGAAAAGATGCGACTGGAGACTGAGAGAGAGAGAGAGAGAGAGAGAGAGAGAGAGAGAGAGAGATGGGGAGAGAGAGATGGGGAGAGACTCATGGGAACTGGCCTATTTTTCAAATGAATGCATATGAACACAGAGCTGCATCACATTTATGCTCTGGAACAAAAACGCTTAGTGAGAATAGATACACTGCAGATTGGATGCTTTGATTCAGAACCACACACACACACACACACACACACACACACACACACACACACACACACACACACACACACACACACACACACACACACACACACAATCACAAAGTGTAGCATCTGCAGATGTCTATCATCTTCACAGTATGAACACACACTCGGCCCCCCCCTGCCCCCCCAAGAAGCAGCAAAATGAACACATGTACATCACCAGCAAAAATACAAAGCAACGATTATGCAGCAGCAACACCACAATAACTTGAACTGTTCAGTCACTTTGGGGTTCACTTTGATTTGCAGGAAACAGGTGGCACATAAAGCTCCAGGGAGACTTAAGTGATGAGATTTTGCACGTGACTTATTTTAGCGGGTTGCAGAAAGTTGAGGACCTGCATGTGCACACGGGTGTTTTCATTCATCGCCTGATTAAATCTCTTCTCGGGTCTGTGTCGGCGTGTACAGGCTGTTTGATTGACATCTCCTTCGTTGACGTTTGTGCCATTTATTCAATTCAGATGAACTTTGGCGCACAAATCCTTGCAGCCGACCAGTAGCACTGTGTTAACAGCACTGACCTTTGGGGAAATGGGGAGCTGGACGGTTTGAAAAGGAGGAAGCTTTCATATTTCAGCTGTGTTGCACCATCCATTTTTATTTAACTCTGCTTCACAAAACAGGGGTGGTTTTCTGACAGCTCTGACAGCCTTTTGAATTAATATTTTGCTATTATTCCATTAGTAAGCGAACTAACGAGTTCATCTTACTGACAATTAGAAAGCTGCTCGGAGAGCTTTGTTTTCTCTTTATCAAATTAAAATCATGATAATCCCGAGGGAAAGAAATGTCAGTACGAGGAAGCAGTACAAAAACATACAGTAACTTTTAACTTGACCCTGTGTTGAGGCAGATGTAGTTTTAGCTTACACATTTCGACGATGTTTCTACGTAATTTGATTATTTTGGTTTGATACTGGTCAGAATTTACAGCCCAGAAAAAACGACTAGAGAACAATGACTGTTAATAACAGACAGTTAACCTAGCGAGACAAGATGACGAAGTGTGGCCAACTGACTGTGGGACTTCCTTGTGAAGAATTTCAATTCTACCCTGACAGAAATCAGAGCGGAGATATCCACCCTGCGTGCAGAGCTGAGACATGAAATTGAGGCCATGCGTTCGGAAACAACAACAAGTTTTCAAGGTCTGCGCCGCATGATGGGAGAGGAGATCAACAGACTCTGCTGGGATCATAGCCAGGTGATAGCTGAGTAAGCTGACAGAGTCTCTCGGATGCCCTTGACTGCATTCGACACACCGAATCAAAAACATGCCGGTGATCACAAGAGACAGTTTGGTGGTTTTCTTTGGTCCAAGTGAACCACGAGTTCGGTGTTATATTTATGTATATTTGGGTATGACAAAACCAAAATCATTTTGGCATATTCCATTTCTTCGCTACTCCATGTATAACTTATACAACTGATGAAGGTGTGAGTTGATCTGCCTTGAAATCTTAAACAAAACTCACAACAAGCTCAACAAGTCAAGTACCAGTTCTGTTATGCATTGCTTTCTGTATTTTACAAGACTTTGTGTCATATCTCCATTTATTTACTTGTTTTGTACACAATGTAAACGACTCCATATACAGGATAACCATGCTGCAAAAATGAGAAAAAGTCTTGCTGTCCATTAAGCAAATGAGATGTTTGTGCTGAAGTGAGTGTAATCTGTTTTTTGTGTGCATTTGATTAGAGAGAAAATTAGAACATTTCTCATTAAAGCGGATCTTAATGTGACTCCACTGGAGACAGGATGAAAACATACAAGCACACACAGGAACACACTGAAAAACAACTCTGTTTCGGGCATGTCTGTTACCATGTGCACAAACACAGACACACACACAGACACACACAGACACACACAGACACACACACACACACACACACACACACACACACACACACACACACACACACACACACACACACAGAAAGCTTTGCCAGCTCCTTGTGGGCTTGTCAGCAGAGTGACCATGTAAAAATTGGCGTTTCGTGACATTTCCAACATGACATTTGTCTGTGGGACCATCTGTGAACGCCAACTGGCCTGTGTCAAAACATCAAACTGCCCGCTGACACACAGTCATCATATCATATCAATGCATACAATATAACAACACAATATTTAGTTTCTCAAGGCATCTGCGAGATTTTTCCTTAAGTCCTTAAATTATTATATACTTGAATTAATACCATACCACATGTCCCAGTCTAGGGTCCCAGGCATTAATTGTTTTTCCACCTCAGTGTACAATGTTTGTACCTTCTGGCTGTTAGCTTAAGTCAACTGTAAAAAAAAAAAAAAAAGGAGAGGCAAGGAAATGAAACCAACACGCAAGTGACAAAAACTGCAGCCACTCGAGGCTCCACAAAGATTTATTCAGAAATAAAACATGTTCACAGCTGGTACAAATTGTTTTTTTTTTGTTCTCTGTAGCTAATTTCTCCATTTATGACAACTGTACCTGTAGAAAACCTGTCACAGAGACTACATGCATTTTTCTTTATACATACTATGTTCTGTATAGTGTCTATAAAACACCAGGGTCTTCCACCGTCATTTTTTGAAACAGTTTGTGTTTTATTCTACATTGGAGCAAGCTGGGCAATGTAACCACTGATGTAATTTCACACCATGAACAGCAGCCTTACAAGTACAAAACGGACAAGAAGTTGACTGCTGGAAATAAAAAGTCTTTTGATAAAATCTAAATATTAACTTTGCTAGACTGACTCACACGTTGGCATATTCTGGATGAGTAATAAACTGTTTTTGCATCTGATGAGCCACTGCTAGTTTTTTTGTCAGTGTCCTTGTCATGGGGCTGTTTTCCTTGACTTCAAGCCTGGACGCAGGAGCACAAACTGTTATAAGATGCATCAAAGCAATAACAAAAAAACAAATGAAAGAATACAGGGTTTTTCTTCCATAACCCCCTGTATTCAATATTTCTTCTCACTTTCTCTGTCTTCTTTAATAAATCTATCTCTTGCTCCCCTTTTCCATGCCTGTCATCTGCCTTAATCCCCTTCCACGCCTTCCTCTACCTCATCACAATCAATGTCATCTCTCCCTCCACCCTCCATTTCATTCCTACCCTATCTGTCTCCTTTTCTTCCGATCTCCTGCTCAATTAATCTCTCTCCATCTTCCTTCCCGTCCCCCGTCCCCCCCCACACACACACAGCCCGATGACCCGCCCTGACAAGATACAAACACACACACACACACACAGCAGTCCCCACCAGCTCACATTGACCTTTACATGCTAGATTATGTGGCTAATTGAATCAAAATGATCCAGTGACTAATGTATCCATTTTGTCCCACTGCTGTATCACATTTTTCTGCATTTATATCCAAACAACGGAGAGGCATGGTTGGACAGAGACGAGAACTGAGAAAGAGAAAACACAGGTGTCTATCTAGTAATCAGTATACCCATCTATCCGTTCATCTGCTGGCAGACAGTCAAGGACACAAACTCATGCGGACAGGAAGACAAGCTCAATCTGACACTACTTGGGCTCCTGAGAGATGTATTATTGACTAACGCATCTCTCATCACTCTCTGACAGGCCTGTAGTGTGTGTGTGTGTGTGTGTGTGTGTGTGTGTGTGTGTGTGTGTGTGTGTGTGTGTGTGTGTGTGTGTGTGTGTGTGTGTGTGTGTGTGTGAGGACTGGGAGGTTATTCTTATAACAACTAGAGTCCAGAGAGAGTGTGCCTGACATGTGAGCTCACATCAACCTGCTGTGAAAGAAATTGTGTTGTCTGTGTGACTGTGTGCATGTAGTCACGTACCTTTTTGCTTAAATTTTAAATTTGCCTCACCTTTTATATTTTATCTTCTATATATACATATGTATATATATTTTTTTTTATTTTATATTTTATTTTATTTTATATTTGGATATTGGGCTGCTCCAGGACCAGGGGAAACCAATTTCGTTGCATCCCATGTTTACATGTGTTGTAATGACAAATAAAACTCCTTGAATCTCCCTTGAATCCCTTGAATCTCTGTCATGCAGTTTTTAGTACATACCACGTCTGTGGTCATGAAAAAAATCCTTTGATGGGACAACATTAATTTGATTGTTTCTGCAGGCGTTTTTCTCAGTAATAGGTGGCTAGCTATCTATTGTACCTTTTTTTAGTCATGTCAGCAGCAAGGCTTAATAGATGTCTTGAAAAACTGCACTTAACTTTTTGTGTCAAACGATCAAGTCAAACTTTTTGGTTTATCCAGTAATTTACCGTTCCATCAGTCTCACCTGTAGCTGCTATTAAATAGCAAATAATAGCATCACTGACAGTGAAACTCATGTACTCAAAATAGAAAGTCTAAGTATGCTATCATGACATGGAAATATTTAGCCCAGTGTATAGATGGATAATTTAGTCTGTATGTAAGCACGCAGCTGAACAAGCTCTCATCATCCAACCGGCATCTCTGAGTAAGTTTGCTGTTAATCATTGCTATAAGGAACGTGGGATTATGTTGGAAAAAGAATAACGTAGTATTTGGCAGAACACCGCGGACCTCGTGAGCTGTACGTTAGTCACATTGAGTCTGAGCAGAGGCACGGTAAGAAAGAGAGGATCTCAGCAGCTTTATGTGCAACGTGTGACCAAGTGGCCTGGCTCCACGGCACCCGTGCTCTTCTTCACAGCCTCTCTGACACCATCCTCTCGTTCTGACAGATTCTCTGTGACCTCCCTGTGCCATCTGAGCCACCCAATTAAAAACGTGTTCGACCTATGAAGAAGGGAGGACAGAGAGGAAAAAGTGCACTGAACTTTTGACCCTTGCCAAATTCTTTCGATGATTTTGTTTAAAAAGAAAACAGACTGTATATTACATTATATTATGCTTTTAACTAAAATAATCAAAAACTCTGAGGTCCTGTGGATGCAATGGGGACGAGCGTCTTTGTTTTTGCACCCAGTCCTCTCGTAATATATGCATGACTGTGTCTGGCTGTCTCTGTTCACTGCTGTTTTGATTGAATAATGTTGGACTGAACAAATTCCTGTGGAGATCACTGTGGCATGTCAGGAGTCCTCTCAATTATCGGTGGTATTTGACACGCTGGGATTCAGATATACAAACATTTCTCTGAAAGGGCAGATCTGTGGGACACATGCTAGCTAACTAAATCATCAGTTGAGTTGGATGTTCGATTACACCTTTGGCCTTATCCCCCCACATCTTGTGTGTTATTTGCAGAATCTGTAAACCCGACTTATCAATCTGTTCTCAACTTGAGAGCACGGCCTGCTAGAGCAGAGTGACAGACAATATGTGCATCTCTAGTTTGACTTGTTTTTTGTTTTTTTAAACCAGCAATCCTCTCATTGCCCTTTTCCCCTTGTTTCTCCGTGCCAGCCCGGCGGTTTAATCAGGAAAAGCAGCTGGGGACAGGCAGAGTGGAGCTTGTCTCTAAGCCCAGCTGATTTACTGGCTCCCCCAGACCTCCTTTATGTCTCACCGGCTAATAGGGCAAGCCAGACGGCTTCACAAAAAGGCAGGTGGTAAGCAGAAAGGCTGGCAAAGTCTACAGTGGTACAGGATGAGTGACACAAATGCTGGAGAAAAAAAAACAGCAAGCTCTCCAGCATGACTAAAAAATACAGTACAGACATAGATGGTAGAAATCACCATGTGGCTCAGAGCAATGCTAATAATTTTTAAAGGTCCAGTGTGTAAAATTTAGAGGTCTCTACTTACAGGATATGGCAGTAATGGAATATAATATGCATGAGTATGTTTTTATTATTTAATCGGCCAAAAATAGGAATTGTTACATTATGTTATGTTACGTTATGTTAGTATTTCTGTGTCTGACTTCTGGCTAGTTTGACATGATCTCTTCAGATTGACGAGCTGCTTGTGGCATCTGTCAAACGTGCCGTTGTGTTTCTGGTGGGGTCTTCAAACATTGACTAGAACGGCTGTGAGTAGCTCCAGCGGCCACGGCGCACATGGAGCGTGGAATTTGGTCGTAATGTGTGTGAGTGTAGACACTACTCAGATCATTTCTTTTATCATAAATCAGTCTTCCGGATGTGTTTGTTTTTTTACAGCACGGCTGTGGTTCAGCAGTTAGTATGGGTCCGTCCACTAATCAGATGATCGGCGGTTCGACCCCAGTCTGCATGTCGATGTGTCCTTGGGCAAGATCCCAAATTGCTCCCAAAGGCTGCGCCCTTGGTGTGTGAATGCGTATGAATGGCTCCCAAACATTCATTCAACAGTGTATGATTGCATGTGAATAGGTGAATGGGATATGAAAAGTGCTTTGAGTGGTCAGATGAATATATATAAGTACAGTCCTTTTACCATTTACCAGAAACTGGATTCCTTTTTACGTTTCACTTAGGAATAATAAATGTCAGCAATATGAGGTAAAATAAAGAGGTGAATACATTACAGTGCACAGATGCTACCTTACCTTAAAAAAAGTTGCAGTACATATGAAATAGCTTTACAAAACATCCTGTTTTCATGATCACATGACACAACCGACAACACAAAACATTTTTAATCCTTGTTTTTGGTTTTACAGTATATTGCTGTGTCATCACCGCCCACAAACTCATTTAAATTCTTTGCTGTGTGCTGTTTAGTATGCACACTGACTTTTTAAATAAAGCTTCATTTGTATGTTTTCTCCATAAACGTGCATTATCAGCTGCACTTTGCTGTCTTGCTGTTCTCGTCTGTCATTTATACGGTCAGTGTGTGCGTGCTGCCTCGATTCTGTATTGATCATAAGCTTATAGTAAAGTCACCTTCAACTGCACTCTGATCCAGATTCTGTACACAGACAGATCAAACCTTCATTTCAAATGAACATACAGTTATTGTGCTTGAGTACTCCAGTATCTTACAGACTATTTGAGAAACAACATCCATGGTCAACACAGGTGTTTTCCCTGACTTGACTCCTCATGCCACATGTATATCATATCGAATGAATGGGGAAAAATGCGACTCGTAACTCATCTTGGGCAGTTGTGTCACGTGAGAGTAAAAAAAAGTGTATTGACAATATAATACTATATGCACTAAATGTTGGTTGAACAGCAGACTTTGGCTGATGTGAGGTGTCAATGTTTGACTTTCCCAATAATAATTATGACTTGGAAGTTGATGTTAAAACTTGGAAGCTGGAAACTCATAATTACAAGAAGATCTTTTGTACTTTTTTGGTTTATTTCGCTGCATCTGTTATGAAAACCGTATTTGTGTAGCCGTATTTGTTAGTAGAATACTGTACTTATAAAGGACATGGAGACATGGTGACCTGGTGTAATTACCGGCAGATCTCTGCTTACATTCAACCTGAATGGCGATCTAATTATGCAATATAAGTCTTAACACCAGAGTGCTAGTAAACTTGCACAAGCTGAATGCACGTAATGGTTCAAAGCAGACAAACAGGAAACAACTCAAACTGAGACATTATTGTTGAAAATTGATTGTCAGCAGGATGGAGGTCTTTAATGTCAATTTTGAAGGATGCAATTATCACCAAAGGAAGCCACAGTCGTGTTTTCGAGAATGAAAGGGCAATCAGATTTCAATTTGTCGACCGGAGACACATTTTAAAGGCAGGTGTAAACGCAACACAAAGATGACACAGATTAACTAGCAGTCAGATCTTCTGAGAAAGACTAGACACAAAACACAGATAGTGACAGCTGTTAGCAGAAGATGAAGGTGAATGTACGGGAGGAGAGAGAGTCAACAGACGGATATCTAGTGAGACGAGTACCGAAAGGTGTTTGTGACAGATCCAGCCCGTCGCTTCATCTCACGTCTTTTCATTTTCACTTTATGTCCAATCAAATCTCACCACACTCATGCAAATCTCCATACCTTCAGTCACACACTTCACTGCAGACGTACGCACACACTGACGTGAGCACGCGTCACGCTGCTGCGCATGCGCAGACCCCCCAAAAGTCCATAGTGTCACATTTTGTGCATTAAGTCACACATGCGTGCAAACACGCACACGCGCACACACAGACACACACACACACAAAACACAACCGTGCAGGCGCACACTTATCCTATTGCTCTCACCTCCGACGGTTGCTAAGCAACAGCACATATCCACAGATTGTTTACAGAGCTTGTAATATAGTTCATCTCGGAGGGGGGGTGAGACAGAGACAGATGACACAATCTCCTCCGATGGAGAGATAAAAAGAATAAAAGAGGGAAGAGGGTCTGTCCCTTCGCAGGAAAGTGGGCAGTAATGCGAGGAGGCTACTGGTCCCTGGTGTATGATGTGTTATGAAAGATGAAAGAAATGTTTTGTGTTATGCTGCTGAAATACGTCTGTCTAGATCTAGATTCAGTGTCATATATCATCAGATCTAGTATCAGGACAGACTCCTTCCAGTTTAAGCTATAGCAAAAATAACTGACAAAGTCAAACAGCCTCAAGTGGTATTTTTTGTGATTATATACATTAGTGGTCCACAAGTCATCATTTAGTCCAATATATTTATATATATATACATATTTAAATATATTATATTAGTGTATTTAATGGTTCTGCATCCATTACCAGTTGTTCAGACTAAAAAATAGCTTTGGGTTGTTGTTGTTGTGTTGCTTCAGGTACGAGTGAAAAGCTTCAAGGCTTCTCAGAGGCTAGAACACTGCATCAGTTTATAATGAGACAGCTCTAGAGTGTTTATGTACACCATCTCAACAAGAGGTAAAAAGCAGGCGACATTGTTTTTGGTGGTAAAAGTTTGTATAAATGAAACTTTTTACCTGGTCTCATTAAAAAGGAATGAGTGTGCTTTTGTTTGTTTTTTATCTAGACATGACATCTTTTCTTTGGTTTGAGCTATAGTGAAAGAATTTGTGCTGCATATGCACTGTGTTGCTATTTTAATTTGCGGTTAAGCTAGGTTTACAACGAGCAGCAATCTCCGTGGCTGTGAAGTAGGGATGCACGGATATGAAAATTTTCGGCCGAAACCGAATAAAAATTAAATGGTTGGCCGAATACCGAAACTGAAACCGAATATGAAATGCGGTTGTTAAATTTTTCACAATTTTTTTTTACTATTGCATAAATAGCCTAGAATACATTTGTAGACATGTTTTTTCAAAGAAAGTAAATGTATATTTAATATCCTTCAAATATTCCAGTAGAATTTCCAGTTAGTATAATTATTATTTCATTTATACTGTTATAAAGCCCATGTTGTTTTAATCACTGTTAATTCCGGTGAATTTCCATTTTCCCATGTTCATGAACGCATCATAGTCATTCCGATGGTCATTGAACGCACCTCGCATGTGTAAGACGCGTAGTATAGAGAGTCTATAGCTCTGCTAAAGGAGTGTATGATGTATTTCTTGCCTGTGTTTTTCCTATATCCTGCATCGTGGGTTTATTGTGTGTGAATAAGTAAAGAATCAGCAACCCTGGCCAGATCACCGCGCACGTTTTTTCATTGCATCAATTGTGTCACGCCACTATTCGGCCACTTCCCTGAAAGCCGAATGTGGCATTTTTAAAATTATTCAGCCGAATACTTTCGGTTGCCGAATATTCGTTGCATCCCTACTGTGGAGTGAAGCCAATGTGGAAGTGCCGAAAACTGCAGTTCCTCAAACGTCCACTTAAAGCTGGCTACAGAGTGAGTCAGTCTCCAGAAGTCCCCATCTTAAAACGTCCAACTTCACAGCAGAACTAAACATGTTTACAGCCTGGTACAAAAAATACTTCTCTTCGTCTCTATAGTTAATTTCACCATTATATTGTACTTAGTTATGCATAATTAACAGCGTGGATCGGGATGTTTGAGCACCCAGGTGTCATCTGTCATCAATTTTTAGATTAGCTAAAGGCCGGAAGAGGCAGGACTGCCAACATGGCGGCGGACAGAGACACATGTTCTGAGCTTTAGAAAGACTCTTCAGAAACTTGTGGGTGCTAGTTGGTGTGTCTTTGTTGTGCCTTCAACAATCGTGGCAACAATTTCAATTATCAAATGTGACATGACGTATTGGTTTGTATTGGTTTGGAAGCATGGAGATGGTGGTTTGACTGTGTTTTTAAGCATCATCTGGTCATGTATGTTCTTCTATTACAGTTAAACAGTGCACTAAAATATGTCTTTGTTTAACTTCTCTTTATTTCATGTCTCATTTCACTGTGTGTGATATTCCTTTGTGCATTTTTGAGTTTTTTTGCTGGAAACCTGGAGGACAAAGATTTCATTGCCAACAGCTGCTTCACTGTACGTACTGCACATACCACAAACAAAGAACTTGAACTTCAAAGGGGAGTGGGTGTTGTGTGGCCAGTGCTTTCTTACTAGTCTGTCAGAAAAACTTAAAACTAGAGACTAGAAACCTTGCACTGAATATCACGTTTGGTTTCCAAGGCACGTTTATAGAGCAAAGATTAGTCATAAATAGAACTGCAGATACTGAGATGGCATGGATTATAATTAATGCAGGGGAACATTTGGTCATGCATTTGAGGCACACTGCTAAATCTAATTGCTCTTGTAACCCTGTGTGTCACATTCAGCTGACTCAAATGTACTTTTTAAACACTGCAAACACACACACACACACAAGCCAACTAAAACTACCACTTGTGAATAGACTTAGCATCAATTTATAAATCTTTGAATCCTTAACAGATACTTAACTACAAATACTGACTGCCCTTGTTACACCTCTACTGGATGACTAAGATAAAACCCTGGTGGATAGTCGCACTCACATCACCGTGTTGATTCCTGAAAGCTGCTGGAACATCTGAAGACCACAGCCCACCAGGAGGGCCCGTCGAGTTGGGGGGTAGCTCAGCATCCGCCAGATCACTGGGCCATCTGGAGACGGAAGCAAAAAGGCACAGCCGAAATTAATTTCAAACTCAGCTTGAGTCCACTGTAAAATTACTCAAACATCACACAGGCAGGTTAATTCCAAAAAAAAGCTACCCACCATCAGAACATTTTGAACAAATTGGTGCTTGCAACAAAGCTAATGGAGCGCAACAGTAGGGCGAGGCTTGATATCTGTATTTCTAAGCCTATTTGCTGACTTCTTAGAACTTCTTTCATGATGACTCCCATATTCATAATACTATGTTCATGATTTGGGCATAATGAGTCACACCTTCTTCACACTGCAAGGTTTAAGCCTCTGTGACAGCAACCATCTGCCCAACTGACATTTTGTCGCACTTCTCCTACCCTGTTACATTCTCTTCTGACCTCCCCGTGGGGCTGCAAAAGTGTAAAAACAAAAAGTTCTCTCTTCAGGATCATGGTAGCTCAGTAGGTGCCTTTTTCTTCAGATGGTGGATATCTCAGTTTAGGATGAAACAAATATTTGTCGCCTGGCTTGAGTCTTTGTGGAGTCCCACTTGGCTCTGCAACAGAGCCAGACTGTGATCTCCAACACACACACACACACACACACACACACACACACACACACACACACACACACACACACACACACACACACACACACACACACACACACACACACACACACACACACAGGCGAGCAGATCCTCTGGGAAGAGAAGTCTTAACAGGATGAGAGAGCGGCTGGACAGGCATGGAGCTGTTAGATATAGAGGGAGACACACATGGTGCCAAAAGATCAGATAAACAACACACACACACACACACACACACAGGTAACATGTACGACTGTCTGCCAGGATACACAAGTGACACACACAAACATCATAAACAAAGATACATGAGCCTGCATATATGAAATGACACACACACAGGGTGATTATTTGGGAGCAGCTGTGTGTGGGAGGACTCTGGACCAGTGAACATCTCCTTTAGCTGCTTGACAAGCAGACCAGACTCTGTAAAAAGAAGGCCCCTGCTGACACACAGACACACTTAAGCCTTCCATTTGATGGCCGCCTGTCGGCCTGCTTCGAGGGACATTACCATCTTGGATTCTGATAGGCCGAAAGACGCTTGTTAACTTTCGCCCGTCCATCCACATTTTCGATGCAGAAGCTGCTTCTCGCCCTTTTAAAAGAGATGAGAGGCAATTTTCACCATGCGCTCCGTCTGAAGCAGTCAAATAAGATACTTTAAGACTGCAATTAGCCTCAATTTATGCTATTCAACTAGAAAGTCATATCTAAGGCCTCACGCAGTACTGTGTTTATAATAACGCTATGGCATGTTTCAGTTTGGAAGTTTGATGTGAAGCAGAGCTCTAACCTCAGATGGTGAAGAGGAAGCGATGTGTTTATGGACTGAGCTATTTCCATGGCGCTAACCTGATGGGAGTGTGATTGGTTGATCCCTAGAGACCAGAGCAGAAGACTGTTATCTGATTAGCTGACAGGGAAATCTGGATTCATGGGCCGGAGTCAACTATGAAGAGAGTGGAGACCTGATGGCCGCCTGGAGAGCTAAATTTACTCAGCCAAACACACACACGTAAACACAGACAATATATTTTGGGTTCACAATATCTACATTATTCAACAAGAATACAATATAACATTGGCCCATATATGCTTAGACACAGTCTCACATACGTGCACAAACACACGGCTTCATTTCCTCAATTGAACACCACCCAGCTGTAATTTAATCAGATGAAAAGAAAGATGGCAAGAGAGCGAGCTACCAGCGAGTCAGAAGCGCAGTGAAGTCTCACAGCGCTGCAGTAATTGCACGTCAGTGTTCCACATCGTTACCGTATCCTCTACCTCGTTTATTTCCGTGTTGCATTCAGTCTACTGCACGGTACAGAAAGTCAAGCGTGATGCATTCAGGCGCAGATCATGGATAGGTTTGCAAATGATACAGTGATACACAAGTTCTTAGGAGAGATGTTTGTACAACACAAACGCAGAGCTCACTACAAAAGCGGGACTCCCTTTTTTCCTGTTTATCAATGTGAGCCCTGTGATCATCCCTCCACCATCGCTACCTGCGCACACCCCGTTTGAGTTCGCATCTTATCAGCATTCAATCCAGCAAATACTAACAGCCTCACTCTAAGACCATGATACAGTTTACTGAGCAGGGCGAGCCTGTGATGTGTGTGTTTTTTTTAATGAGAACGAGGTCCCTCTTTTTCCTCGTCTCCTCCTCTTTGATATTCAAGGAATGAAGGAATCGCCAATTAAGTCTGTATTCCTTGGCTACCTGCTTTCAGGAAACACCTCAGCTTCTCCACACAACAACACCACAGCCAATTAGAGCGCCCGTTTAGCGCAGTTCGTCCTGTCAGATGTTTTTTTTTTTATTCACGCTTCAAACACGTGCCGTGGTTGGCTTAACGAAACACAGAGGACCGAGAAAGGAAGCTAGAAGGGACAAGGAGCAAGATCGCAGCTCGCTTTCCAGGAACATTGGCAGGCATCCATCCACAGGACTTGCTCATTTTGTATTGATTTATAAATCCTTTGGAAATCAAATGTAAATGTATTCAAACCCACGGGTCAATACCTGGGTCGACAGTATTAAAGTGGGGAAAGCTGGTGCTGAACAAGAGCCAATCAAGGAAACAAAGAGGACCAATGGGGCAGGTGATGGAAGCACAAGGAGGAATTATAAAGATAGAAGTCTATAAAAAGAGAAGCTCATTCTATCCATATCCATCCAATCACATGTCCTCAGGATGTAAGTGGCTGGAAGCGGCCTTCGCTTACATAACCATGCAGGCTGCAATCAAGGACCGAATCCTGAACAAGCAATCTGCAGCCCTCCTACCTCAACCTCCATCCCCCCTCTAATTATTCCTTCTACATACTTCCCCTCTTCTCTCTTTTCTCACCTCTCCTCCGATTCCTCATCTGAGAAGGATCATGGCACCTCGCACTCACACACAGAGAAGATCAGAACAGAAGGTCAGGACTAATGGAGAATAGAAATTAGGTTTATGACTGCAATGGGTGTTCATGGAACTACCGTGCAGCCCTGTTACTAAAGAAACGGCTCTTTCGAAAGTGTGAAATATACAACTAAATAGCCACCTCTCTCATTAAAGATATACTAGGTGAAGTTTGACATTTTGAAAATAAACTTATTCGCTTTCTTCCTGAGAATGAGCTAAAGCTAAGAGCTTAGCATAAAGACATTATACACACTTTAAAATTACAAAATGTCACGATATAACATGTTAATCAGTAAACTTTAAAGTTGCTGGTTTTATACAAAGCCAAACTTGTTTCCCTATTTCCAGTCTTTATGCTAACATTTCCAGGTTGTTGCATGGATGTACAAAGAGATATAGATACAGCGTTGGTCCCAGTCATTCTTATGGAAGCTGTTCAGTGGCACATTAACATGAAAAAAAGTTTAATTTCTGGGCAAAAAACTCCCTAGATCTTCCATATATGCTTCTAAATTGTCTGTCCCATGGAGCATTAACACTAGAGATGTCCACCAGTGCCACTGAGCTGCTAAATTCTGGTTCAATGTGGATACAATTATTTATTTATAAATTTATTGTACAGGTTTTCTAGACTTCCCAAATGTCATCAGACAATCAGATTTTGAAAATCCTTGTACGTCATGAGATGGATGTCATTGCTGTCAATACATGGTTTGGCCACTATCTCAAATTAACCCATGCTTCCAGGCCCGGACTTCTGCTGTGTTGATGTTATTTTAGTTTAAAAAAAAAAAAAAAAAGGTTCATTATGAGCAACTGAATCAGAAAAATAGTTCACATTTGCCCAGTTGTACTTCCAAGTCTGAGATAGCAGGAGTTTCTGACAGCAACATTATCCCAATGAACTACAGGAGTGTCATTTCTTCCAAATTTTCATTCAGAGAAACAGGTAAACTTTACAGTGACTCGGCTAATAAGACAGAGAGCTCTTCTCAGCTGTAGGATAAATGTATTATATGTTTATTTTTCATAGAAATAGCCCTGTTTGGACAGTTGAGAAGGAATATGATGACAGACACACTGCAGTAATTAAAATGTTCAAACTTCTTTTTTTGGTTGTTATTTTTACAGACTATTTCTTTGAAGCAGTTTTTTAATGAATCAAAGTGAGGTTATACAACATGAACTGCTGTCTTTCACGTTTTTCGTCAACAGCCTCTTGTTTTGTTCGCAACACATTTGACTAATTTCGAGTAAAGCGCTTGAGGAAGCCTCTGTTTCTGTACTATTTGATTTTTTGTCAGTCAACAGTATCCACCCTGACGTCAACTGGAGGCATAGTATGTTGAGAGGAAAAAAGAAATCGTATCAGCCAAAGAAGATGTTATCGTGAACTTGTAAGGGAGGCAATCTTTGTGTCAGCTTGAGGTAAGAATGCCGCCTGGAGCCCCATGTGAAGCTCACAGACGTGTCAGCCTGTTGTTTTAATAACATTACCAAGAACTGATGCGGCATTAATATTACAGATGTGGTAGCAATTGCATTTCAGATGCTGTTGGGGAATACATCCTTGTGTTTTTATATTCCATCGGCTGCGTAACTGAGACTCATCCTGGGTCTGTGGCGTTAAAGAGAAACAGCATTTTAAGTGAAGCTGATCAAATCTTGTCAGGGAAGTCGTGTCTGCAGATGCAGGGGAGCAGCTGTGTTTATCTAAGGGCACGGAGAGGCCAGCGGTTGCCAGGAGAAGAGCACCAGAGGGATGAGATGGATGGACAGATGGGTGAATGAATGGAGCCTTACACACATGTGACTGTCAGATAAATACACTACAAGCTCACACAAATTCAAAATTATAACAAATATAATCAAGATGCGGAAAATATTCACCAAAATCCTGAGCAGGTTTAGAAATGATATCCTTGTACCTCGATATTTTCTCTTGATTGACACCTGATGTTGAAATATTTTATGGTCAGTGTCAGATTTGTACAGCTATATTTACCGTTTATCATTCTGGATTTAACTGTTGTAATGACAGATATCCTATTATTCCTTCGAAACCAATTAATTCAACTCCACCACAGACAGTTCGGCCATGTTATTCTAGTAGTGGCTAATGTAACCTAAAGATGTCAGTGTACGGCTTTATGACTCTACGTGCCCAGATTTTTTTTCGTTCTTAAACCTGTAGTCTTCACTTCTTCAGATTTGAAACCCATAACACAATTTTCGTGTTTGTGTGCACGTGGAATCTGTGGATCTCTCCTTCGAGTTGCAGATTTAATTTCACAAAACTGAAACCATCACAAATGCTTTGATACCTCAAACAGCATGCACACAGGCTAAAGACTTCCTCCATTATTGAAACGTATTCACACCTTCCACCTTTTAACGTTTTATGACCAGTTAGCCCCTTCGATGTCTTTGTGTTTCTTCAATACTGATAAAAGTCGGCACCTGATGTCACAACTGGTCCCGATGGAAAAGAGAAAACTTTGAATGAAGGGGAGTTGCTGTTTTACCTCATCAGTGTTTCTGATGGATGGCTGCTGACAGTACCATGAATTGCACATCAAATCCTGTCTCTGATAATATTGCAGTGCGTACAATTCTCCCTTGTTTGTGTCTGTTCAATGTCAATTTTCTGTAGTCCAAATAATATTCGGTCATCAATCATTTCCTCATGCATGCAGTCGCATGAACAATGCTTTCCACTTACATCCTAAAATGTTCGATTTGAAGGAGAATTTATTCTAATTATAACTCTTCTAATCACCTATGACTTCCTCTGTTGAGTGTTTTGTCAGGCTGATTGATTTGGGATGCTTTAACCGTGTGCTCTCTTTATACATCCAGATTCATGGGCATGTACTGCTATTGCTTCGCCTGTCTTCAAGATTCACTGTTGCTATGATCACTGGATGTGATTTAGTTACCACCTAATCGACCCAATAATTCTGCAGCTTTTCTTATAATGCATATATAATGCAAATATCACACACACACACACACCAAAACACTCTTTGCTTGGCAGTGCAGTTAGGGCTAATTACACAGTTTATTTTAGTCTTATTTGTCCAGCTTTAGCGGCTGAAAGAGCCGCACAATCGTTTTGTGAATTCACCCCTCGGTGCCAGCGTCAACAAAAGCACCACCTCTCCAGTTTGAAACTAATCGCATCAAAGCAAATCAATCAATAGAGCACAGGAGGTCGCCTTTCAGGTTTCCTGTCAGTCTGTCATGTTGTTTCTGTCCATTTCTGTAGCCTGGGGGCTAAAAAAAAAAAGAGGATTACAGAAAGTTCTGTTTTTTCAATCCTGTTTGAAAGGTGGTTGGTTATGTAACGCAGAATCAGCTCACACCGGCAGGCATACAGTGCTACCTGAAGTTGAGAGGAGGGCATGACACAGAGGCACATTCATTTTTAAAAACTCGTTCTGATTTCCCAGCTGCGATTTCTATTATTCAGTAGTTACACAGCTTTTACCCGCAGACTGTTATTAAATTAAAGTAACACAATCAAAAAGTTCATGGACAACTTTCATTTTGCAAACAGAAGTTATTCCCCGGCTCCAGATGACAGCTCAGTGGGTAAAATGTCACACGTGGGGATTTTCTGTCTACACTCTGAGCCACCACAAATTCATTATCACGTTTTTAAAAAGGTGAAATGCTGCAGCTGGACGGCCTCATGCCTCCTCCCCTCCACTATATAAAAAGAAATACTGTGTTTGAGAGTGTGAAACAGGGTGGTTCAATATCCGTCTACCCATGCAGGGCTTGTGACAGGTGCAGTGAGGGAATCATGATAGATCTGCCATCGCACAACTCTCCTCGCTCAATTATTAACAAGCTGCTTAAAACCTACAGGGGAACAGAGGAGCAGAGAAACAGGCGCTTATGTTCTCCATTTGTCACTGTTGCTTTTACTCACTGCAACACAGTGACCCGTTCCAAGTCATCAGAGTCAGTTTAAGGACTCCTGACATGGTATGTGGAGGATTGGAACAGCGAGGGTGCAGATATGCCGTTTTCCACATACCCCTACCCCACAATTCCTCTATATATGACAAAACACACTACAATGTGTCAGCCCACCTACAGATAAATTGGCAAGATTTACATGTGGAATTAGTATCCTAGCAGCTGAGTAAACTCACTGGCTGCCAGGACTTGGCTCACCATCTTATCACTGTGAATGGAAGACAATAATATCAAGCATTAATATTTATCCTCCAAATGACTGTACTCCACATTTTTAGTTTGATTTTATCATCGTTATCACTACTTAATTTACCGTTGTAGTTTTTCATTAGCGAATGGCCACACTAACCCAGAGTCTGTTGGAGTGTTCAGGTAGTGTACTCGAATATATATAGAGGCTTCTCTAGGTATTTGAAATTAATGTAAAACACATAAATGGGATACTTCATGTTTATATCTGATTATAGTCAAGATTCTGCACATACATAAAAGCACGCTCACTTCAGGCAATAGTGCACCACAAATCTCTCCTTAAAAACCACATACTGTATATGAACATCTTTGTCAATCTTTGTTACATCAACAATACTAAAAATGACACACTGTACACCTCACATAAATGTGATTGGACGTTACTAGCTACACAGCTACTGTAAGAACAAGCCTATCATGCAAAGTATGAATAAAACAGCTGATGCCCATTTGCTAATGCAAGCTGGACCTCAGCGCTTGAAAAATATTTTGTATTTTATTAAGATTTATGACACTTGATTGAAGCTTGATTCAAAAACCAGAGAAAACTTAAAAACTGTAAATGTAGTTTGGACACTTTTTAATAGGTCCTTATTTAGAACAAGTCTGTATCCTCTTTAAAGTCACTACACATTTTTTATTTTAGCTGAAGGGGGACAGGGGAGAGAGGGGGATGACATGCAGCAAAGGTCCACAGGTCGGAACCCTGGGCCCATGCGGCCTGGACTGAGCCTTTGACACGGGATACACACTCTACCAGCTAGTACTTGCAGTCTGACTTTTTTAAATTACTGCATGGTGCAAAAAACTCTGGCATGTATCCCTTGCTTTAGTGCAGAGCATTCAGAGAGTTATTTACATAATGAAAGAAAAAAAAGTGAATATAACTGAAATGACAGGGGGAGATACTGACAATGCTTTCTTACAGTAAGTTCTACAAAGGGGGGATATGATTGCTCAATCTCATTCCACTCAAGAGAGTCAAGAGTCAATCACTAAACAGATGGCACGTAGTTTGAATGCAGACAGTGGGTCCAATCTGTGCACCAATCTGTGTGAGAGAGACGAGTAATACCAAACATGACTCACAAAAGCAGAGTGATTGGCGACATCAGCGTTTCTAAATGCGTGTCTGTGTAAAAGCAAAGTGTGATCTGTGCTCCGGAAAGGTTCAGAGATCTCCATCGTGTCTGCTGGGAGGAGTGACCTGTGAGAGGAGAGATGAGGAGAGGAGAGATAAGAAATTAAAGAACAGGGGAAGGAAGTAGATTAAAAAAGACAAGACGAAGACAAAGGAAAGGAAAGGAAAGTGGAGTTGAGAGAGTTGAATGAAGGCCCCACAGGAGGAAAAAGGATCTGTTGTCATTGGAAACAGCAGGCTGTCATCCATTTTTAATACTGCAGAGGACCACAAGGCTCACACGTAACCTCAAGTAACCTAAGGATAGAAAATTCCATAACAACCTCTAAGGAACAACAGCTGTAGAAACGTGCGTACGACAGCTATGAAGTTGGCGTGGGTCACGCACATTTCTACGATCATTTCACGTCTGATACATCTGAATGTGGAAGCGTGGAAAAGGGCGTACACCACTTTTTTGTGTGTATACGCAAGCTTTGTACATGAGGCCCCCCTCTGGTGAGCTTCTTCCAAATGCTTATGGAGGCAGAGGACTGTTGGCTGGAGCACTTTACTGGCAGTCCTCTGCTTCTTAATAATATTTTTCCCAAGGTGACTGGCATCAGTGCCCGATGGCTCCCGTTACCAGTGAACTAAACCCTGCAAGTGAAGTGCATGTCACTGTGAGCCTGGTCGGACTCGAACTCGCAACCAGCGGATCCGTAGCGCTGTGCGTATGCGTACATTTAATTGTTAAACGTTGCCCTGGACGCCAACCGTTCGGCCACCGAGGCGCATGACGTCACTAAGTGCATACGACAGGTAGTATGTCAGACGTTGGCCCGACCAGAAGAGTGGGACGTTTCTCGGTCAATTTTGTTCTTCAGAGTGTTAAAAGCGAGTATTCTATCAAAGTCACAAAAGGCCCTGTTATAGGCAATGACTAAAAGATAGCAGTCACAGCGCTGCCATAGCTGGCGCAGCTCATGGGTCCACAGACGCTCAGTGGAGCTCCGTGTCTCTAGCGGGCGTTGGGTGCGCATGCGTGCCTGTCTTGTCTGTCTGTCTTGTCTTGTCTTTCTGTGCAGCGCAGGGGCACCGTGGCCAGCCAGGGACACGGAGCTCCGTGTCTCTGGCGGGTGTTGGGTGCGCATGCGTGCGTGTGTGTATACGTTCCTATCTGTGCAGCGCAGGAGCACCGTGACCAGCTATCAATATAGAGCAGAGTTCCACTCGGCTTTTATAGGTCTCTGATACGCACTTGATCTCACTCATGGTGCAGGTCAATTTGTCTGTCTGTTACCACGTTGACACGCTCGCACCGGTTAAGTCCACTCACTAGAAACACTTTTCAGGTTTAAAGAAGGTTTTAAGATGCCTTACTTTTTGAATTAAAGCTTTGAAACGTGTCAAGTTGCCCCGTGGAATCATGGGTGATCCGTTCAGTTTGAACTGCTTTCTCCTCGCCCGGAACCGTCTCCTGGCTACGGTGATGGAAGATGCGCTTGCAGTACCGTTTTCAGCCACAACATGGAGTCAAATGTCTGGTGGCGCTGTTTCGACATTTAGGCTGCTGACGAGGAAGAAAGGCGCTGTCAATTCAGCACCCCCGTGTCTCCATAAAGACAGCCTCTTGTGGCCCAGAAACGGCGTGCTTTATGAGGAATGAGCTGACCAAAGCCCAGTATGATTCCAAACAGGGTCCCTCGATTACAAAGTTCACAGGGGCCCCATGTACAAACTACTTGCACAGCACACTGGCCTTGGTAACCGAAATCGGCTTATGAGACAATTATCATGGCTTGCAAGTAAATCCTCGCGTTCCTTGAATACTCGCTCACGTCGGATTGCACCATTTGCAAGGCCTTCTAACAACGCTAACGCTGCCATTGTTAATATCATTTTCTTCATCACATCACGCATGCTTTTATATCCACCTATATAATAGCGAACACGTGGGTGTGTTAATTGTTCACAAGTGTGTCTCTGATGTGCACATCAATCTGATGACTACTTGTTTTTTTGACATTATTAACAGTTTCCCAGCATCACCTCTGTTGTGGAGAAATTGCTGAAGTCGAAGGTCAATGGTGAGGTCAGGAGGGAAGAAAGTGTTCAGGAGCCTCTGATGTCTTATGCTGTAATATTTATTGACGCTTGTGTGGGAATAGTTTGGATGCAACTTCTAAAAGTGTGAAAAAAATGACGAAGCCGGAGGCCGAAGGGTCTTTTTACCTTGATATAAAGGAAATAAACTATATACACGACAGATCACATTCAGTAGCTTCATTTTTTCTGATTTCTACTTCTTTTGTTCAAAAAAAGTTTCTTTTTCTCCCTCTTTTTGTGAACACTAAACGCCATCTACTGGCCATTCTGAATAACAACACTAACGTTAACTCCAAAATAATCACTTGCCTTTGACTGTATTTTTAAACTCTGTTTACTATTTATCTTTTTAATCCGAATAATAATGAAGTAATTAATTAGCAATTAACTTAAAGTGCTTTTAACAAAAAAAGATACAACAGCTTGGTCAAGGAGAACCAGAGACAGTCTCAAAGTACACCTCCACATATTCTCTAACTCCACCGATGGTTTCTGATCTGACCTCCATGACTCTTCAAAGGTAGGGAGCAATGGGTGGTGGAGTCAGAGGTTAGTGCATCAGCACAGGAGACACAGTTCTGTTTTTCCTTCACCACAAAGCTAGCCCCTTCATATTCAGAGACAGCTTCAACGCTTGCACAGAGAGGGTAATCATGATCAAACTGTGCTTGTTCAACAAGTCTGGAGTCAATTCTATGAGTCATGTTTGCTGACGTGACCTCAAGTAACCTAAGGATAGAAAATTCCATAACAACCTCTAAGGAACAACAGCTGTAGAAACGTGCGTACGACAGCTATGAAGTTGGCGTGGGTCACGCACATTTCTACGATCATTTCACGTCTGATACATCTGAATGTGGAAGCGTGGAAAAGGGCGTACACCACTTTTTTGTGTGTATACGCAAGCTTTGTACATGAGGCCCCCCCTCTGGTGAGCTTCTTCCAAATGCTTATGGAGGCAGAGGACTGTTGGCTGGAGCACTTTACTGGCAGTCCTCTGCTTCTTAATAATATTTTTTCCCAAGGTGACTGGCATCAGTGCCCGATGGCTCCCGTTACCAGTGAACTAAACCCTGCAAGTGAAGTGCATGTCACTGTGAGCCTGGTCGGACTCGAACTCGCAACCAGCGGATCCGTAGCGCTGTGCGTATGCGTACATTTAATTGTTAAACGTTGCCCTGGACGCCAACCGTTCGGCCACCGAGGCGCATGACGTCACTAAGTGCATACGACAGGTAGTATGTCAGACGTTGGCCCGACCAGAAGAGTGGGACGTTTCTCGGTCAATTTTGTTCTTCAGAGTGTTAAAAGCGAGTATTCTATCAAAGTCACAAAAGGCCCTGTTATAGGCAATGACTAAAAGATAGCAGTCACAGCGCTGCCATAGCTGGCGCAGCTCATGGGTCCACAGACGCTCAGTGGAGCTCCGTGTCTCTAGCGGGCGTTGGGTGCGCATGCGTGCCTGTCTTGTCTGTCTGTCTTGTCTTGTCTTTCTGTGCAGCGCAGGGGCACCGTGGCCAGCCAGGGACACGGAGCTCCGTGTCTCTGGCGGGTGTTGGGTGCGCATGCGTGCGTGTGTGTATACGTTCCTATCTGTGCAGCGCAGGAGCACCGTGACCAGCTATCAATATAGAGCAGAGTTCCACTCGGCTTTTATAGGTCTCTGATACGCACTTGATCTCACTCATGGTGCAGGTCAATTTGTCTGTCTGTTACCACGTTGACACGCTCGCACCGGTTAAGTCCACTCACTAGAAACACTTTTCAGGTTTAAAGAAGGTTTTAAGATGCCTTACTTTTTGAATTAAAGCTTTGAAACGTGTCAAGTTGCCCCGTGGAATCATGGGTGATCCGTTCAGTTTGAACTGCTTTCTCCTCGCCCGGAACCGTCTCCTGGCTACGGTGATGGAAGATGCGCTTGCAGTACCGTTTTCAGCCACAACATGGAGTCAAATGTCTGGTGGCGCTGTTTCGACATTTAGGCTGCTGACGAGGAAGAAAGGCGCTGTCAATTCAGCACCCCCGTGTCTCCATAAAGACAGCCTCTTGTGGCCCAGAAACGGCGTGCTTTATGAGGAATGAGCTGACCAAAGCCCAGTATGATTCCAAACAGGGTCCCTCGATTACAAAGTTCACAGGGGCCCCATGTACAAACTACTTGCACAGCACACTGGCCTTGGTAACCGAAATCGGCTTATGAGACAATTATCATGGCTTGCAAGTAAATCCTCGCGTTCCTTGAATACTCGCTCACGTCGGATTGCACCATTTGCAAGGCCCTCTAACAACGCTAACGCTGCCATTGTTAATATCATTTTCTTCATCACATCACGCATGCTTTTATATCCACCTATATAATAGCGAACACGTGGGTGTGTTAATTGTTCACAAGTGTGTCTCTGATGTGCACATCAATCTGATGACTACTTGTTTTTTTGACATTATTAACAGTTTCCCAGCATCACCTCTGTTGTGGAGAAATTGCTGAAGTCGAAGGTCAATGGTGAGGTCAGGAGGGAAGAAAGTGTTCAGGAGCCTCTGATGTCTTATGCTGTAATATTTATTGACGCTTGTGTGGGAATAGTTTGGATGCAACTTCTAAAAGTGTGAAAAAAATGACGAAGCCGGAGGCCGAAGGGTCTTTTTACCTTGATATAAAGGAAATAAACTATATACACGACAGATCACATTCAGTAGCTTCATTTTTTCTGATTTCTACTTCTTTTGTTCAAAAAAAGTTTCTTTTTCTCCCTCTTTTTGTGAACACTAAACGCCATCTACTGGCCATTCTGAATAACAACACTAACGTTAACTCCAAAATAATCACTTGCCTTTGACTGTATTTTTAAACTCTGTTACTATTTATCTCTTTAATCCGAATAATAATGAAGTAATTAATTAGCAATTGACTTAAAGTGCTTTTAACAAAAAAAGATACAACAGCTTGGTCAAGGAGAACCAGAGACAGTCTCAAAGTACACCTCCACATATTCTCTAACTCCACCGATGGTTTCTGATCTGACCTCCATGACTCTTCAAAGGTAGGGAGCAATGGGTGGTGGAGTCAGAGGTTAGTGCATCAGCACAGGAGACACAGTTCTGTTTTTCCTTAACCACAAAGCTAGCCCCTTCATATTCAGAGACAGCTTCAACGCTTGCACAGAGAGGGTAATCATGATCAAACTGTGCTTGTTCAACAAGTCTGGAGTCAATTCTATGAGTCATGTTTGCTGACGTGACCTCAAGTAACCTAAGGATAGAAAATTCCATAACAACCTCTAAGGAACAACAGCTGTAGAAACGTGCGTACGACAGCTATGAAGTTGGCGTGGGTCACGCACATTTCTACGATCATTTCACGTCTGATACATCTGAATGTGGAAGCGTGGAAAAGGGCGTACACCACTTTTTTGTGTGTATACGCAAGCTTTGTACATGAGGCCCCCCTCTGGTGAGCTTCTTCCAAATGCTTATGGAGGCAGAGGACTGTTGGCTGGAGCACTTTACTGGCAGTCCTCTGCTTCTTAATAATATTTTTTCCCAAGGTGACTGGCATCAGTGCCCGATGGCTCCCGTTACCAGTGAACTAAACCCTGCAAGTGAAGTGCATGTCACTGTGAGCCTGGTCGGACTCGAACTCGCAACCAGCGGATCCGTAGCGCTGTGCGTATGCGTACATTTAATTGTTAAACGTTGCCCTGGACGCCAACCGTTCGGCCACCGAGGCGCATGACGTCACTAAGTGCATACGACAGGTAGTATGTCAGACGTTGGCCCGACCAGAAGAGTGGGACGTTTCTCGGTCAATTTTGTTCTTCAGAGTGTTAAAAGCGAGTATTCTATCAAAGTCACAAAAGGCCCTGTTATAGGCAATGACTAAAAGATAGCAGTCACAGCGCTGCCATAGCTGGCGCAGCTCATGGGTCCACAGACGCTCAGTGGAGCTCCGTGTCTCTAGCGGGCGTTGGTGCGCATGCGTGCCTGTCTTGTCTGTCTGTCTTTCTGTGCAGCGCAGGGGCACCGTGGCCAGCCAGGGACACGGAGCTCCGTGTCTCTGGCGGGCGTTGGGTGCGCATGCGTGCCTGTCTTGTCTTGTCTTTCTGTGCAGCGCAGGGGCACCGTGGCCAGCCAGGGACACGGAGCTCCGTGTCTCTGGCGGGCGTTGGGTGCGCATGCGTGCGTGTGTGTATACGTTCCTATCTGTGCAGCGCAGGAGCACCGTGACCAGCTATCAATATAGAGCAGAGTTCCACTCGGCTTTTATAGGTCTCTGATACGCACTTGATCTCACTCATGGTGCAGGTCAATTTGTCTGTCTGTTACCACGTTGACACGCTCGCACCGGTTAAGTCCACTCACTAGAAACACTTTTCAGGTTTAAAGAAGGTTTTAAGATGCCTTACTTTTTGAATTAAAGCTTTGAAACGTGTCAAGTTGCCCCGTGGAATCATGGGTGATCCGTTCAGTTTGAACTGCTTTCTCCTCGCCCGGAACCGTCTCCTGGCTACGGTGATGGAAGATGCGCTTGCAGTACCGTTTTCAGCCACAACATGGAGTCAAATGTCTGGTGGCGCTGTTTCGACATTTAGGCTGCTGACGAGGAAGAAAGGCGCTGTCAATTCAGCACCCCCGTGTCTCCATAAAGACAGCCTCTTGTGGCCCAGAAACGGCGTGCTTTATGAGGAATGAGCTGACCAAAGCCCAGTATGATTCCAAACAGGGTCCCTCGATTACAAAGTTCACAGGGGCCCCATGTACAAACTACTTGCACAGCACACTGGCCTTGGTAACCGAAATCGGCTTATGAGACAATTATCATGGCTTGCAAGTAAATCCTCGCGTTCCTTGAATACTCGCTCACGTCGGATTGCACCATTTGCAAGGCCCTCTAACAACGCTAACGCTGCCATTGTTAATATCATTTTCTTCATCACATCACGCATGCTTTTATATCCACCTATATAATAGCGAACACGTGGGTGTGTTAATTGTTCACAAGTGTGTCTCTGATGTGCACATCAATCTGATGACTACTTGTTTTTTTGACATTATTAACAGTTTCCCAGCATCACCTCTGTTGTGGAGAAATTGCTGAAGTCGAAGGTCAATGGTGAGGTCAGGAGGGAAGAAAGTGTTCAGGAGCCTCTGATGTCTTATGCTGTAATATTTATTGACGCTTGTGTGGGAATAGTTTGGATGCAACTTCTAAAAGTGTGAAAAAAATGACGAAGCCGGAGGCCGAAGGGTCTTTTTACCTTGATATAAAGGAAATAAACTATATACACGACAGATCACATTCAGTAGCTTCATTTTTTCTGATTTCTACTTCTTTTGTTCAAAAAAAGTTTCTTTTTCTCCCTCTTTTTGTGAACACTAAACGCCATCTACTGGCCATTCTGAATAACAACACTAACGTTAACTCCAAAATAATCACTTGCCTTTGACTGTATTTTTAAACTCTGTTTACTATTTATCTCTTTAATCCGAATAATAATGAAGTAATTAATTAGCAATTGACTTAAAGTGCTTTTAACAAAAAAAGATACAACAGCTTGGTCAAGGAGAACCAGAGACAGTCTCAAAGTACACCTCCACATATTCTCTAACTCCACCGATGGTTTCTGATCTGACCTCCATGACTCTTCAAAGGTAGGGAGCAATGGGTGGTGGAGTCAGAGGTTAGTGCATCAGCACAGGAGACACAGTTCTGTTTTTCCTTAACCACAAAGCTAGCCCCTTCATATTCAGAGACAGCTTCAACGCTTGCACAGAGAGGGTAATCATGATCAAACTGTGCTTGTTCAACAAGTCTGGAGTCAATTCTATGAGTCATGTTTGCTGACGTGACCTCAAGTAACCTAAGGATAGAAAATTCCATAACAACCTCTAAGGAACAACAGCTGTAGAAACGTGCGTACGACAGCTATGAAGTTGGCGTGGGTCACGCACATTTCTACGATCATTTCACGTCTGATACATCTGAATGTGGAAGCGTGGAAAAGGGCTTACACCACTTTTTTGTGTGTATACGCAAGCTTTGTACATGAGGCCCCCCTCTGGTGAGCTTCTTCCAAATGCTTATGGAGGCAGAGGACTGTTGGCTGGAGCACTTTACTGGCAGTCCTCTGCTTCTTAATAATATTTTTTCCCAAGGTGACTGGCATCAGTGCCCGATGGCTCCCGTTACCAGTGAACTAAACCCTGCAAGTGAAGTGCATGTCACTGTGAGCCTGGTCGGACTCGAACTCGCAACCAGCGGATCCGTAGCGCTGTGCGTATGCGTACATTTAATTGTTAAACGTTGCCCTGGACGCCAACCGTTCGGCCACCGAGGCGCATGACGTCACTAAGTGCATACGACAGGTAGTATGTCAGACGTTGGCCCGACCAGAAGAGTGGGACGTTTCTCGGTCAATTTTGTTCTTCAGAGTGTTAAAAGCGAGTATTCTATCAAAGTCACAAAAGGCCCTGTTATAGGCAATGACTAAAAGATAGCAGTCACAGCGCTGCCATAGCTGGCGCAGCTCATGGGTCCACAGACGCTCAGTGGAGCTCCGTGTCTCTAGCGGGCGTTGGGTGCGCATGCGTGCCTGTCTTGTCTGTCTGTCTTTCTGTGCAGCGCAGGGGCACCGTGGCCAGCCAGGGACACGGAGCTCCGTGTCTCTGGCGGGCGTTGGGTGCGCATGCGTGCCTGTCTTGTCTTGTCTTTCTGTGCAGCGCAGGGGCACCGTGGCCAGCCAGGGACACGGAGCTCCGTGTCTCTGGCGGGCGTTGGGTGCGCATGCGTGCGTGTGTGTATACGTTCCTATCTGTGCAGCGCAGGAGCACCGTGACCAGCTATCAATATAGAGCAGAGTTCCACTCGGCTTTTATAGGTCTCTGATACGCACTTGATCTCACTCATGGTGCAGGTCAATTTGTCTGTCTGTTACCACGTTGACACGCTCGCACCGGTTAAGTCCACTCACTAGAAACACTTTTCAGGTTTAAAGAAGGTTTTAAGATGCCTTACTTTTTGAATTAAAGCTTTGAAACGTGTCAAGTTGCCCCGTGGAATCATGGGTGATCCGTTCAGTTTGAACTGCTTTCTCCTCGCCCGGAACCGTCTCCTGGCTACGGTGATGGAAGATGCGCTTGCAGTACCGTTTTCAGCCACAACATGGAGTCAAATGTCTGGTGGCGCTGTTTCGACATTTAGGCTGCTGACGAGGAAGAAAGGCGCTGTCAATTCAGCACCCCCGTGTCTCCATAAAGACAGCCTCTTGTGGCCCAGAAACGGCGTGCTTTATGAGGAATGAGCTGACCAAAGCCCAGTATGATTCCAAACAGGGTCCCTCGATTACAAAGTTCACAGGGGCCCCATGTACAAACTACTTGCACAGCACACTGGCCTTGGTAACCGAAATCGGCTTATGAGACAATTATCATGGCTTGCAAGTAAATCCTCGCGTTCCTTGAATACTCGCTCACGTCGGATTGCACCATTTGCAAGGCCCTCTAACAACGCTAACGCTGCCATTGTTAATATCATTTTCTTCATCACATCACGCATGCTTTTATATCCACCTATATAATAGCGAACACGTGGGTGTGTTAATTGTTCACAAGTGTGTCTCTGATGTGCACATCAATCTGATGACTACTTGTTTTTTTGACATTATTAACAGTTTCCCAGCATCACCTCTGTTGTGGAGAAATTGCTGAAGTCGAAGGTCAATGGTGAGGTCAGGAGGGAAGAAAGTGTTCAGGAGCCTCTGATGTCTTATGCTGTAATATTTATTGAAGCTTGTGTGGGAATAGTTTGGATGCAACTTCTAAAAGTGTGAAAAAATGACAAAGCCGGAGGCCGACGGGTTTTTTTTTACCATGATATAAAGGAAATAAACTATATACACGACAGATCACATTCAGTAGCTTCATTTTTTTCCGATTTCTACTTCTTCTGTTCAAAAAAAGTTTCTTTTTCTCCCTCCTTTTGTGAACACTAAACGCCAACTACTGGCCATTCTGAATAACAACACTAACGTTAACTCCAAAATAATCACTTGCCTTTAACTGTATTTTTAAACTCTGTTTACTATTTATCGTTTCAATACGAATAATAATGAAGTAATTAATTAGCAATGAACTTAAAGTGCTTTTAACAAAAAAAGATACAACAGCTTGGTCAAGGAGAACCAGAGACAGTCTCAAAGTACACCTGAAGTGCTTGAGTCGGTCTTGCATTCTGACGAACTCGTGATGGTGCATAAACTTTAAACCCAAAGATCACACCCCAAATACTATACGCCCCAGAATTAGTCAAAGATAATGTCTTTACTCTTGGAGGTGTTATTGTCAACACATTCTAGTCTGGGGACACAGATGTCCGCTTACGCAGATTGGAACGGCAACAACAAGCTATCTATTATGACTAGGGGGGCAGCAACAGGACTCTTCGACCCTGGCCACCACAGTGTTGAGATATGGTGGCACCTAGTCAAAGACGAACAATTAACCAGCTAGTGTTTTAACTAGCATAACATCTTAATATGCTGCAGAGAGCATCTACACATGCAGTCATTTTATCTATTAAATTAGCACCGCATTAGGAAACCTTTAAAACTGGCATCCACAAATAATACAGGTAATAAAAATAATAATGTCACTGTTGAAAAAGTTAAATAGAAACTTGATGAGGCTTTCCCCATTCCAGACAATACATCAATGACACAGAAGCTGACACAAATTTAGCTGCATCTAATGTCTCCTTCATAATGCTCATCAGGAGCCAAAGAACTTCTGATCTCGTCAAAATCTTTTTAAACACTGTCTCCTCTCTGCGTGACTCACTCAGACCTATTGTCTCAGCAGCCCTGGGACAAACTGAGTGGGTTTAGGTAAGACTTGTTCAGAACAATTGTACTACACAACAGAGAGGCAGCGGTTCACGATGTGCCGAGACAGCCTTGCTCAAAACAAAGCCTCCGAAAGAAGATTAAGTAAACAAATCAATGTCTGATTGATCTATTCAGCAACCGTGGAAAAGACTAAGTGGCAAATAAACACTGAAGAAGAAGAAGAAGAAGAAGAAGAAGAAGAAGAAGAAGAAGAAGAAGAAAAATAATAAGAAGAAAAAGCGAAGAAACAGCAGGAAAGTTAGTTTGAGGGCAAAGATGCAAGCTCCAAACAGCAAGATAGAAGAATGAACTACTCCTTTGAAACTTCTTATCATACCTCTAAAGTGCTGGCTCAGGGATTTCAGAGAGCCTAGTGCATTGAAATGTGGAAGAAGGAAACAAAAGTGCGTTGAAGAGACGGCAGAATCGTAAAGAGATTTGCCTCTTCAAGGCAATCAGCAAACTGTGCTGCTACGATGAAAACAATGAACAACTATTAGACCGATAGACAGAGTAAAACTTCTGAGTTCCAGACTTTTGTTTTGTCTTTCAATTTGATACTGGAAGTGAGAATTGTTAGAGCGCTGTGCAGGTTGGCACCTGCTGATTGTTACCACCTTGTGCTATGGCTGTCATGATAGCCACGATACTATAGACAAGCCAACCGCAGGGGATGGCAAGTCCTTGCCACAACCAAACATCATGAGCTAAGCGGCGACCTCCGTGGCTGTGAAATGAAGCCAATGCGGAAGTCTCTCTGCTACTCAACATCCTTTACAGAATCACACGCAAACAAGTGTCCCCAAGACCGGATCAGAACCTTACTCGCTCTGGAAGTCCAGACTAGAAACACTGGCAGTCCGAAGACGTAACCTGATCTGCTACGTCTGTGGCGTTGGTGGTGTTTCAGTTTAACAAGTTAACTGGAGGCTTTCAGCTGAATATGAATCACTGTTACCTTCACATGCTTTGAGCTTGTATTAAAAATAAAAAAATCACACTGACAGACATGTCACTGCCTTGTTAGACTTTCGCTACATCCTGAAAGAAATTGCCTGCTGCTGTCTTGGAACATTAACGACCAGCTGACATACAATATTAAGGAACTCTTTCTGTTGCCTTGGTCTGATCAGATTAAATAAACCAGTATAAATGACTAAATGCGTCACGGCTTGAAGAAGCCTCACCAAACATTTCTGCTGCGAACGTGCCCTCGTGAATGCTTCCAGCTTTCACAGCTGCTTTCACAAATCTGTGAGACACGCACAAATACACACACACATTCTCATCCATCTATCCATTCCTGCTGGCCAGTAATATAATCTCTAGAGCCATTTTGGAGTGTGGTGGTAATCAACCTACAGTTATTGAGATTCACGACTTCCCAGCTGCACACCTGCCTTAATGCAAATGATAAGGGTCTTACTTAGGGTCTCTCTCTCTCTCTCTCTCTCTCTCTCTCTCTCTCACACACACACACACACACACACACACACACACACACACACACACACACACACACACACACACACACACACACACACACACACACACACACACACACACACACACGCGCGCACGCGCACACACACACACACACACACACACACAGAGAAATATGAGAGAGTGAGTCAGAGAGGCTCGGGGCAAACATGAAACATAAGCAATGTTACCTATATCATCAGAATTTCTCATTTCCATGTTCAAAGCCGGAGTTCTCGGATGAGAACTTCGCCAACGATAATTTACTGACCTAATAAACTCACAATCATGGACGGAACATTTGAGTCATAACCATTACTGTGCTAGTTCATTTCATTAATGGCACATTAAGGCCTCTGCGCCCAGAACATACCAATTCAACAAGCAGATTTTAATTGAACACGGCATCTCTGCATGAGTCACAGGTGCATTGCTGTCCTCACATGTAGACTCCGGAAGAGCATCTTCAGAGGGACACTGCTAGCTTTCATTTCAGTCACATTGTGCCATGTGATTCGAATAAGTGAAAAGCTCCAGTGATGCCATTAAAAATCCACTTTTGTTGTTTCTTCACTGTGAGCTGACAAGAGTCATGATTATCCAAGGCTGGAAAACCGCAGTAGACTGAAAATACACCTCTTCAAAGCTTTAAACTCCTCCTGTAATGCATCTTTTGATTACAGTATATATGGAGGCACTGCTCTAGTGACTGGTAGTCTCCTAAACATAGCTCCCAAATAAAAATGACACATCTAAGGTCTTAGTATACCTAAAGTGCTTATAGCTGTTCTGAATGACCACACTTGAAGTTATATATATAGTATTTTATCTCTGTTCTGGTTTCGCTCTTCATTCTGGCCTGTACAGCATAGCATTAACTAATTATTAAATTTGAATTATGATTATTTGTTTTATTGCATTGTCTTGAATGAATAAGATAAAACATGTAGCTGGAGCCGGGAGATACCTAGCTTAGCTTAGCATTAAGACTGTAAACAAAGGGTAATAGTTAGCCTAACCACACACTGACAACTATAGAAACAAAGCCGTAAAAGAAACAGCCTGCATGTCAACAACTACAACAAAGCAAAGATCATGTGTGTTAACTTGTCGTGGCAGAACACAAAGGAAATAGTAGAGAATCAATCACAATTCATACAGGGCAGTATGAGTTGATGCATGTTGAAAAGATTTGAAGTTGTGAAAGATGTTACGACTTCTACAACTACAAACATCTACTGCATTAAAGATGAAGTCCAGTCAGTTGTTGAGCTTCACAAACACACATAAGCCACAGACAGAGTTTGTCTAAAACGTGCTTTGCTTTCTGAGAAAGACTAGCTGTTTAGTGTCACATCTGTGTGTGGGGAAACAGGGAGCATGAGAGGACAGGCCGAGCGATGTATCTAACAAAAGTTAAAGAAAAAGGCTTACGGGATGGAGTCAAAACCAGGAACGCAGTTTGAAACCAAAGTAACAGGCTCAATATGGACAATTGAATTAAAACACTGTAGATGGGCTAGACACTTGACAATTGGTACAACAAACTGACACTGAAACAAAGGAGCACAGATTAAATACACAAGTGAAGGCAGGATAACGAGACGCAGGTGAAACTAATCAGGATCGACCAGATGTTTAAAAGAGACAAAGACAGGAAGTAAAATTACACACACAATGAGAGGGAGGAATTTCAAAATAAAATAAGACCCACTCGACGACAAACTGTTTCCAGTCTTTATGCTAAGCTAAGCTAACCATTATCTTTATCCATCTTTATATTTAATGGGCAAATATGAACAGTATTTCTCTTTAACATTATGGTTTCTTTCTTACTGTAATGTAGGGTCAAGACTTCAGACTCATACTTTGATTTTATTTTGTTTTATTAAAAAGGCAACAACCAGAGGTATCTATTCTCTATCAGCAACTTGTTTCTCACCATTGACTTCCACATTTGTGAGCTTATTTCTCTACTGCTGTCCAACCCCCGTGCTCCTCAGTGTGTATTAAGTGCATTGATTTTTTTGACAAAAAGTAATGATACTATAAACACCTACAAATGCCTGATAATTAGTAGCAGATCAATAAAATTCTGCAGCTGATGAATAGGCACTTACTAATTTGTAACAGCAATAAAATATTGGATGCTATGAATCAGGAGTTGCATTCATACTACTTTGTACTTTGTTTTTGGGCTCATGAGAACTAAGCAGGCTTAGATGGAAGCCAATTACTGAAGTAAAGAGAAAGATAATTCCCTAATCTCCCCTCTTTGCTTTCACCAGAAGCAGCTTGTCTTGCTTTGTATCCTCTGCTAATGCAGCCTCCATAATAATTTCCCAGTTGGGACTTTGGTTTCATTTTTTCTGCACTCGACCGAGCAACCCCCACCACCATCAACTCATTGTTGTTCAAACTAATAACAACAAGGGCAAAAATGTGTCATTTCCAATCGTCTTATATCGAAATATTTGTTCATATTAGCCTTGTGAACATATTTGCTAAGCAGCCCATTTGGGTTTGTTAACTCGCAAGACACAAGAGGTGAAACAAGATGTGGGAATGAGAACCACTAGAGCAGAAAGCGTTTTTTTATTGAAAAGTGGATAGAGAAGACAAAGCCTCGAGCATGTTTAGATTCAATTAAATCGTATTTGAGAGTGGAGAAGTGAACCCAGCGTGGATGTGAGCTGACTACTTTGAGCTACTTTAAAACCAGTTGAGTTTAACAGGTCTCAAACATTTTATTCCACAGAGGTTTAATGGCAGCGATTGTTATTCATTTAGGACCCTTAAGAATATATAATTGTGATTTTAAACACACAGGTCATGCTTAAATTTAAGGCACTGCAGAGGCTGTTGTTTGGTGACTCTTTTCCCTCAGTATGAGGCCCTGGATTCATAATGATTTCCTTGTGGATTTAAACAGACCCAGAGCAGCAGTGGAGTTTCATAAAATGTTCAAATATCCTGAATTATTAATGATACGTGGGAGAATTAGGACTGAGATTGCAGGAGATGCTAAAACTCCCTAAGGCATCCATCAGGTGTGTCTGCAGCCTGTTTGTGCTTGAATAATATAAGAAGCGATTATAATGTCACAAAATTAATAATTTAGAAATGCGCCACAGGAACATAAATGGAGAACACTTTTGTTGATAGCTCACACGGTGTACCATTCGATTCAATTACCTGGAAACAGTTGGTTAAAAACAAGCAGAACAGCAGGTTAAAGAGGAGATTGCTTTGGTCCACAAACAAATGCAGGGAAAAACAATTGAATAAATAAATATAAAACAGGCTCTATATAGCGCTAATTTATTTGTCTAGACCTTGACTCATGTTGTGAAGATGTATGTAATTGTAGTCTCTCTTTTTTTTTTAAAAATCAGTCTTCAGTCTTTGCTTTTATATCTTTCACATGAAGCCATATTTATTTTTTAAACAATACACGCATTCATCTTGATTACTGGCTGTGCTTAGCGAAACATCTTATGTAATGCAGTGATTGCAGTGTGCTAAATTGATGTCAAAAGTGCTTGACATTGACTGATTTCTTCTCTCTGTTCTTCAAATGAAAACGGATTTGTTTCAGACTGGAAGAGACTGAAACTTTCTTTAAAGGGACAGTGTACTCCAAACCTTTAAAGCGGCACCAACTAATAACTGGACTCTTGCGAGTTGGACAGAAACATGACAAGAGCTAGTATAGCGCTAACAAAACAAACTAGCAAAAAAAGTGCAGCCTACAAACTAAATGGACTTGGGCTTGATGGGGTGGACTGAGTGTGTTATATATATTTTCTATTCTAGATTCTGTTGTGGCTTTAGAACATTAGAAAAACTGGTTTCCATTAAAACCACCATGAATCCAAGCTGACCACAGCCTCCATTCCCCACGGTGAAGCTATCAAATTGCTTTTTGCAGCCACCTTTAGAGTACTAGTGGGATAGCGCATCATACTCAGAAGATATTGAGCTATTTGTTGGATATAGAAAATAGATCACAGCCACCAATAGCCCTCTCTCCAAATGTATAGAAAATGTAGGTTTCCTTGGACTTTTATTGCTTTTTGCTTTAACCATGATATCTGTGAAATAAAAACAAATAATAAACATTTCCAATAGCTTTGTGTTACAGATATGTATGAATGTAGCAGTAGATAAAGTGATTTACTGCTTGATACTGACTCCATTTCTCTATTCGTGACCTTTCTTTCTGTAAGGTGACATCTGAGGGCTCACTGTTGCTTGGAAGAATTGTTATGAACAAGCCTTCCAAAGAAATCAATGTGTTCAATACAGTGCACTATGAAGTTTCTCATGAAGAATGGCAACATAATGGCTGACAGAACTGGCTCGCAATATTGCTTCTCCATCATAATTGCTGCCCCAACACCTCCATTTACCACCTCACTTTCTCTTTGTCATCGACCTCTCTTCCCCTCCTCTCTTTTCCTGCCTCCCTTCCATCTTTCCTCCCCTCCTCTCGCCCCTCTCCACCTCCCATGGCTGAAAAGATGGCAATCAGAGCTGATTGACTTGGGGCTGACAACACTTCATCATCCCATCTTTGAGAATGTTTTCAAAAGAGCTAGGAGATGTTCAGAGATTATATATCCTTCCTTGCACATTAGCCGGATGAAGCGCCAAAAATACAACAAGTCAATCATAGATACAATATCTTCTATTGATCAAGACAAGGAACTAAAATGAGACCCACTTATTTAAATCAGTGAGCACATTTTTCTGACTGAACTCTTGAGAATTAAAATACTTTCTTGTAGCTGACGAGGGCTGCCGCAATACAATGTTGCCCATGAAGTTGGAATAAAACATTTTTACCTCTTCCCATGCAATGATTGTGACAGTGCTATTTATTCTTGATTGATAAAGTGTTCTCACTAAACATTAACGTTATTCATCAATCTTTTCCAAACATATCACAGTGAAACTAAACCTCAATTAACCTGATGTGTATAAAAAGGAATAAAAAGAGGAATGTGTCTGAAAACCAAATTATTAGACACAGTATTATTATTGACTGAGTTGCTTGGGCATTTCTCATTTTTTCAGAGCTTATGAAACATCAGACAGAGAAGAAAGAGTGCTTTAATTCAGCAACATTAGATTGCATATAAATGTTCCTTGAATAGAGTCTGGCACGCCTGTGACAAGAGGTGATGATAGCTATGTGTGTGTTTAATTAGCTTTATAAATTCCTATAGTGTGTGTGTGTGTGTGTGTGTGTGTGTGTGTGTGTGTGTGTGTGTGTGTGTGTGTGTGTGTGTGTGTGTGTGTGTGTGTGTGTGAAAGAGAGAGAGAGAGAGAAAGAGGGAATATAGGAGAATAGGAGGTTTATACACACTATAATCATTACATCTGAGGTGAGAGGAAAAGGGAAGTGAGAAGTGTTGTTTCCATGGTAACCGACATGTCAGCGGAGGGGCATGGTACCCCTTTGTTTTTTCCAGGTGAGAAAACACACACACACACACACACACACACTACAGGGCTACAGGTAAACATCTAGATCTTAGCAGGAGTCATGAGGAGAGCCACTGACTACAAATTAAAAAGACCAAGGGCCAATCACAGAGGAGTGTTTCAAACCAAAGAGCAGATATTTCAGAGAAAAGGGTTAATTATGGGTTTTAAGGACTGAACCATGTTTCCCCCTGAGAGAATCCTCTCTCTGCAGCGTAACAGCAGTATTAATGAGCGGCGCAGTCTAAAGGGCAACACAGACAAATTGATAGAACGCCTGCTATTCTTTAAACTCACATCATGGCCTTTACATTGCCTTACAACCTTTAGTGTTTATTAGAGTGATAGTTCACACTAGATCAAACTACCTTACAATGCATGTAGGGACAAAAATCCATTACGCACATTGAACTTTCTGCATTTAACTGTTCATCGTGTTGGAAACAGAATCACTTTTCTTTTAACAGGACCAAATATTTCTTTTCCTCGTTTCCCAAAATCGTCTTTACACAGACTTAAGTTTGAAGAAGTGTTTCCTCAAAGCGTCCTAACTTAAAACACTCTCCAGACCTTCTTAAAATACTTTATCCTAGGTGATGTCAAATTATTGCAGCTGGGCTAACTGCTAACACACTACCCAGCTGGTGCAGTTACTCTGGATTTTCTTTATACCGGGTAGTTTACTATTCCTAGCAAGCTTGTTGAAAAGTTTCTATTTGGACAACAGGTTAACGCAGTTTATTCAGAAGATGTATTTGTACCATCGATATTGTCTCATACTGTAACTGTCTGCAAACTGTGCCTGTTCTGTACAGCTGTTTGGTTCACTTACAGAGGAGGTTAAAAACTGAATAATGTAACAGAGCTAATAAGCTACAACAGCTTCCTCTGTTCTTGCTTTTCTCTGGAAGGTAGCACTGGAGAAAATTCACAGGTCAAAGTTCGTCCAAGGTTAAAAATTTGCATGGATTTCTTGCATCCCCTAATTGTGGTGTTTCCAGTGGGTTGAGCTGACATTTGTACAAACTTTCATGCCGGCATCACAGAGCTTTTAGAAGTTAGAGAGAGTGTCTTAGAACTTGCCTGTACTTTTTACCAAGACCACCAAATGCTCTTTGTTAAGTGTCATTTGATGTAAAATGGTTGCAAATGAAATGAGACATAAAAAGTGAATTCAGGTCAACTTTAACAGTATGTTAACAGCAAACAGTATACACTTTGTAAAGTGTATTTACTGGTCTCTTCAATATCACAAGAAGCTGACATTATGCACTTCCTCTTTAAGGTCCACTGTGTAACATTTAGAAGGATCTATTGGCAGAAATTGAATATAATATTCACAACTATGTTCATCAGTGCAGTGTTTTATAAGAATATTTATTGTTTACTGCTGTTGAATCCTGAATGGAAAGTTCAAGAATCAGAGCCAGCTTGGTGGATGGGACGGGTACTTCTGATCCAAGAATAACTTCATAATATTTCCATTTGGAGCTATGATTGCAGTGTTTTTGAACCATTCATTTTACCGCCACTTACCACCTTCCCATTATCTTTAGCTCGCATGCATGAATGTGACCAGTAGTACACAAACCATAGTTTGAGAACTAGTGCATTAGTGTATAATCACCAGAAAATCCTTTTTGATTCCTCACAATGCAGTCCACCATGTTGTGCCGGCGTGTTTCTACAGTAGCCCAGCACAGACAAACTACACACTATAAAATATAAATAGGGCCTTTCACGTTATTTGTGAGTTTCACGGCCATCAGTGTTTTGAGGTATTCATTTGGTTGCAATCTGCAACCTCACCGATATGCCACTATATCCCACAAACCGGACCTTTAAGAACTGCCGTTGTTATTGTGAGGTACAGGACCTTTACCACATAAAAAAGAACTTCCCTCTCCTGAATCAATCAGGTTTATGTTCGATGTCACCTGACCATGACTGTGCCAATCAGAAGACTCAGTATCCAAATAAATAGTTTTGAATCCGTCTGCCTGGTTGCTAGGCGACAGATGGTCTCTAGGTCATATGTCGACTCTAAAAACAGCATGTGAGTTACAAACATACAGTGTACAGCAGTGCAGGTGTCAAATGATATGGCGCAGATGGTGGTCACACATTAAAAGATTCCTTAACGCCACACACTCGTGTTTCCATCACAGTTGTATTTCCCCAAATAGCGCTACAACGGATCTTGAGATGGGGCGTTTAAATACGAGCAGAAAAAAATGAGCCAAAAACTCACAGACTTAAATTAGCAAGGTCAAATAATGTTGTTTCATGCAGTCCTTTCTGCCTGATTCCTCAAAAAGACCTCATATTATAAGAGAATATTTAAAGTTTACTTTACATAGTTGAGTGACATGGTTAGAGCTACAATGTGTTCACACTGCAACCCACAATTCTGACCAATGGTAGAAGAGCCTCTGGTTGCATTTATACATCCAAATTAAAAGTTAAAGCGAGATAAAATTCTTTCCACCTTCAAGTCTCACATGAGTAAAAAAAATCAGTATTCTCTTCTGTCTCTTCTGTCTGCTCTGTCTTTTATTCTCTACAGAGCTGGTTTCATCTCAAAGAGATACTCCTTAATAAAAAAAATATTCTGTGTATGCATCTTGACACCAAACAGCGAATACCTTTTCAATTACATGCACTGATGGATCTTTAATATCACAACTTGATCCAATAAAATACCATGGTATTATTATTGATTCTGAGCTTTCTTTCAACCTTCAAATATGAAGCTCAGCTCAAGTTCAATCAGGAAGACTATCTGTACGCCTCTCTCTCATATTAATCAGCGGACTGTCTTACTCTTTCACTTAGAATAAAAGGTTTATCCTTAAAAAACATTCTAGTTCATATTCTTAAACAAGACTAAAAATGTATTGTATATGTTAAACAAAAGAAATAGCTGGTGTAGAGAAATGCTGAATTATGCTGAGCTTAAAGGAACAGTGTGTAGGATTCAGCAGTATCTAGTAGTGTGATTGCTGATTGCAACCCCTCGCTTCACTCTCTTTTTCCTAGCCACGATGGCTGCAAAATGCTAAAAACACTACAGGTCCTACCCAGCACCATTATTTAATTTGTCTGTTCTGAGCTACTGTAGAAACATATCAGTTCAATATGGCAGACTCTGTGCCCCTCTGTCTAACACAATGGATTTTTAAGATGAATCTCACCTTGATCATTGTGCAATCAACTCTGAATTTCACAGCCAGATAACAACCAGAAATCCATCTTATGCCTATGATGAGCTCAGTAGACTGCCGTTACAGAACTCATTTGATAACTCTTTAATGAATGTGCCATGGGCATGCTGCCAATCTTCCAGCTCCATCACCATCCTAACTGTCCTAAAACTAAATAAAAGATGCTCTGTGCACAGTATAATGGCCATGTCTCTGCGTCTGCAGGGAAAGCAGAAACATTGCTCAATTTTCTGCCAGGCCATTTGGAATAAATGAGAAGCAAAATTCTGGAAAAAAAAACATTCCTAGAAGTCTGCACGCTCAATCCCTTACTCGCATTTCACAGTGAATCAAAGTGCTAACCACTGGCTACAAGATAACAAGCAGTCAGTGTGAGGAGCCTTCCTGCTGTGCCTCTGCTCGTATACAGTAACTGATGAAGACTGCAGGGATGAGTTAGAGGGAGGAGAGACACTGAAATGAAACTGCTGGACACACACTAAGTCTCACAAGAGGGACTACTGTCTGTGTCGGAGGGTGTTTTTATACATCAGTGTGTAATTATATGCATGTGATAGAGGCTCCTCTTCACTGCAGGCCACATGGACCCAGGGGATCTATGGTCGCCACTCCTTGTACAGACGTGTTAGTCTCTGTTGTCAAGGTTGATTAAATGAAGGATGAATCCAATTTCCTCTCCTGTGTTAGTGGCCCTCATCCTCCCCTTCTTTAACTGTTCTTTCAGTCTTTTGCCCACTTGTCCTCGCCTGCCTGTTAATTGACTTTCCTATCTTCACTCTCTTACCCTCCATTACTAACTGAGGCTCTCCTCACTGCTGACAGACTCAGGCTGACAATACAAACAAAGACACCTGAGAAGAAACAGGTATCGCTTTATTGTCAGCACACTGATCGGAGAACCATATTCTCCATCTGTGATTTGTAGTTCTTCTTGTATAATTCAAACTGACAACTTGATCGCTTACCACTGATACAATAATACAACCTCTACAACCGGTGAGCTCTCGAGGTCTTTGAAAACAATAATTCATTGTACTTGTCTCCTTTTCTAAAAAAGATCTTGTCACCTCCAGTTGACAATGCAATGTTTCCAGGCACCTAAATGTGCTTTTGATGGCTACATGATATTGTGCTAAAAGACTTCGGCTAAAGCTAACAGGTCAGCATCTTTACCAGTAATGATCCATGTAGAAGACAAGACAGTCGTACATATAAGGAAAAATTGTACCAGACTGGCCTTTTTCAGATTTTCAGATAACACTGGCTGTTGTGGGATTTAGTGGCCCCTAGTGGAGATGTTATAGATTGCAACCAACTGAATACCCTAGCGTGAAAGAGAAACTACAACAGGTTTGCCTGCGATTGGTTCCTAAAATCCAAATCTAAACTTTGATCCAAGATGTGACCGACAAACAATGCATGTGCTATCATAAACAAGGCATATATTAGTGTAAACCTCTAGCCCACTCAGCTTACACGGACACATTTGCAGTGATATTTATCAATGTGCAATGTTCCTTAATAAAATATAAATAAATAAATAAAAATAACTAGAATTTTGATAGAAGAGTTCCAGAAAGAAACAGCAAGGTTTCAGGGTTGAAACAGCCTCCGTGTGGTCAAGCAAAGGTCAGCTCAAATCGACCATGAAGAAGAAAGTATTTTCTATCCACTCAGATTAACCTCCTGTGCTTTATGTTGGGTTGCTTTTCTACCAACAGCTTTGATTTACCTTGTTGAAAGCTGAAATGATGTAATGTTGATCACGGCGGCTTCAGTGTGTAAAGGTGTCAAAACTGAAGATATTTCAACTCCTGTGACATTTTTTCAGAGGATGACCTACACCAAAGGATTCAACCTTTACTCGGTGGATGAAAGCTTCAGCAGCAGGTGTTTAGTAAAAGAAGTGAGTAAAAGCCAAACAGACAAAAGAGCTCCACATGTCAACAAGAAAAGATGCCATGTTACTGCTCACGCTGTCTGATTGGCAGGTCACCATCATTGCCCGAGGAGTCAAATGAATGCAACAGAGCAACTGAATGACTTACTGTTGTTTCAGTAGGAAGGACTTCATCACCCAGTAGGAGGGGAGCATGAACTGTCTAATTAGCCTCATTGAGGAAATCAAAGTGACTGAAAAGGAGGCTGCTGCCTTCAAGGCTCGGGTTGTGGCTGCCTGTTGTGAGGTGTTAATAACATGAGTCCTAGAATTAGCCTTTTCAAACACGTTTCCAATCATCACTTGACTCTCGCAGCACTATACGCCTTTGCAGTTCAGGAGGTCATCTATTGGTCTGGCCCTGAAGAAAGCCTGTGCAAGGATGATGAATGACCTGTAGCATCTCTACATCAATTCAGGGCTGTGATTATAACAGCATGACTGCAACAAGGCAAGCAATACCATGCGTTAATTCGTTACCGTCATCATTCTCATGGTATATCATTGCAATGCGTGTGAGGTTTGTCCCACACCCATCCCATGAAGACCTACCGTACTCTGCTTCTGATTGGTCGACATGTGAGAAACACAGTTTTGGATTGATTTACAGACTCATAGGATTGACAGTGGATGGCTAACAACATGCTAACAACAAAAACTGTTTTTGACACAAAAATAGAAATTGCTACCCTTCGGCGGGATGCTGTGCTCAAAATTCAAATTATTTCAACTTTGACCTCTGTTGTCGCTGACGTTTTAGTTCAACCAACGAGATAACAGCTGTAAGCGTAAACAGCAACACATTGCATGGGAGCAAGGGAGGTATAGAGCAGAGAGTGATGCTAACACAACATTAAAAAAATATATGACAATCATACCAGGAAAAGTAATGTCAGCAGTCAGATGGGGCAACTACCAGCTTTGTGAACGGGCACAAATTTAGCTTCGTATCACAGTACCAGAAGTCAGTGACCAGAAAACATGAGCTTAGCAACAGTAAATCCCATCATCTTGTTAAAGAGAGACTCTGATTTGTTTTTGTTGAAGAGTAATGTGTTTTTGCTGACTGCACTGTGCTTTGCCTCTGCAAGCCCTCTGCGCCCTGCCTCACAGTGAGCTGAGAGCAAATCTCTTATCATGTGAAAGCAGCTTAACAACAGCTCAGTTCCATTAGGTCTCTCAGTATTAATACACCTGTACGTTTCCTGACATGTCAAGATGTCTGCTGTGCAACCGGTCCATTGTAAAAAAAAACATTATGTCAACCAGAACTCCATTACGGTGTTCCTAACCAAAATACATTGTGTAAACTGATAACAAACGTACATTTCTTTGTTCTTAACCATATTTCAAATCCTATATATTTTACATGACATGTTTTTTTCTTCCCTGCCTTTGCTGGTTAATTACTATGTTTCATGGCATGTTACTGACACTATCAATCATTGCATCACCTCAGACAGTTACAGCATTTCATCTTGCCCCAATTCTCCCTCCTTTCCCTCCTATTACCTCCTCCACCGTCCTCCTCGTCGATGCTGTTCTTGATGCTGTCGTACTCCTCGTCGATGTTCTGGTTGCCTCGTATCTGACTGAGCACACGGCGGGCCTTCTGGGTCAGCCCGCACTGGATTAACCAGCGAGGGCTCTCCGGCAGGAACAGGAATCCGATGAACTGGAGCACAGCGGGAAGCACCGACAGCCCCAACATGTACCTGGAGAGGGAAGAAAAGGTGGAGATACATGGAATGAGGAATCTAATTATGATCCAAGAAAACTACATAACTAGGTGTTTGGCAACCTTGACGACCTTGGGACACTTTCAAATTCCAATTCCTTCATCATTTGTTACAGAAACGGTAAAAGGTTGCCCCTGTGCTCTGTTTATGTTGAACTACTATTTGCCATCAAGCACCAGCTGGTTTAGTTCATTAAAATTAAACACTGGTGAAAATGTCAAGTCTATTCAGATTCTTCAGCCTAAAATAACTTTAGCATTTACCTTTAACCTTAAACAGATGAGGTGCTCTAATAAGCGGGTTTACATACTGAGCAACACACCAATTACTATAAGTATAGAGTGCAACAGTTAGAGGATATGGCTGACACTAATAAGACGTTTTAAAGATTGTATATTCTCTTAATATGTAAGAAAATCATTCATTAGTGCATATCGTACACTTTGACTGCATGTTTATCATCTACAGCAAATAACATACAGACAAAGTTAACAACTAGCTGGTAAATTTAGAGGCCTAAGAGCCAGATATTTTCTTTAGGAGGAGGTGGAGACCAAAATAGAGCAAAACAGTGAATAAATATTGGACTTACATTTACTGTACCAAGTCAAATGAATGCTAATGCTTGTAAGCATATATGCTCTGTGGCTTATTACTGCTATGTTAATGGTCACTGAAATACAATGTAATTGCTAATATTGTTCACAAATGGTCACAATTTTCACATTTCTGACAAAACAAAAACTAGAAAGCGATCCATTTATGAATTTCATACAGAAAAACTACCCAAACAAAACCACTGATACGGCGGACTATTATGTTGAGAGCAAATCGCCTCTTTGTATCAACACAATCAGGGTTGAACACACTCTGTAAAAGGGTTATTTTACAAATCCAAAACATTATGTGGTACAAAGGAAGGATAAGACGGTACAAAAGAGGGGAATAAGGAAGGAAAAGACTGTGATAATGATAAATTGTTAGAGTTTTATCTCTCTGAGGTAGAGGCAGGTTGCCATTTTATCCAACTCCAAACAATCCATATAATTTTAATGATTATATGGATTGAACACCCAGACATATTAGACTCTGGTTCTGCTGTGCAGGCAAAGACGTCACTCAGATGGCATTCATGCTTTTAACTCAATAACTGTCTCCAAAAAGGCATTATCATGCATGTTTCACAAAAGTCTAGATGCTTCTAAACAATCTCTGCCATCTCCATCAGAACTGTGGTTAAAGCAAATCTTTGCAAAAAGGATGATTCTTATCAACGCTATCTCACAGCTCAACATTCTCTGGAGGCTGTAAATCTGCACTGAGCGTGACAGAAGCAGAGAAGAGCGAGGACGGTGACAGATAAAAGAAAAGAAGGACAGAGAAAATTGGCATACTGTTTCAAACATACAGTACAGCTGCTTTCAGCAAATGTTATAGAGGCTGGCCGGTGCATGTGTTGACATTTGGAAGGAGGGTCTGAGCTAGCCTGACTTTTTCTGGCATTTGATATGATAAGAACCAAAAGATAAGATGCTAATATCATATCTGATTATATGACTTCCCATCACAAAAGGATGCAGGGATCCTTGTGGCCTTTGAAAAGAACTTAAAGTGTATTTATGCAAACAAAGAAGCTTTGCTTTTTGCTAACTTAACACATCTCCTGTACGTGTGGGGTGCATGTGTCGGTGTCTGACCTCCACCCGTCGTGCTGCAGGTAGCTGAAAGCGCCGTCGATGAGGCTGGCGGTGAACTGTCCACCGGTGATGAAGAGGGTGTTAATCGTTACCAGCTGCCCCCTGAGGTGGGGCGGAGAGGCTTCGGCGATGTACACTGGCACTGTCATAGAGGCGATACCTGCACAACGGGGGGGAAAATAGAGACAGGATGGTTAGCAGAAGTTTCCGCTAAGAAAGGTAACACACTCAGATGGTTGTTCTCAAAAGATATGCTGGCATAATTTGAGGTTGGCTGTTTATAAACTAAATCATGACCAACATTAACCAATCAACTGACCTTAACACAATTTTCAAATGTATGATTTGCTTGAGTTACATTACACAAAACACAGCAGAGGATGGTGGGAATTTCATTAGTTGTGTTGGTATTCGGTCAAAGTCGAGTTATATCAGTCTGTACCCAAGGTGGCTAACAATGTATAATATATCAACCTATCAACTTAGGCTGACTCATGGTTTTATGCCAAGCAACTCTGTCCAGCAACAAATTACATACAGACAAAGTTGGGCCACTAGTTAAATTTAGTAGTCTAAGAGCCAGATATTTTCTTTAGGTGGTGGAGACCAAAACAGAGCTAAAAGGAGAACAAATATTGGACTTACCTAACTGTACTAGGTGACTTCAAATGAATGCTAATGCTTATTAGCATATTTGCCACAACAAGTGGCCTATTACTGCTATTTTAATGGTTACTAAAATACAGTAAAGTTGCTAATATTCCTTCACATTGTTTCACAAATGGTCACTTTTCTTTTTCTTTTTACAAATTAGGTATCATAGGAATTTCTTGATGTCATATACCACTGTGAAGATTACACTTAATTTACAAATGTTGTTTTTGTCAGAGGAAAATAAATCAGTTTTACATTGTAGCTTTAAAATCAACAACTCATGTGTGTTTTAAAATAGTGTGTTTTAAAACTATGAATGAATGATGATGACGACAATGAATGCCTTTGACCTTTGACCTTGACATCAACAGCAGCAACAATGACTACATGTGCGAGGTGAACCCAAGAGAGATACAAACAAATGGTATAGTCCATCTCTATAACTCTGTACTACTCTGATCTGGAACACATTCACAGCGACACACACTTACAGTCACCACACACACACACACACACACACACACACACACACACACACACACTCACACACACACACACACACACACACACACACACACACACACACACACACACACACACACACACACACACTCAGAACAAACAGTGTGCGTCCAGGATGTATCTGACGAGGTGCCATGAGACCACAGCTTTCTGCAGCTGGCTCCTGATAAGCTCTATTAATAGTCTGCCACTGCTTTCTACACACCCCTACCGTCCCCTCTCCTACCCTCCCCTCCCCACTGCCACCACTCTGCCCTCGACGGCCGCCATGACTACGTGGCTACCTGTTGCTATGGCAACCACTTTGCTGGGAAACCAGCCGCACTGTCTCCGAGCGGGCACCACACTGTGGCAACTCCGGGGAAGAGAAATCGATAACCGAGAGAGCAAGAAAGATTTCGTCCACGGAGCAGAGTGGAGCACTTTGGGATGGGAAATTACCATCTGTTACATTTCTTGAAGGGGTGCACAACATCACAGCGCACTTCTGTACAATGGGAAAAGTTAACAGTCACGGTTGAAAGCCCTGTGCTCAAGTCCCTGCCTGATCTGCTGTTCAGTGTTAAATGATCAGAGGAGAGACACTCACAGACTCTGCCAAGGCTGCTCAGTTCTCCAGACTGCTGGTACACCCAGAGATCAGTCTTGTCTTTGACGTTTTGATGGAAATTGATTTCTTGACCGTGCAAACATACCCTGTGGATTTGGAGGCAAGTCTTTGTCTTAGTTATGGCCTAAAAAAGGATTATTATCTGATGGCGGAAATCCAAGATCCAGATCACCGCTGAAATCTAATCAACTGCTCTTTGGCACAAAGCCTGTCTGCTCAGGCCAATTTGATGGGAGTCCATTCATAAGCTTTTGAGAGATGCTGCTGAAAGATGAAGCAAAACTGATGGAGGTTACAGTACAGTCTGGCATAGTATGTAGCATCCGTGACACAACCTACAAGTTTTTCAGTTCAATCTGACTTTTTTGGAAACATTTTGTGGCCAGTGTGTTGAAGAACTGCATCTTAAGAGATTTTAACATTCAGCTCCAGTGTCGTCTCTCTGCAAGGCCTGCATCCTTGTTCTCTTGTTTTTTTTACTCTGCAGCTGTACTAGAGAGAGCTACGGTACACGGGTCTATAAATACCTGCCATACATGTCACTTCTAATACTTGTTCCAATTTCAGAGTACAAGAAGGTGTCACACGCACACAATCTTTGATTGAATATATCATATTCCATAGATAATGGCTTTAACAGATAGGGCTGGCAGTTCTGTAAACTGCTAAACTACTAAATATGTTATTGCTATTTTTAGTTTTATTTGACAGACATCTACAAAAATCTAAAGAGTCACAGGAAAGAAAGTGAGGATGACATGTAGCAATGGGCTACAGGTCGGAGTCGAAACCCAGGCTGCTGCAGCAAGGACTGAGGAAGCACTGTCTACTGAGCTGACTGGTGGCCTCACACTCCTCGGTGTCGTAGTTTTTACTAAATGCTACAAAAAGTTTACAGATATAAATCGCTTGCATTGTTTGGTACTATTTTCAGTGGCGGAGTTACACATATCTGGTGTGTTCGAAGGTATTTTTGGCAGCAGGATGGTGTCTGTGTTTTCCACAAGATTCGTTATTAACCTTGCGTAGCAGTTTGAAAAAGAAAGGCAATTAAAAGCACAAGGTCCACTTGTTTGGTCTTCAGTTAAACGGAGTCTGCTTCGTTGTCATGGAGTTTGTACATGATTTCCTTTAATTGACCCTGACCTAGCCTGGGAAAGGTCATCATCAGACACAAAACACGACACTGTTGCCCTCAAAATACAACCACCTATTATCACATAACTGAAATCTCAACTGAACCGTCTCCTTGGCGACTAAGCAAACTCCATCAGCTTGGTGAGGGCCATGTTTAAATGTACTGATTCAACAGGTAGACAGAGCAGCAGACAGATTTTATGTCACTCTAGTGGTTCATCAGTTCTGAAAAACGGTTTTGTTCCTTTCTATCTGACAACTATGTGTGTGTTTGTTGATATACTTTCATGACATTATGCAGACGCACACACACAGATGGACATATACACAGACTTTAAACAAGCCCTAAAGATCCTTATCCTCTCTAATACCTCTATCTGTATTCACCTCATACAGCCAGAACCCCATATTTGCTACTTTCCCTCCACGTTCCCGTCTTATCCACATCTTAGCCATATGTATCACCAGCTTGTCTCCATCCATGCCACGCCTGCTTCCTCCAGCAGCCCATATGCCTACGAGTGAGGAACTGCAGCTGATCTTTATGCATTTACTGAGTAATGGATCATTTCCATTTCACATCCTGCTGCAGGTGGTGAATATGAAAACATGTTAGAGCCCATTAACTCGAATACTGTCACAGGCCAGTAAAAAAGGTCAAATACTACAGTACACTTTTGCCTCAGTTTATTGACCGTCTGAAATTAAGAGTCTCTAGAGTCCAGCTTCACAGACAGTTTATCCTGCACTGGCTTATAAAACGCAGAATAAATTCATTTTTAGCTGTTAATGCTATCATTTGAATTAAATGTGATTTGTTCTGCGTTTGACTTTCTGCTAATGTTCCATAAAGGCAAACTCAAGTATTGTTCACCTCTACTGAAATATTACTATGCTTTATATGAAACAATAAATTATATAAAGAGGCAATTTGCCAGTTCTTTAACAAAAGCTAACATGATTTGCTGACTGTTTATGCCTGTACGGTTTGCAAAAATAGTTTATCCAGGGGGCTAATGCCTGTGTGCATTTAAGTCATTCATTTAAATGGGAAATTTATTTGGAGAGCTTAATTCCCAACAAGAGGCACAGCCAGGGAGTGTCAAATTAGGAGGATGCTTGTCCCTACATATATTGTTTTTGCTGCTGTCAAATTTCCTAAATCTCTAAAACAGAAGTGTCAAATGAAAAGTTGGTATGACCCATAATCAATAAGAAATTATCAGAATTTTCCCTTTTTTATGTCATAGTATCCAATGCTGATGATTGTGACAAATCTAAGAGGTAAAATCTGATTTAATTTAAGTTGCTCTTGTCCTGCATTAGTATCATTGCATAGAGGACATATCTTAAGTTACGTGACATTATGTTGATACAAGTGAAGCCATGTATTTATATTTCTTTGAAAGAATATGCTGAAAACAAGTAAGCTCAACCACAGGCCCTATTTCTCCTCTTGCTTGAACGTGAATCCCCATACAAACACAGTCAAGCTGTGTTCCCTCTCTCGTTAATGAGCTCTCCATTCAGCACCAGGAACAGCTCCCAGCATTCTCTTCTCCGCACACACACATACACCCACTCAAACACACATGCAAACACACGCCCATCTAAAGTCATCGTCTGGTCAGGCACGGCCTCAAAGCAACACAGCACACTTAAACAAAGGATCTGTCTGGTCTGGTGAAGGCAGCTTCTGGGCACGTAGTACAAAGCTCAGGACTGATTCACTTGATCAGAGCATCAGGGTGGTACTTCACTAGATCCCCCATCAGTGTGGTGTAGTAAAGAGACAGCCTGGACATTTTCTTCTACTAAGTAGCTGGTTGTGATGGAGGAAGTTAATCAGAGGCTAATGAAGGATGCTTGAAAATGCGGAGTGAGGAAAATAGAAAACTAAGTGTTGTGAGTGATGATTGAAGTCAGTGGTAAAAAGCAGGGGAGGATGTTCATTTACCAAATTAATTTCAGTAGTGTGCATCATTTCAGTTTTGTTTGCTTAAATGTAAATTCAAGCATAATTTACCATAATATATCACGAAACTCCAAAATAAAAACTCAAAATGCACAAATGCCAAAGAACAACTTAACATTTTAATGTCTTGAGTTCCACATTACAGCAATAATATGCGCATACACAACCTCCTCATTAAGTCAACACTTAGCTTCTACCTAGTTAGGTGGGGAAAAGTGACTTAATTATATGAAGCGAGCAATTAATTACCATGCCTCAAGGTAACAATTCAATCAGCTGCTAGGATTATTTTTATACAGTCCCTAATTTACTATAACCAAGGAAAACTATTGAAAATTTTCAATTGCTGGATAATTCAGCGAGAAAACATGATTATGCACACACACTGTGAGGGCGATTGTGCGCTTTTGTGTATTTGTGTGTCTGTTATGTGAGGCAATGGATTATGGCTGAAGGCTTTAGAGCAGATTTCTTTTAAGAAAAATATTTCATGGTTCTTTTGGACCCTTTAAATCTGCTGCCACACAGAAAGCACACAAAGATTCAATTATAGTTTGTTCCCTCAACTGTACTTGGAAATGTAGTATTTAATAAGGGTTTGTCAACCAGCAAAGAAGATAAATGATGATAAAGTGAATTAAAACTGTGATAAACATTTTTTTTCTAATTGGATCACATGTCTACCTGTATGTGAAAGTTTGCTCCTGATAATGAAATCACAGAGATTTATTAACCAACTCTGCAGGTCCCCTCATGAGGTCTTTTAGCTCATTGTTTAGGTTTTACAGCCTACAACAACTGTATTGTTTCAGTTCAGTGTCACTGTCTATTTCACTGCTTATCCAAAAACTAAAACAAATTGACTGCATGCTACGTGCACAGCTTAACAACAGATGGACAGAGTTAGTGACGACCTGCTGAACTGAGTGCAGCATTTAGCAACTAGAGAGTCAGATATTTCCCTCAGGGGTTGGGGGAGACCAAAGCGAAGCTAAAAGAAGAGTGAATATTGGACTTACATGCAATTTCAATTACATGCTGGATTTGAATAAATAAATAAAAATAACTAAAATCACACTCCAAGCTGGCTAACAAGAGGAGGTTTCTACTCCAAGATAGAAACATCTTCCTTCAAATATCCTGTGCAGCAAGAAAATCTCTTTTGATTAAATTTGATTAAAACTACCAAGTTATGCAAATAATCTTTGTCATTCCCGACAGTCTGGTTCAATACTATCTGTTTGCTCAGACCAGCAACAGCTCGTATGACACAACAGTCATGTTCACAGACAAAGGTCAAACACTAACCGGCCAGATGACATGCCAGAGGCTTCTGTTTAGAAATAAAGGGGGGGGGGGGCATGGATTGGTGGCGTATGGCCTTTCCTGGTTTGACAAACAGCTCCCATGACCTTTTAGGTGAGTTAACTTCAGAAATGCAAACTAACCGGCTTTCCTGTGAACCGTCGGTCATGTTAATGTGAGTTTGCAGGTGACAGGCATGGCCGGAATAATTGCATGCAGTGAAAAATGTTGCCTTATTAGCGTCTCCTGCGGCTAATTAAGATGCCAGAATGTGTTTCATTATCTATCAGGGCCGACTCGAGCATGTTTGTGTAATGAAGAAGACTGTATGGGAAAAGATTGTGATGGTGGAAGGGGAAGGGATACTCATAATGAAACAGCCACTTAGAATGTAACAGCTGAAATAACCCGGGTGATTAGTTTCTTCTCCACATTAGCAATCAGAGCTTGTGTGTGTCAATGATTATGTGAAGCTGCAGCGTTTTCAATCCTTGATTCATTCCTTGTTCATTTGGGAAAGGGAATTCCATTTACTGACCTGCAATCTTTTTCTTTTTATATTAAAATCTATAAATATTCATTCATTCCCTTACCTTTCATTGCTGTCGGTTCCAAACAAACACTAGACTGGCATTACAGCCATTTGTGTCGCCATTGCAGTGATTTTTATGGGCTCGTATTTCAAATTAAAACTGGCTGTTGATGGCGCCCATCTCTATAAAGAACTAGTGGTTAATGACCGTCCATTATTGCTTAATGTGCAATTCAAAGTGATGGTATCAAATTTCCAAAAAGTCAGTGGTAGAAAATAATACATATTACATAATCAGCCCCAGGGATTCATAAAAGGATTAAAGCTTACATGGATTGTAGTTTAGATGTAGGGCGGCAACTAGCAATTATTTTCATTGTGGATTCATCTGTTGATTATTTTCGTACAGAATTAGAACAATTAGTCCATACAAAGACAAAACAATGGTTTCAATCAACACATAATTTTGTTGTTAATGCAGGGAAATTCACATGTTACAGTGTCTCACAATATACAAAGTGGATGAGAAAACACTAATAAACTAATAAATAGGGGGATCAGCTGGTAGAGTGGGCTCCCCTTGCAAGAAAGGTAATTGTTTAATTTAAATGAATTGTTTTGGTCCTACTATGATGAATAAAGTTTGTCTCTATGTGTTTTGTTTTTGCCCATAATGCATCTAACGGTTTGAGTGTGTGATGTGGTGGCATTTTGTGGTTGTAGTTAATTGCAATCCTGTGGCCTCACAGAAGGAACTCCTTGACGGCCTGCATGAAAAATGTGAAAAAAGCAAGAGGCCCCACCTAAAGCCATTATAGTTCTTAAAATGAAAACGTAGTTATCAATATTATATTTTATTTCTGCCACATTATGTAAACAAATCCTCCTAAATCTGACACACTAGACCTTTCATAGTGTGTCTTCATTGACTTTCTCTATAAATGGACCTCTTTCTAACTCTGCTTCCCCAGTTTGTATTACACAGCTTCATGTATCAATTTGTCCTCTCCCCTCAAAGATAACACTGATGACATCATCAAGGTAATCCTTTATCAGTAATCTTTATCAGTTTTCAGTTTAACACTCCCCATCACATGTAAACTGATCCTGGTAAGGTTTCATTCAGGTGCTTTATACGCACAAAAAAAAATTATAGGACGGATCATTTTATGTTCATGTACCAATTTTAAAAAAATTGGTATAATTACACAGAACCATCTGTATAATTTTACAATGTTAACTAGTCAAAATTACATATTCTATTTATTTTCGGCAACAACAAAAAAGGCAGCGGTTTGTTGTCAATAACTGAACCAATTTTCTACCAGGAGTCAAGCTTGTTTTTGTCAAATTTCCTGTAATTACTCTAACTGATTGCACAGAGAAAACAAGTCTGTACAATTACGGAAAAATAAGGGAAAAGATCATCGCTACAAGCGTTTTCTTTAGACAACAAGCCTTTGTTTAAGAACTGTTTTAGTAAAAAAAAAAAAAAAACATAAGTCTGATTTAAGTTTATGTTTACATGCAGGTTATCTGAAGATATTAAGGCTCATTCCCGACACTTAACAAGCCTTATCAAACCTAAAATCAGCATTTTCCACCTGGTTTACCCGAGCTGTATCATCCATCACAGGAAATACAAAGCTTTAATTTAGTTTTGTCAAAGTAGAGTCATAGTGTTTTCATATCAGCACTTCCTGTCAATCACCTGATCCCCCTAAAGACAAAAGACGAGTCCTTCAAAATCAAAACAAACTTTACTGTCGCATCCAGGCTTTTTATTCACACTTTATCCAACATGCACTAATGATTTCAATGCATGTATTTCTATTTATATCATAATTCCCTGCTTTTCCAAGCCATTCAACCAGCAGTGGTGGCCTCACACCTTCCCACCTGGTGGAAGATTTCCAGAGAAACATTCATCATGCACATCCCAGATGCCAGACATGTATATATATCTTGATTAAAACATCAATAATGATAATAATGCCTTTATTTTGTAGAGGAAGTCAACAAAGAGCTCTTTACTTTGGTCAAAGATGTTCGTTAAAGAATTAAGCTTCATCTCTTATCCCACTGGCTGAGTGAGGACAGATAATGGTCTGCAATTCCTCCATGTATCACTGAGGAAAGCGCTTACTACTCTCAAGCGCCTACGTCTCAAGGGACACGAGAGTGCCATCAGCGTGGTGAAAAGCCAGCTCTGCGACTCATGAGTAACAGGCAGTCACTATATATAATTTGGGGTGTATTGAATTCTGATCAAAAGGCGCGTCGTGTAAAAGCATGCGGAGAGTGTGGGGGAAATGAACAGGCGGTGAAAGGAGGATGATTCGAGAGAGGAGAAGGAAGAGAGTGAGGGAAGGAAGTAGTAGAGGCAGGGACGTGGCCAGCCAATCAGAGAAATGTAACTCTGACATCAGTAAAGGGTAAAAAGTCTCCCGTGTGCTCCTTTCTGGGCGTGTGGTGATCCATATCCATCCTCTTTTTATGAATTCACTGAACCCAACAACAATCTTAATGATGATAATAATAAGGACAGCGAGTTGTCTAACAGCAAGTGGCGTGCAGCCTGAGTGAGCAGAGGGCCAAGGCTGTGTAATTAGAAGCTGTGAGTAATTGCAAATATGTGGTTTGAGGCAGAGAAATGATGAAAGGCAGCAACCAACCAGGACTATTCAATGTGTGTGTGTGTGTGTGTGTGTGTGTGTGTGTGTGTGTGTGTGTGTGTGTGTGTGTGTGTGTGTGTAGGGGGTAGTTAAACCTTATGACCTGAAGGTGCACTTAACTGACCTTTGAACTTTCAAATGGAGAGCAAGTGCAGGGGAAATGTTCGGGAAAAAAATCAATAAAGTATCACATAATCATCAGTGCTGCCACTGGGGTGAGATAATTTCACTGGTTTCCAGTTACGAGCTTTTTTTGTGTTTCCTCTCTGACAGTGTTTACAACTTGCTTTGACAAAAACCAGATGTACCCTGCGGGGTCTACAAACAAACATCCAGATGACACACAGAGAGAAGGGACAGCGAGGGCACGTGTCTTACCAAGACCCACTCCGACGATGAGCCTCCCCACCAGGAGAACCTCCTTGCCAGGGGCGGTGCTCAGCACGATCCCCCCGACGGTGAAGAAGAAGCTGGCCAGCAGTATGCACACTCTGCGCCCGAACAGCCCGTTGAGGAAGCCGCCCAGCAGGGCAGAAAGCGCGGCCGCGGCCACAGTACTTGATATGAGCACCTCCTGCCACAGGGCGCTCAGGTCCAGCTCCCTCTTCAGCAGGAGCATCGCCCCGGAGATCACCCCGGTGTCGTAACCGAACAGAAAGCCCCCCAGGGCGGAGAAGGCGGCAAGGACGTAGACGAAACCGGGCGTGACATCTTGCTGGAACTGCTTGCGGGCAGCCCTCTCCAGGTCCCCGGTGGAAGAGGAAGGTGCTGCCGGGGCAGCTGCGGTGGAAGCCGCGGCGGAGGCGCCCTGGCTGCTGATGCTGGCGTTGGACGGAGCCTTGATGAGACTCCGCTCTCCTCCGTCGTTCACTTTCTTCCACCGCTCACCCATCAAGTTGCTCATACTACGGAGATTGTAGTCATGGTCGACCTGCTTTCGCGACATATGGGATGAACAACACAGGACACGGCTGCTGAGTTGTTGTTGTTGTTGTTGTTGTTGTTGTTGTTGTTGTTGTTGTTGTTGTTTTGGCGCTTTCCAAGAAAAGAAAAAAACAAAACAAACAAAAACAAAACAAAAACACACTCACCCACCTAACTAGTTCACCCCTCCCCTCCCTCAGTGTGAAGTTAGTGCAGCGTTGGGTGTCCCAAAAAAAAAAAAAACACTCCCCAAATCTATTGCTGGCTGCTAGGTAAAAAAAAAGAAGAAAAGTTGTTCTCCAGCCTTGTGTGTGTCAGTGCATCACATCCCTGTGGTCCTGATGGGAGAAGAGTTGAGGAGGAGTGTGGGGAGGAAAGGTGAGATAGGAGGAGTGTAGTGGAGCAGCTCGTCACTACCAGCGTCGGCGTGACGCAAGGAGATGTCGATTTGGAGGCGCAATGCTGGAGTGAGGATTCAGTCTGCTACAATTCAGTGGGAGCTGAAGCTGGAAATAGAAACACGACAGACAAATAAATAAATATAAATAAATCAATACAAATGTAGGCCTGTTGCCATACATGCTGTTGATCACACTGTTGGTCATTTTTCATGCCCTGTTAGAACATAAATAGCTGCACACTTATTGATACAGATACATGCATCCTATCTGAAATGACAGTGTGCCCATACAAATATAGATTCTGAGGGATGAAACACAGTGTACAGGCTGAACTGGCTGCCTCGTGCATAACAGGAAAACTGTTGCCCCCTGGAGGACTGTCTCTGGTACCACAACTTCTCTCTCTGTAGAAGCACAGTCAGACACCTCTGACATCCACATTTTTTTGGGTAATAACATCTCTGTCTACAGCTGATTGTCTTTTCTAAACATACAAGTTGATGAGTTCAAAAGAACTGAGTAGGCATGGTATATCTCAGTGCTTCTTTTTCTACTGGATTTGTCTACTGGCAAGCCGACTCTCTATTTGAATGCTTTCTACTGATCCTGACTTGATACTTGACAGGGCAGGGTTTTTTTTAACCTTTTAAAGCAACAGTAGGAGTAGTGCAAAAGTGGCTGCACTGTTGTGAGAGTGGTTAGTGTGTCGAAACTTTGCAATCAGTTTGCCACGTCACAGTAATCTCACTTAACAAAGCCTACCATTTCACGCAGGTTTGCCGAACTGGAATGAGCTGAAGTAAGTGACACCCTCTACTTCTGAGCCAGTTGTTTAGTCAGTATTGTATTGTCAGCAATCAAACAAGCACTGCTGCGAAAAATGTAACACAATTGCTTTATTTGCTTTCATCATCAATTCATTTGCAGACTGTGTTCTAAATGAACAGATTCATTGATTGGCGTATAAAACGCCAAAGTAGAAAATGCCCACAAATAATTGCAGAAAAGTTGTAAAAAGCCCCAGTTTATTTATTTAACCAACAGCGGAAACCCAAAGACATATTCATATCTGAGCAGCTGAAATCAATATTTCCGATGTTGATGTCATACATTAATTATAATGAATTAATTATTAATAAATCGACAAATCTTTTCAGCTCAACATAAGTGATACCAGTTTGGTTTTGCTAACACAATAAAAACAAAATAAATGATTGTTGAGTTGACTTGAACTGAAGTTTCTGACAGTTTACAGATTCACAGTAATCTAGATTTGGTTGTTGTTATTAATTTGATTGATGAACCTGTAAACATCCATCACCCGAAACCCAAGGTGATGTCATCAAATTGCTTGTTTTGTTGAAACAATTTTCTGCCTCTATCTGAAGCTGGAGACCTCCATGACCCTCTTGATCATCTCTTACATTCTTCATTATTGATCAAGCTTTAAAACCGAAAAAAGTAATCTTTGTGAACATGCTGCATGGCTGCAGCCTCGAGAGATGACATGGTTGTAAATGCATTCATGTGTGGAGGGGGATCAATATGTGGACAGTGGTGTCACACAAAATGGAGAATGAGTGCAGTCTGATAATGGCTCATGATTGAGCCCATTAGAGGAGGAGGACAATAATGGGACATGTTTCCTGTACACATGGTGGTGTGGATGCTTTCATGATGGAAACCTATCATCCAACTCATTTAGCCTGACTAGGAGCAGGGCCTGGGAGAAGGGGGTGCTCATCAGTCATTCTGTCAATAACACTTGACAACTATCAGCCAGATGGTCTAGATTTTGGTATGAACCATGGCTAAAATGTTTTCAGTGGCACCAACATCAGACCAAAGTTTCTACTTATTTAAACAATCGAATAGGAAGAAACTAAATGTGACCACAAACACAGGGAGTGAACTGATAAAGGAATGATTATTGTCCAATTTCTAGGGGAATGAATGCAACTGAGGAGAAAATCCAAATGATGGAGGCAGAGGCGAATGAGGGGACCTAAAGAAACAAGGCAGAGCAGAAGACAGCGACGGGAAGTGAGCATGGCAGGGATGATGGGGGGCAGGCAGGTAGGTAGGTAAGTGGGTAGTGATTCCAATGTGCAAGCGATTCCAGAGAACACACAAGAGCTTTGACTGGATGTAACAATCTAGCCAATATTGGGTGAGGGACTATGGATGATTTATACGGTATTTATTAGTGGTTGAACTGCAGGTGTGCAGGTTGAAAGAGGTGTGTAGACTGAACAGTGAATCAGGGAGCCACAGATAGAGAAAACAGGAGATCTTGGGGAAATGGAAACACACGGGAAATAACTGAAATTCATGTACTCAAATTACCACAAAATGTACCAAACACATTCATGCTCCTTAGACAATGAAGCAAGCATTTTTCACTTTAGTTGGGTCACTTGATGGCTCATTACCTTCTCATACTCTTTCACTACCGGGAAATTTGCTAAGCACATTTTAATCCTATGGAGGTTTTCATCTGTACTATGTTCTTTCCAGGGTTGCTGCACTCCCCACAAAAATGTATGAAGCCTGTCATATTAATGGGAGGACACAGCAAGGAAGAGATCCAAAGTGACTTCCAAAAGTGTCATGAGAAACGAATTGCCATATCTGTGTCTAGGCTTTCTCCCTCGTCTATCTGTCCTCGTTCTCTTTCACTGTATCTCTCTCTCACTTTTTATTTATTCATGGCATTTAATAAGGAACATAGTGAAGAGATGATTATCAAAACTCTCAAAACTCTTACTTAAGAATCACTAACACCTGCATGTATTTTATGTTTTATGTTAAAACATATTTTCCAGCTGATGTTTTCAATATGTAAACATTTTGAATTTTATTGAATAAAAAATTATCTTTAAGCGTTTTACATTATTATTATTCATTTCTGCCCAAATGGGTTCCCTTTAGAAAACACAATACTGATTCAGTCATCTTTTGCAGAAATAATAATTCATCATCGCAATTAGCAGACAGCGCTGTTACATGAACACAACTCAGTGTTCCTCCAAACAGATATCTGCCCTCTGTGCTGGAGCAGACTTCTCAGTCTAGAAGATATCAAACATGGCAAATCCAAATGCAATACAAAATTCCCTTAATGTTCAGTGTGTTAGATTTAGTAGCATCTAGCAGTGAGGTTGCAGACTGCAACCAGCTGAATACATCTTGAATTACCCTCCCCCTACAAGTGTGCAGAGCAAACTACGGTTGCCGTGGAACCCACAAAAAACACAAAAGGCTCCATCGATAGCCATCACTTGGTTCGTCAAAACATGGTGAGAGTTTCCAAGGAAGAGGAAGCAACAAATTTTGGATATAAAGAGCTCAGAGTGAAGATTCTTTTTTTTTTTTGAGTGATTCTACAAAAAGTATGATGAAAACATGAAAACAGTCATTAAAATTAGGTTCCATTTCTTCCACGGTCTGCCAATAGATGCTTCCTAATCTCACACACGCGAAGGTAACCTGCTAATATAGATTAGTCCTTCTGTCTTGGTGCTGGCCTGTTTGAGCTTCATTGAGCCAAATTCTTGTGGCAGAAAACCCTCCAAGGCTTGATCATCCACTCATCACAACAATTATTTTTAAACACCACGCGATACATTACTATTACTGCCCTATTCAAGTAAAATAAAATAAAAATAATTAGAAATGCTGAACCTAAAGTGACAGCTTCACAGTGTTTGTTTTGGCTAATCAACAGCAGAATTATTATTATTAGTGACTTTTGTGCCTGGACAAGTGAAAATCCCTCATCCCACATTTTTGACAGTTAAACAGAGAGCAGCAAGTCGCGACATATGTTACAGACAGTTTATTTATAACTGTTTAGAAAGTATTCAGTATGTAGTACTGTATATGTATATTGCTGGTAAGGGCGGTAACACACTGCTGAGGGACACTGGGTAGTCCACCTCCTTGTCCGCTCGTTGTTCACCTGCGCACAAACAAGCACACAGACATAGTTCACCCTGTGAGAGTAATTGCGGAGTTATTAACGTTGCAAACGATGTTGCACAAGTGTACGAAAGACTTAGAATTTAGGTTTATATTTAACATTTAGATTTATATTTAACATTTAGATTTATATTTAACATTTAGATTTAGCATTTAGATTTTACATTTAACATTTGGATTTAAATATTTAAAATATCTCTAAGTTTACAAATATTGTTCTAAATGTGCAAAAAAGTGACTCTCAAAAATTCAAACCAGTTTTTTAAACATTGTTTGTAGCTAAATGTGACAAAATGTTGCTGTTATTTTCAGAGCGAGACGCTTTACAAACGGCACCCCATAAAAGACAAGCTTAAGCAGCAATTGTTCAGTGTAACAAGCTTTATGTTTTGTTTTGTTTTTAAACTGATGGCACTCAGACAGGACGTAAAAATGTCCGGCCAAAAGAGTGCGTTTGGTCAACCTTTAATAAAGAAATATTTTTGTCAAACGGAAGAACTTTTATTTTGAAGAGTACCGGGCAAAGAAGCGTACGAGCCCCGCCCATCACTAAAACGAAACACGTTTATTGTTTCGTTTTCGATATGTTTTGTTGTTTTCAAATTGTTTTGTTTTCAGAGTGGAAATTTTGTTTTTGTTGATTGGAACAAAAGACGAGATACTAAGACGAATTTTCGTTTTTTGTTTTTTGTCAAAAACAAAAACAAAAAAAAAACGAAAAAAACGGCTCGTTTCTGGTTTTAGCTTGTGTCTATTATGCCCAGAAAACTGAATAATAAAAAGTACCTTGGTCAATCACTCCCACCAGTACAATGCCTGCAGTATTGACATCAATATTCAAGCTACATCTCCCCCTGCTGGCCAGAGTAAGACACAGCGTAAATATAATTTTACTGATTTTACAAAGGCTGATAAAAAAAAAAAAAGAAAAAAAGGAGTTCAACGTTTTCCACTCGAGTGCTTGTGGCTACATTAATAGTATGGTAAAAGAATTATGTGAGACCGACTCAGGCACTTTGAGAGTGTCTCTAGTTCTCCTTGGCCAAGCGTCAATAAATAATACAGCATAAGACATCAGAGGCTCCTGAACACTCCTTCCTTCCTGACCTCACCATTGACCTTTGACTTCAACAATTTCTCCACAACAATTAACACACAACAGCACTTACAGCATTTGGTCGCACACAATGTGTGTTTTATTTATTCATTATTTAACTGTAATTTTTATCTTTTATATATATATATATATATATATTTAGTTTAAATATATAGTTTATATATTTTTTTCTTCTTAATAGATAGTTACTTGTTTGCATATGTTGTTTTTATTTGTTTGTATACTGGAGTATTGTACCAAAAAATAATTTCCCCCTGAGATTATTAAAGTATTTCTGATTCTCATTCTGATTAATTAAAATTACTATCATGAAAAAGAGCCACTTTGGTTAAATGTAAGTAAAAATGTCCTCTTTGACTTCATGACATTTCAGTGTCGTCATATTGTGTTATAACAGTTTTGGACTAACTGCAGTTACAGCTGGGGTTTTTCTGGTGTAGAGAGAGGTTGGAGGCAGAGTGCCCGGCAAACAAATGGGTTGTAAATCTTGAAATCAAAACCGACATCCGGAGACAAAGGCTAGACTGGATGTGACTGGTAGAATGGTTGGCGTAAAAATCTCACAAAAATTAATAACACAAAGCAGGGCAACGCACAAAAGAACTGGCTTAGTGAGAAGTAGCATCCAGAAGAAGATTTAGATAAAGATCCTTTATCTTTCTGATGTCTTACATGAGGGCAAATTGTAGGAAATTTCTGAAAAACAGCAAATGAATTTAGACTTTAGCTACTCAACACAATTTAAACTATCATGTTTGGTCAATCTGAGATTAATTCTGACGTGAAGAAAACAAAAAAAGGATGGGAAAAGCACAGAGACATTACATTACATTACATTACATTACATTGCATTGCATTTAGCAGACGCTTTTATCCAAAGCGACTCACAGAGGAGGACATAAGCTGAAAAAGGTGTAAAGGAGCACAGAGTAGTTGTTAGTTTTGTTAGTTTTAGGCAGGGAAGCATTCTCGAAACAGAAAGGTTTTTACAAGTTTTTTAAAGGTAGAAAGGGATGTTGCTGTTCTTGTAGCCATTGGTAGGTCATTCCACCATTTGGGGACGACCACAGAGAAGAGTTTAGAGTGACCTCGCTTTGCGAGAGGCAAGGGTACAACTATACGGTTTGAATGAGCGGAGCGTAACGCCCTAGTTGGGACGTGGGCCTTTACTAAGACGCTGAGATAGGCAGGGGCAGATCCTGAGGTGGTTTTGTAGGCTAGCGTCAGAGCTTTGTGTTTTAGTTTCTCAGCCTACAATATGTAGCCAAAAAGAAAGCCACACCTAGAGAAATCATGAATGGAGATAACAAATCTTGAGACAAAACCAACAGCAAAACAAACATAACCATGACATCATGTTTACTGATGATTTTCATATGGTGTGGTCAAATTTGATCAAACCCACGGATGTTTATTCAATTCAACGGTCAAAAAAGGCCAAAGGTATTTTTTTCAAGCATCTACCACAAAACCCGAAAATGAGTAAATCAGGGTGATATTAAAAGTACATTGGTTCCAATTCATGTGGCTTGTGTATTAGTTTCTCAGCCTACAATATGTAGCCAAAAAGAAAGCCACACCTAGAGAAATCATGAATGGAGATAACAAATCTTGATATATTGACAGTTGCCAAGCCTCATCTGGCAGCTGCTTTCGAGTCACTGGGGTTGAATTACGCATTTCTTTCTTCTTTTTTCTTGTTACTTCCTATCCACTATGAAGATTAACCTCTGCAATCAAAAGCATTAGAGAAAGAAAGTTCAGACTTAGGAAAAAACAATTCTGTCGGTGTGAAACCTACCCAATTTGACTGTTGTTAGTCTATTCAATAGACGTTATCAGTTACCTGCAAAAGAGATTGTATGCAGACAAATCTCTTGGCTTGGGTACAAAGAAGAAACCTTTGAACAACCTTTTATAATTCCCAAGCCAGTTCTGAAGGAGAGAAAATTAAAGAAAACCTGTCACTTAAGCTAAGAGAACACGATTACCATTCCTTCTTAATTTAAGAATAACCAAAAAATAAACCATACCTCTTCAACACAGGTATTTAAACCCCGGAGGCATCCCTTTATCGAAGAAGGACTTTAGAATATCTCTCTGTCGATTACCGTTCTCTCAGCTTGGTGATAAGGAGTTAGTTAGTAATGCAGATCATATCTCCGTATGTCATGATTATAATGAATTTGGATCAATGCAAGGGTGACATCAAGCTCAGCCAGACATTTAAAAAGAACTGACAGTTTATAAAAACACATAAGGGTTCATAGGTAACCGGACAGTAATCCTGGTCTTTCATTAGTAAGGGTGAACTTCCATTTTTTCTCATAGTACTAACAACTAAGTTACAGTCTCATTTTTAGATTTGCAAACGTGTACCATACCTCTGTATTCCTCTGTATTCCTAAATAACAATCAAAATGAACATGCCATTTCAGTCAACTTTGTCATAATACTGTAATCAGGTGAATTATTGTTTAATTGCTTAAAACATTGCTAATGTAATTTATACTGAAGATATGAAGATGAACATGAAGATGTTGCATATTATCACTTTAACAGGACTGATAACGTCTATTGAATAGACTGATAACAGTCAAATCGGGTACCAGAAACCAGAGGAATGTGGAGTGGTGGCTTGGTTTTCAACCTACTGTGAGAAGTGGGCTGCTTACAAATAACACCTAAAATCCTTTTCAATGCAGGCATTTTGACATTACACTGCAGCAGGAACAACACAGGTGTAAGTGATAACATGAATAACAAAAGGCAGGTACTCCGATTACAGATAACACGGGACAGTACAGTGTAGTGGGTAATACTGTATGTCCCAAAAAAACACCTCACTGAAACACCGAGTCCCACGAGGCGAGTAGCTGAGACGTCTCTCCCAACCAAGACAAGCTCCAGAAGTTTCAATCTCTATTAGTGCTCTCTATTAAAATGTCCAGTTTCACAGCAGAGCCATACATGGCTCTAATAAGCTCATAAACACTTTGGAGCACATCCTAAGCTGCTGCACCAAGGCAATGGGAGAGGGGCGTTATAGATGGAGGCATGATCAGGTCCTCAAAACCATTGCAGAATCCATCAGCACTGGAGTTGAGTGGGCCAAGATGACCTGCCCTCCAAAGCAAATCATCACCTTTGTCAGAGCCGGGGAGCAGCCAGGACCACCTGTGAGATCATCAGCAGGAATGTTGGACCTCGGGAGGCAACTGAAGTTTCCAAAGCGCATTGTGCCAACCACTTTAAGATCTGACGTAGTGCTAGTGTCTGACTCCACCAAGCAAGTCATGCTCGTGGAGTTTACAGTGCCATGGGAGGATCGCCTGAAGGAGGCATACGAGCGGAAACTCAGCAAATATGATAGCCTAATCAGAGAGTGCCAGCAAGGTGGCTGGAAAGCAAGATGCTTTGTCGTAGAAGTTTGGTGTAGGGGCTTTGCAGCTCAATCTCTATACAAAGCCTTTAGCGTGTTGTTCATCGAGGGAGAGAGGAGAAGAAAAACCTTGAGGCTCAGAAAGAGCAGTGGCTCAAGAGTGGGGGGGCATGGAGCAGTGTAGCGAGTTTGTCATCTGGACACAAGCTTGGGCCTGATCAGCCTAAGCTGGATCGCCTGGAGGAGGGTGTATGACCATAATCGTTGTCAGAAAAAAAATCAGAGCAGCTTGAGAACACATCCTTGTTACCACATTATGTGGTACTTCCCCCGGGTCTGAAATATAAAGCACATCTAACCACATCCAGGTTCATTCGGTTTCCCTCACCTCATTTTTTTCTCTGTTACATGGCATTGTCTGGAACTGAAAGTTCCTTTTTGTTCATATTGCGGCACTTAATATTTTAGTACAGTATTTGTGAGATTGATGACATTGGTACTGACATCGTTAGAGGTTTAAAAGAATGAAAGCATAGGCGCATTAGCATGTTTTTTGATAATGGTGCTTGACCGTGAATTAATCCTGACCTCTTTCAAATCTCTATACAAAGCGGGAGAGGAAAAGAAAAACTATCCACAGTACCACTGATCACCGATTCAGCAGAAAGAGCCTCAAGGTAGCAGTGGCTCAAGAGAGGGGAGCCATGGAGCAGTGTAGCGAGTTTGTCATCTGAACACAATCTTGGGCCTGATCAGCCTAAACTGGGTCGCCTGGAGGAGGGTGTAAGACGTCCTCCATGAAAACACTGGTTAACGAAATTGGTGTGATAACTAGCATGGAGTTCACAAACTACAGGAAATGCCCCTAGACGCGATACATATAAAGAGAAGTTGGCATTTCTTGTCAGTGAACAAAAAAATGCTCTTTAGCCACTTAAGTTAAGGAAAGAGAGACAGAACAAAAATACACTGTTTGAATCTGACGGAAGTTTTTCACCAGCAGTTTTATGTGTCAGCCAGTATTCAGGAGGTTTGGCAAGCTATCTATGTTTCTACAACAGGGCTTTTTCACAGCAGCCATTTTGACACAATATAGCTGTTACCAATGATACTATGGTAATTAAAGTCCAGTTCCATTCAGACAGCCGCACTACCTATAAACAGTAGTATAGAGTGGAAAAAAAGTGGTTCGAGGGTTTAGTTACACTGTATTTTCCATCAGGAAACAGCAATCCTAACAAAGGAAAAATAGGCTGTGGCAGTTGGATTGTCTTACTTTCGCTTATATAGACCAAACCTGTGTGAAGACGCAAGCATTGTTTGTTTTTGAGGTCTTTGAGAAAAAAATAAATGAAATAAAAAATAACATAATAATAATAATAATAATAATAATAATAATAATAATAATAATAATAATAATAATAATAATAATAATAATAATAATAATAATAATAATAATAATAATAATAATAATAATAATAATAATAATAATAATAATAATAATCTATGCACTTTCATAAATCCTTAAAATCAGCTGGGCGGTAACTGAAGTATTTTTATGTTTCTGTTAAAAAAGGACTAAAAAATAATTAGTAAATATGACCAAAGATTTTTGTCCACGTTGCATAGACAGAGCTCTCTGCAAGGTTCATTGAATTATGAGAATGAAAGAACTATGTATTTATGTATTTTTCCATGGCAACATTGGCCTTTATTGGTTTTAATGGACATTCACGCATATACAGCATTTTGTAGTATTTACCTACTTAAACAGACTAAATATGAGGCCCCGTGGTAGCTCTCCTGATAGAGCATTCGTCTCATGTACAAAGGCTCAGTCTTTGCCGCATTTATTACATTACTACATTTATTGTTTGCTTAAATGCAAAATAACACAAGAAGGGACTCTCCTGGTGACTTTGTGACATGTGCATGAGTTTTGATGGCATAGTTGCACATCAGCCGCTACAGCGGACGCTACTGCATCATCTCATACACTGCTATGAACTGGCAAGCCATTGTAAGCGGGGGGAAAAAAAGGAAGGAAACCAAGATGGCTGACAGACAGCCAGAAACACCAAGTTGCTCATTTTTTTTCTGTTCAAACTTTCTATAAAAAAAAGACCCTTGCAGGTAAGAAACATATGGTGACATCAAGTAGCATATAAGGAGTCATGCAATTGCTACATTTTCCAAGTATTGATTTTATATTGGGAGGAAATTAAAATAAATCACGTGTCCACTAAATTGTACATCATTAGTTCATTACCTCATCTCTTCTTGAGAATACTGCAGTAACTTTTTTTTTTTTGCTGTAAATGAACTTGAAGTAATAACTTAACTTTCTGTATATGTTTATCTGTTAGAGACCTCCGGAGTAGAGCGTAATAGACGGGCATACAAGATAGTGGAGGAATTACCACAGTCAAGTGAGGAGGAGCAAGCTGCTAGTAGCAGTGAGGAGGAATGGCTGCCAGGACAGGAAAGAAAAGCAAATGCTAGCAGTAGTGACAGTGGAGCTGAGGATGCTGAGTCTGGAAAGGATGCTGAGGGAGATGAGGATGCAAATGATGGAGAGGTAGTTGAGGCAGAGGATTTGTCACCTAACAGAGCTCAAGGGAAAAAAAGGACAGAAACTAAACTGTCTGGAAATTAAATTATGATTTTTTTAACGTGCTGCAAAAGTTAAGAGTAGGTTTCCTTGCAGTAAAGTAAGCCATAAAAACATTCAGTGTAAGTTAGTGCACCTTACTATGGCTGACAGTCGATGGATCGTGAGCGAGTGACTTGGAAATCTATACAGGAGACGGGATTCCTCGATGGTGTTTTGGTTTTGCATGCATAAATTATATTACTTTATAGTTCACATCACATTTCACATTTCAACACACTTCATCATTATATAATTGTATTCATTTGTTTGTTAAATACATATTTCTACAAAAGTGCATGAGCTGGTTGAAAAAGTTCAAACCTTGTCTTTCATGCCCAAAGAGGAATAAAAATGAATGAATAATTCATGCATGAAAGGGTTGGCATAAGCCTCATAATACCACGTCAGTGATTAACTATAATCTATTGTATTAAGTATAATCGCTGTCAGTAAAAGAAATAAGAGTAGCTTGAGAACACATCTTCTTCTTCTACTTCCCCCGGGTCTGAAAGATAAATAGCTAACCACATCCGGGTTCATGCACCCTGGCAGTCAGGTTTCCTCACCTCATTTTTTCATTGTCAACTCCTCTGTTCTCTGTTACATGGCATTGTCTGGAACTGAAAGTTCCTCTTTGTTCATATTGCTGCACTTAATATTTAACTCAGTATTTGTGAGATTGATGAAACTGGTGTTGACATCTTTAGAGGTTTAAAAGAATGAAAGCACAGGGCTCATTAGCATTTGTTTTGATAATGGTGCTTGACTGTTAATTAATCCTGACCTCTTTCAAGTCAAGTCCAGATCTCTCTCTCTCTCTCTCTCTCTCTCTCTCTCTCTCTCTCTCTCTCTCTCTCTCTCTCTCTCTCTCTCTCTCTCTCTCTCTCTCTGTCACACACACACACACACACACACACACACACACACACACACACACACACACACACACACACACACACACACACACACACACACACACACTTTACTCTCCTATTCTTGTTGTATACCATGCGTTGTGTTATATTTTCCGTCTTTCTGGTTAATTGCTCTTAATGTTTAGTTAGATTTCTTTATTTCCTGGTCAATTCATTTTATGTGTGTGTGCATGTGTGAGTGTGCACGTCAAATAAGGACAAAGCGGGTTGTTCAACATCACACAGAAATGTGTGTGTGTGTGTGTGTGTGTGTGTGTGTGTGTGTGTGTGTGTGTGGGTGGATGGGTGTGTGCGTGTGTGTGGGTGGGTGTATGGACACATCATATATAAGCCTTGTGGTGAGCTGTTTGTGCAGTTCCTCCTGGTTTCTGCTGCCCCGCTGCAGCATCAACGGGCAGCATGAGCTCACAACGATGGATGCTGGCTGTCTGTTTCTCACTGGCCTCAGGTACTACTACATTTCATTTGCAACCATATCGCAAAAATTAAATTAAAAAAAGTTATTATGAAATTAAAGAAGATAACCAAAAATGTTTATTTTTTTATAGTATATATATAAGTAGAATAAGTAGAAAAGATTTGCCATTTTTAATAAAGTTAGTTGTTTGTAAGCCAATAGTTTACGAAATTTAAAGGTTTTAAGTAAGTTGGATTTGAGAAAAAATTGCTATTATTTACTGTGTCACACTTTATCATGGCATTTCCCATGGCATTGGATTTCTCCAGATTCATTTATCCTATTTTTAAGTACAATTCTAAGGCCAGTATTTTTGTTTCATGCTAATTTATGTGTCTACTACACTACAATTTAAACAAATAAATGTTCTTTTTACTTCACAACATTTATTTAACATCTTGTGTTATTAGTTTACCAAATAAGAATTTACACAAACAAAAATAAACGTTAAAATCATTTTACTGGATCAAAATTGAGGTAAAATAACTATTTAGTCTAGTGTATGAAATAATTTAGTTAATCTAGTTAATTAAATCAACTTTATTCTGCAACATTAAAATGTATCTTACACACTTAAGCATCAGTAAAAATAATCCAATTATTAAAAAACAATAGCACTTTTGTTTACAGGGGTCATCTGAGTCAACACAAAATTAAATTCCTTGTAGCTGCTTTATATAAAGGATCTGAATACCTCTTTAAGCACTGACATTTGTGCAGTACATATCTTTATATATTTGTATATGATCAAATACTGTATCTGTTATAACTGATAATATTATAATATATTATTATATTAATTATATTTTTATTGTATTTATTTCCTAGTTTTCGTGACAGGGCAATTGGTCGTAAAACATACTGAGAAAAGTGAGTATAAATCAATCAATCTTGATCATTATATTTTACAGATTACTTTTTTATCGAATCTGTCGTGTTTCTTTTTTTTCTTTCTTTCTTTCTTTTTTTTCACAAATCTTATATATATATACTATGCTACAAAATGTGAACTGACTGTTTTGAATTATCGGAGTCATGTGAATAGATTATTAAAATGATATGGTGATGATTCCATCTTTGGCAAGCAAAACAACCCTACTCTCCTGGATGAAAATCCAACACAATCTACTCCTTGATTTTCCCTTTGTTTAACTGCAGATGCGCTTCAAATTATTTTGATAGTATTTATTATTTTGATAATATATAATATAATAGGTTTACCGCCTAAACTTGACCTTTGTTGTGATCAGAGATTTGCAGGAATTTCGGCAGTGGGGTCGTACAGCCTTTTGTTAGCAATAGTTTCTATGTGGCGTCCAACTGCCCGTTCACCCTCATCCACTTCACCCACAACCGAGTGGAATGTGACATCACCATACGGCGAGATGACAGTGGGCTGCTGGTCGAAATCGAGATCACCATCAACAAAATCAGGACTGTTATACGGAATGGAATTATCCTGGTAGAGGGTAAAAGGTTTGTGCTGAACCCTTGATCCATTACATTGCAAAGCAGCCACACAGCAAGCCAAATTATGACTTAGGCTAAATTTGAGATAATTGCATATCCTCTGAATCTGTAAAGAAAATTATTTAGCCAAATTATTTACAGTAAGAGTGTGAGAAAGCATGTCTCATTCACTGATCAAAAGTCTTGACGGTGTTGTTGTGGTATTGACAGAGGTATGGAAGATCATTCATAATGCTAAGATTGTATCTAAGTTTAAAATTCTGGCATTGTGAGAACCTTACACTCAAATGGCATTCGTTCATTCATGACTGATATTCCTACACATTCTTAATGTCATCAATGTTAGTTGATTATTCACTATGACTCTGGGACATTGTTGTTTTTCTGGTCAAGTTAAATGCAAACACACAGTATAATGGCAAGTTGTTCTGCAAGGTGACTTACCGGCTGTTTTGGGTGAGGTGGGGAATATAATATTTTCCACCATGAATTTATTTAAGGTCTATAATAAAAAATAAATAAATAAAGTTGAAGAAGTGACAAGATTTCCAAACTTTCAAAAGTAAAAATAAAGATCTGTTCTACATTACATGGTGCTCTTAATTTTGTCTCTGAATGTTTTTCTATATCTTCCTTCCCTTTATTAAAATATTTTCTTTAGTTTGTGGTTAAATTCCACTGAAATAACACCTGTCTCATCCATACTGATATCTCTGTATGCTTATTTGTTGACAGCATTTCCCTTCCGTATGACCACACCTACCAGCATATCTTTCCCTATGGCATCTACACTAAACTGAAGAGCTCGCTGGTTCATCTGTCTGTCGTTTGGCACAATGTACCCGGAGGAATTGGCACTGTGCGGGTAAGAGGACACTGACACCCCACATATATGCTGACATTCTACAATAGACACACGATAGATACACGAGAGAGCATAAACACAGGCACATAAATACACGCACACATAATGCTTATGCTAAGTTAATTGGAACATTCACAGCTAGATTTAAGTTTTAGTTTAGTTTCAAGTATTAACCTCACCCACTGAAGTTTTTTTAATATATGTTGTTAAGGTGGGGCTAGAGCAGGAGCTGACCACCGAAATGACTGGACTGTGTGGAAACAACCAATTAAGTATTATACTTTAATGACTGAAATTAATTATAATATAATGTTGTAATAATAATATTTGTATAATAATAATATTAATATTAATATATTATTATTATTATTATTATTAGTAGTAGTAGTAGTGGTAGTGGTAATAGAACTTGTTATAAATGAGGTTTAAATTAGATATATTAATAAATAATATATCCTTATAATAAATTATAAATAGAATTTTTATTCTATGATTCCCATGTCAATAGTATGCATTACAGACATGTTTAATGTGTCATAATCAATATTATAATGCATTACAGAATGATTATCATGAATTACAACTATGTTTTGGACAAAGCTGTGTCAAACTGGAGTACTTAGTTTCTGTTATGACCCATTAAACAATCTTAGATAAAGTGATAGTATAGTATAGTATAGTATAGTATAGTATAGTATAGTATAGTATAGTATAGTATAGTATAATGTAGTATAGTATAATATAACCCCAAACCATGACATGAAGTAATGCAATGCACTAATGGTGTACATTTAAATTTCTCTAATGCCCCCCCCCCCCAAAAAAACTAAATTGTAATTTATGCCAATCACATTATAGTGCATTATAACAGTTGTTGTAACGCATTATGAAAAAGTTATTATATATAACAATGATGGGACTTTATATTATACATTGTTATAATCACACAATTGGGGGTATATAATGCAGTATAGACATGGAGTTACAGAAACTATTACAAATGAATGCTAATTGGGCCTACATGTTTTTAAAAGGTTCTTTATAGAAAATATCTGTTATCGTTATAATGTAGTTGGTCATAGGGATGCACACATTTTGTTCATGCAAACTTTGGTGTTTGCTTTGAGAATGTACTTTTTTTAAAATTAGGCACCAAGCAGGAGTTGATCAGAGGCAGTGTTCTACCTGACAGCACTTGTCAAACCCGAGATGAAGGCTACAATATGACTACAGTAAGTTAACAGTTGTTGTGATGATGCTGTGCTGTTCTGATGCTCTGTATGTACTCCAACACACACAAGTGATGCTACTAGTTCTGGAGTTACAAAGTAGTGACTTTATATGATTTCAGCTTTAAAACATTGAGCCATAAGTGTCATGGAAAAAACAATCTTTTATTGCATTACAATTTGCATAAAATATGTCTTGGTTCAAAATATTCTAGTGGTTTTCTCTGATGATTATTGTAGGTATGTGCAACGTTCTTCTCCCACGCCTGGGACTGTCTGGAAGGCATGACGAAGCATTATATGCAACTCTGTAACGAGAACGTTTACAGATATAAAAACAGCAAAACCATCAGATGTGCTTTCTTCAAAGAAATTGTAGTCCGCTGTGGAAATCAGAGCCGGGTGTGGAACGTATGGAGATCTATAACTGGATGTGGTAGGTGCTCTTTAAAACTAGATTTTAAAACTCTCAAAAGAGTTTGGCTCAAATATATGTATTGGACACTTGTTTGATAGACTTGATTTGATGGGCACTTGTGTTTATGTCTTTCGGTGGGTGAATGCAGAACCACAGCCTTGTCCAGGTGAGCTGGTTTACGTTGATCAGGGTCCAGCCTTTATTCCCAGCTGCTCCATCCCAAACCCAGACACATTCTACGAACACCAGAAGCTCATCAGCTCCTGTATCTGCCCAATGGGTGAGCACTGTGTGACTATATTATTTAGTGCTTCATTTATCTGACTCCGTTTTGTAACAGCCTAGGTTGATTGATTTGTGTTGTAGGTAAGGTGCATAATGATCATGCAGATGGCTTCAAGTGTGTGCTTAAACAGGAGTGTCCCTGTGTGTTTGATGGCAAGAAGTACTCACCCGGAGACACACGTAGCACCAAGTGTCAGTCATGGTAAGTGGGCAAAAGTGGACGTAATCATGGTATATGAATACATTATTAATAAATGTATATAAGTGTTATATTTAAATATCTTCTACAGTGTGTGTGAGAGTGGGAAATGGCAGTGCACGAAAAACTCCTGTCCCCCCATATGTTCAATTGAAACCCAGTTTGTGAAAACATTTGATGGTAAACGATATGTCATCCCTGCTAAATGCGCATATGTGGCCTCGCAGGTGAATTTTTCCCACTACCCCAACATTAAACATTAACCCAGGTTGTCTTTTTATGATAACTAACTGCTCTTTTAAAAATCATTTTAAGGGTCACAACTGGAGAATAACAATTGAGTTTTCCCAAGAAAAAGCAATTGCTCTGGAAACAGTCGTTTTTCAGCTGTATCAGGTACAAGCTCTAACCTTTTTCACTCCTTCCCTCCGTATAATAAACATGTTTTGTGGGGAAGGGGATCTTTAGGGGGAGACAGTAGGCATCAGTATATACCACACAGGAGTGCTATACATCAACTTAAAGCCGCAAAACGGAAAATTAATTAGTTGTGTGTGTCAAATCTTTACATACTTATGTTATGATTATGTAATCAACACTGGCGCCTGTTCAAATTTTGAAACTTTAGAGTGTCAAATTGTGTCACATTGTCAAAATCTATCCCAACTTTGGAGCGTTATCTAGCCATGTACCTGACATGACATGACTTAGAATGCCTAGTTTCATAGGAAAGCAGTAGCTTCTCTTTCTAACACAATAAAACAATATTATATATCAAATAATGTTAAGCAAGAGGACTGTACAGTCAATTAAAATAAATATGCTTTTTTGGATTTGCAGGAAACATATACATTCTCACACAACATGGTTAAAATTGGAGACAAGGAGATCACGGACTTCCATCATTCTGGTAAAATAATTGTTGTCTATGCATCTATTTAGGGATCCTTAATGTAAGAATGTATATCTGGTAGTCTAGTAATTTATCCAATCCAGTGGTTTGGTACTCACACCCAGTAACTTATCAACTTTTGTTTCTCGCCTGTCAGCTCATGCTAAGGTTTGCTGGAAGTCATCCATATACGTCCATGTCCAGACATCCTTTGGTTTGAAGATCCTAGTCCAGGTGTCTCCTAAAATCCAGGTGTACATCACTCCACTGTTCATCACAAGTCAAACTCTCTCAGGTTAAGATCTCTCAAGTCAAGACACTGTTTACCATGATCATATTTGTTTCATGAACTGTATCGCATGATCCAGTTTGATTTGTAATTATAGTCAGTCTATCTTTCAGGTCTTTGTGGTAACTACAACAATGACACCACTGACGACTTTACCGCCAGCAGCGGGATCATTGAGAACTCAGTTAAAGCTTTTACTCAGTCCTGGACTGTGAGCGCGTGTTCAGATATCATACCTCTCATCTGCATCAAGACAAGCAATGGTATTTTGCTATAATTACGCTTCTAAAATGTTGGAATTATGTGTATAGATTTATACAGAATATACTATTTGAATTCCTCAATTTTCAATATCAGGAATGGTAAGTCATTCTAAAAAACAGACGTAATAGGATATAATACAATGTGTTCAATATTCAATATTTTATTGACTAACTTCTCTGTAATACGACACAAGGAAAGATACTTCTATGGTTCTGCATATTTCATCATCTCAGTATATTATTTTCAGAACTATTTGCTGAGGAAAAGTGCTCTGTATTTAAAAAGCCATATGGGATATTTGCTAATTGCCATGGCCACATCCCAACTGATCACTACTACAAGGTAACAGGACCTTTGTGCCAAACTGAAATCCTTAATTACTTCTTCTTTGTTGAGCAATTAACTCATATTGACATAACAGTTATGACTCCTGTTAACATGAAACTTTTACGTTTCCAGGCTTGCATCCAAGGAACATGTAATTCTGACAGCAGCAACCTGCAGCAGTGTTTGTGTGTTGCTCTGGGCAATTATGCAAAAGCCTGCGCCAGTCTGGGCGTTTTAGTCGGTGACTGGAGGAAAGCTACCAATTGCTGTGAGTTCAACTTTGATATCCATGTATTCTCCCACTTTATTGTTCAGAGGCCGATTATGGATTAATGTTCAAGTCGCTCAAAAATACAAGTGGTCCAAAGTCATAAATCAAATCAATTCTGGTGCTGGCAATTTTATTTATTGTTGTTTGTTCACTTTAGCATTCATGATAAAAGAAAAACCTTTAACACCACATTATAAATATGAAGGGTTCTACTACCTACTTACATCAACCACCAAGAATGAACCTTTTTTAAAAGAAAAAACATATTAATACTTACTTTAAAAATCAGTGGTATATTTCATGTTAATCACAATGTTGTGTTGCAGCTTTACCGTGTCAGAAAAACCAAGAATTCTTTTACAACATGCAAGGCTGCAGCAACACATGTCGTTCCCTGTCTGGCATTGACCCTTCCCGGGAGATAGAAGACGATATGCCTGTAGAGGGCTGTGGCTGTCCAGAGGGAACTCACTTGAACAGAGGACAAATCTGTTCCCCAAAGACAGACTGTGATTGTCACTACTATGGTGGTACAACGCCACCAGGGTCTCATGTTATTGATGGACGACCGTGGTGAGCTGATCATCTGAATACTTACATCCATTCACAATCATCAAAGGTCCAGTGTGTTAGTATTAGGAGTAATAATATTATAATACTTATATTAATTAGCATATTTCCATTAGTGTTATAGTCCACTGAAAATAAGAATCGTTGTGTATTCATTGTCTTAAAATGAGTCCTTTATATCTACAGTGAGAGATCTCCCTGATCTAGATATGAAGTTTTGGTTGGATTTGGTAGCCAGTGTTTCTTTAATATGCTTAGGGGGAGAGGGTGAGGTGTGGGAGAATATTCATTTGATTGCAATGTGCAACTTCACCTCTAGGTGCCACTAAATCCTACAGACTGGACCTTTAAATACTATTTATGTTTTTAACTTGTGAAATTTACATCCCTAGTGACTTAAGGCTTTTACACATTGTCTACCCTAACCAAGTTTTTTTTCCCAATGCTGGTATAGTGTGCTCCAATGTGTAGTCTACACTTGCACTGCACATACTATGTTGTGTTATATGTCAAACTAAAGAAGGTGTCTATTGCAGCATCTGTAAAGATGGAAATCTGACGTGTACTCCAACATGTGGTAAATATACAGTGTATTCTTCCATCATACTCATATCAAAATCATACTCATTCTGTGTTACCTTTGCTCCATTGTCTTAACTTCATTCATTACTTATGTCACTACACTACTATGTTTGTGTTTAATTATTGTTTGCTCAGCTTGCCAAAAGGGGAAGGTTTGTGTTCACTGTGCTCAGTCTAACATTAACACGGCTCAGAAAACCTGTGACAGTCTCAGCAAACCAATGGTATGTGTTTATGTCATTATTCATGTATTATTATTCATTTGAAAGCAGTAGCTGACTATTTGCTACGATTAATAATAGGCTGTTGAGAGTAGCTGCAACTGTCATTTTATTTTTACATAACCTTTCTTATCATTGAAGTGCATGTCTAACATTTACCCTTTGTTCAAAACAATTATTGTGATTAGTTGTCAGATAAAAGATTTTTTTTATTGTGTGATTTTCAGGGTATGTCCTGTACTAGTGGATGTTACTGCCCAGATGGCCAGTATGAAGATCACAATAAAAACTGTGTTTCTAAGGCCAACTGCACCTGTGTGTACAGTGGCAAAGTATTCAGCACAGGACAGCATGTCGAAATCTCCTGCAAAAGCTGGTAACTGGATTAGTGCTGCTTTCCTATTTGTTCATACAAAGCCTTGTTGCAGAGGCCAGAGACTGACAAAATGTACACTCTTACAGTATCTGTAATCAGGGTCAGTGGAATTGCACAGATAAGCCTTGTCCTGGAAAATGCCAGGTTTATGGAAATGGACACTTCCAGACCTTTGACTCCAAGTGGTTCCGCTTTAGTGGACAGTGTCGGTACATGCTTGTAGAGGTGAGAACAATCCAACTCCACTGCTCACGTTTCTTTGCTTTGTAGCCCTCATTACAATGATTTCAAAGGACACTGTACATGATCCAAATCCCATATAAAAGTATAGGTCATTTTTTAAAATACAGCTATAGTTTGCCATGTTTTTCATAATGATATGTGTTTAACTGATCTTATTTACTTCAGGATGACTGTGGAAATGGCTTTGACACCTTCTCTGTCAGAGTAGAGAGCGTACCCTGTTGTGATGAGGCACTCACCTGCTCTCGCTCAGTCATCTTCAGCCTGAAGGTGGATGGCTTTTTCTGTGATTCCCACCTTTCTTTACTGAAACCCTGAGCTATTGTCCACAAGTTTCCCACATGTTTCTAAACCATTTTCATTATATATGTTTTTTTTGTTGCTTCATATACATTATCAACTACAATAAAGTAAACTTTGATAACTTGTTTATCAACAATTAAAAATGTTCTCCTACTTGTGCTGTCTTACAAAGGACAAAGTCACCCTGACGCTGAGCGACATGAAGGTGACCGTACGCCACCACAGTGGTTGGACGCTTATGGATCATGCACTCTTCTCCGTACACACCGTGGGACTCTACATCATAATCTCAGTCCCAAGCAAAGGGATAACTCTCATCTGGGACAAAAACACTCGGGTCACCGTAGAGCTCCATCCACAGTGGAGGGTAAGTGATTTCCATATCATTGGTCACATGATTACACACTTTGATCCTCTGTCTATAATATACACAGGAGGTTTTTATATACACTGTATTTAAAAACCTTTAGAGACTGCTAAATATATGATAACATATGTATATAAATACATTTTAAATCCAAAAGTGATTTATTTAACCAGGTCAAGTCAACTTTGCTTTAGAACAAAGCGGCCATATGTCGAATCTATATATTTCAAATAAAAATAGCATTTATTAATATTTAATCTTTTAATCACTGATAGATTATTTGTCTTTAATAACCAGCAGTTCCTTGAATTCGTGTCATTTTGAAACTTCTCTTCTGCAGAATAAAGTGTGTGGCCTCTGTGGGAATTTTGACTGTACTGAGATGAATGACCTGCAGATACGTGACTCAGGAGGTAAAACGGTTTCCTCTTTTCTTTTATAAAGCAGTTATACTTTTGTAATGGCAGTCTAAATAACATCAAATAATTCGTTTTAGTGATATCCAGTGCCCTGGCATTTGGCAACAGCTGGAAAACTGCCACACCTCCTTGCTCTAATGTGATCACTGAGATGTATCCATGCGAGCACCACTCCTACTGCGCAGTCTGGGCCCAGCGGAGTTGTATGATCCTTAAAGGAGACACATTCAAAGAATGCCATTTTAAAGTATGCATTTTATATATTTAGGATCATGGATGGTTTGATTCCTATGCAGGTCTTATATCACTATACATTTGGGAAGCAGAGGAACTGTCTTGAAGGGACTCAAATCATTAATGACCTATAAGAGCTAACACTAAACATGCATTCAAATCTATTATTTACAGTAATAGACATTCACAGACAGCACGTAAAAGTGTTAATAAAAGCTCTGTTCTGGATGTTCTACAATCCTCAGGTGGATCCAGGGCCCTACTACGATGCGTGTGTGCTGGAAGCATGTTCCTGTGCATTTAAAGGGAAGTTCCTGGGCTTCTGCACAGCCGTGGCAGCCTATGCAGAGGCCTGCAGCGACAAGAATGTGTGCATAAGATGGAGACGTCCTGATTTGTGTCGTACGTGCTGACTCTTTTTCCCCCTCTCATTAACATTAGTTTGAAGTTAACTCTTATTATTTTTTTTTCAGATGGTGAACAGTGAGCCGTTTAGAATAATCTTTAGACTAAACCCAAAAGAACCTCACTTTTTCAGCAAACTATGCTAAAAATGCTAACACTGTATCGACTCTTGTCATCTCTTGTCTAGCAAGAAAGAGTTGAAAAACATGGCACCTACATTACATTACACCAATGCTTAGTATTTCACATACTTCATACACATTATATGTTTTACCAATATTTTTGTCATTAGGCAAGCATTAATTGCTTTATTTATATTTATATAGCTTACGATCCATATAATGAAATGTGTATTAATATTATTAAAAGTTTGCAGAACATAAACTATTACACAGTCATAGTAATTTAACCTGTGATCATTTAAACCGCAGCGGTCTTCTGTGACTACTACAACGAGCAGGGCCAGTGTGTCTGGCACTATGACCCCTGTGGTAAAGCACGAATCTGTGGCACAGCCTTCACTTACAAGCTGGAAGGTAATCAGACTTTCTCAGTTGTATTCAAGTATAACAACTAAACTTAATTCTTAATTATCAGTTTAATTTAGAAGGTGAAAATAATATATTCACTTCTAATTAGTTTGTGTCTACTTCTCGCAGTATTATATAAACAAACCTGGCATTCAGAATTTAGATACCTACTTGCTTTTTCCTACTCTAAGTCTTGTCTAAATACTTACAAAAGCCATTTGTGGCCATAAAATAAATATCAATTATTTGTTCTTGGAAAGGCTGCTACCCCAGATGTCCAAACGAGGCACCATACTATGATGAAAATACTGGTGAATGCACCAAATTGACAGACTGCCTCTGTACTATAAATGGCACTATCATTCATCCCGGGGATGCGGTGATGATCGATTCTGCTAAGTGGTAAGTTTATCCATCATAAATGTATGTACAGTATTGGTATGTACAACTATAATATGATAAATTGTGAACTTTTCCTTATTTTTTTTACATTGACAACTGGATGTTTCTTGCTCTTTCATATTCCCTTGACAGCCTGTGTGTAAACGGAACAATACGGTGTTGTAAGTATGAATTATATTTTTTTATTACTCTTTTACGTGTCTATTACCATCTATGCTAAAATATGATTGAGGGTGTGTGGAATTTAGATTAACGGGTTAAAAAAACACAAAAAATAAAAGAAATAAAGAAATGTCTAAAACAAGAGGTTGAAGTTGCTTTAGAAATCAATAAAAATGAAAAAAACTTTTCTAATAATAATTTTTACAGTGACTGAGTTTGCAGATTACTGTATAAAGGGAACTCTTAGATTCAGTGCAGTCCAGGAAGGGACCTCGCATTTTCTCAAATTTTCAACCAAAAAATATAACTAGGAGGCTATGGGGTTTTACAGAATTTAGAATTAGAATTAGAATTTAGAAGAATTATCATGCATGCCAATAACATAACAAAGGTTCTATTTGTGTAATTAGTTCTTTTAAGAGAACAATCCTCTCCCTTGATGTCATTTTTCAAGGCACACTGTTCCTCTATTATATCCAATCCCTCCCAGATCAACTAAATATAACTATATGCAAAGGATCTTGCTGCCTTAGCTGAGGAATCAAAAGAGAACAGAGAGTCCATAGATTTATTGTTGGGAAGTCTGTGAAATGAATATGTGTTGAAATTAGTTTTTTAAATATTTCAGTTTTTAGATTTAAATTAAAGTATATGTACCTTCATAGAACCTGTTTTTAAAACACCAAACTCAGTTCATCTCTATACCAACAGCACCTCCTCCAACAACACCAGTATCAATAATGTCCACCACCGCTGTCTCATCTACTACTGAAAATTGGTCATCAAAAACATCAGCACTAACAACGCCCCCCACCAGTGTCTTAACTACTACTGAAAATTGGTCATCAAAAACATCAGCACTAACAACGCCCCCCACCAGTGTCTTAACTACTACTGAAAATTGGTCATCAACAAAAACATCTACTACAACTACACCCTCAACGACGCCCTCAACGACACCCTCAACAACGCCCTCAACGACACCCTCAACGACACCCTCAACGACACCCTCAACGACGCCCTCAACGACACCCTCAACGACACCCTTAACGACGCCCTCAACGACACCCTCAACGACGCCCTCAACAACAGCCTCAACGACACCCTCAACGACGCCCTCAACAACAGCCTCAACGACACCCTCAACGACACCCTCAACAACGCCCTCAACGACGCCCTCAACGACGCCCTCAACGACGCCCTCAACCACGCCCTCAACCACGCCCTCAACCACACCCTTAACGACACCCTCAACAACGCCTTCAACAACGCCCTCAACAACGCCCTCAACGACACCCTCAACAACAGCCTCAACTGCACCCTTAACAATGACCACACGCCATGTGTGTGAGTGTAAAGACCTGAAGAACAAAAAAAGCTGGCGTTGTGGTGAGACGTGGATAGAAAACTGCCACAATAACACGTGTGAAGATAAGAAAATAGTGTCGACCCCACTGGATTGTCCACAGCCTACAATTCCCATCTGCCCCAGAAATAAATACACAACCTGGTTAGATGAATGCGGATGTCAAAGAAAAGAATGTGATTGTAAGTGTATCCATGTCTGTGTTTTCTCTTTTCCTCTTTTGTGTTTAATATTTACCTCAACATATATATCTGTGTTTATTGAGTATTTTATTATAATTTAGATACTTCATATAACAACAAGTAATCTTGCAGACATAACTGTTTTCATAGACGTATTGTTTTCTACTAAAATGTTTGAGTAATTTACCTCATTTCCCTACACATACTGTTTCTAGGTCTCTGTGAGGTATATGGGGACCCCCACTACATCACTTTCCAAGGTGTACCCTATAGTTTTCAGGGAAGCTGTACTTACGTCCTGGTGGAGGAGAAGTTACCACGTCATCATCTGACCATTGCTGTAGACAACGTACTATGTATTCCAGGGTTTATAGGCACCTGTGCTAAGAGAATTATCCTGAAATATCTGAACAATACTGCTACACTCAATATCATTCCAAGTTTAAATACAGTACAGGTAGGATATTATATAACTATCTAATCATTTATAGTTTGTCATGTTGCCATACCTCCTTATACATTTGGTTTCATAGATGCTGACCATTTTCTGTGATATTGGATATTTTTATAGCTGCCATACTCTTAAAAAAGATGATACTAATCTAATCTTCCCTAGGCCACTCTGAACGATAGGCCTATAAAGCCACCATATGAGGAGCAAGGGTTGAAGTTTGAGACCACAGGCACCACAGTTACCATCTACCTCCCAGAAATCCGCTCTTATGTATCTCTCAATCGCTGGTGGAACATGATGATCAGTCTGGCCATGGAGTACTTCAATAATAACACCCAAGGACAATGTGGTGGGTAAAGAACTAAAAAGGGTGATCTACAGCTGTGGTTAAGTCCAGACTGTACACCTGATTTAAACATGTGTTTGTCCGTGTAGAGTGGATTTTTAGATAACGCTTTTTGGTCTCACTGAACATGTTGGCTGTTTTGCTAAATAAGCTTGTAGGCTATCAAAACTGCTTGGGTCTTCGGTTTTCTATATGCATGTTATATGCTCATAATGTCTGCATACAGATTATAGTGAGAGGGAAATTGTCTATGTACGTTTTTTTTGTTTTTTGATCCAGTGTTAAAATTAAATTCTAAACGGAGGCACAGTTATGTCCTCTAGCCGGAAGGCTACGACAGAAATACAGACGACCAGCTAATTCATGAGATGAATTTGATATATAATGTAACCATAAAAAAATATTTTTCTAATTTGCCTGTTGTATTTTTACAGTATTATTTAAGATACCACTGTAAAGTTGCTTGGTTGTTGTGTATGTGTATTTTAGATATCAGATCACATATCTTCTATACATCTCTTCATCTTCTCTCCAGGTGTTTGTAATGGTATATCATGTATCCGTAGACGAGGACAGGCTGAGGACAACAATTGCTGTGATAAAACGGCCTATGACTGGGTGTACCCTGACCCTCTGAAGCCAGCTTGTGCTTTTGCACCAAGAGACGTACCTTGCGGCCCCCCCACAACGCCCTTCATCCCCTGCCCTGAAGACCCACTGTGTGAGCTGTTTGACCACCCGTAAGCTCTACACACACACCCTGTCAGGGAATTGTTGGTAGAGTTGCTGTGTTTGTCAGTGTGTACTATGATCGCACTGTATGTCATAAAAGCGAGGCACAATGCAATGCTTTTTTCTTTACTTTCTACTACCTTTGTGACTAATGTAGACACATAGTAGCAACCAGCAGTCACCCTATACAACCTTTAAGTAACCACATAGTAATGACCCAGTAACTGTCTATAGCACCTTACCTAGTTTTCTGCATACCAAGTTTTTACTTTCTTGATTGTGTGTTACGATGTATAACCTTGGCCGTCTGTCTTTCTGTGTATGTTTTGAATTGTTGTATGTTTATTAGTATATTTTCTAAAATGTAATCTGTTTTGTTTCCTCAGTGTTTTTTCAGAATGCCGTAAGGTTGTGGATATGGGCATGAAAAAGAAGAACTGCAAGTTTGATGCATGTGCGAATGCAACTTGCTCTTCACTCGCGCAAGCTGCTGAGGAATGCAAGAAATCTGGTTTCTGTATTGAATGGAGGTATCTGACCAATGGAAGATGTGGTATGTAGCTCGAATCCTTTTTATGTCAACTGTCTTGTGTATGTATTTACACATTTCTGTGTTTTATGGACTTCACTGCCATGATGTTTTGGTTAAAATATCAACAATAAATTCTTCTGTGAATAGATGCCTACATTACAGTGTCCATTCACATGTTTCAGATTTTTCATGTCAAAATGGATTGGTTTACAAGGAATGCCCAAAAACGGGGGACGATTACTGCAAGGACGGGTTTGTAAATTTTACTTTCTCCAAATAAACTTTTTTTTTTTTTTTTTACATTTGTTGTGACATTGGTTTCTCATTTTATAAGATCCTTACTCTATCAAGATTTTCATCATTTTGATTTCTCTTCTGGTTTGGGTGTAGATTACCACATACAGGACAACCCCTCACGAACAACGCTCCAAGCTGTTCTTGTCCCAGCCACCTGTTCAGGGCAGAAGAACACTCAACAGTCTGTGTGCCTGATTGTTCCTGTGAGTAACATGACATTGAGTACAACGCTGACACGCACAACGAGACAATCTTTGGTTAAAATCTCGTGCTGATATAGTGGTATTAATCAGCGCATGTGTATATGTGTATACATCCATTTCAAAATGTTGTCCTGATGTGTTAATGTAGAGTTTGTTTTCTCATCCATCAGTTTGTGAATGGCCACATGGTGGGCCCAAAAAGGTAAATATCTTTGTTTCATTACTGTGAAAAGAGTTCATTCTGACTCTTGATTGTATTCTTGCTTTTAAAAGTGTTTTTATTCTTGTCTTTCAGCCTGGCGAGAAGTGGGAGTCCAACTGTGAACTATGTACATGTGACGATCAGACTCTGAAGGTGTACTGTTCTCCAAAACCTCCTAAGCCAACTCCTATCTGCAACTCCAATGAAGTATTGGTAAACTCGTCTTGCTGTGGTGATATGATTTGTGGTAAGGACCGGCACTTCATAATATTTTTAAATGAAAAGTACAATCTCAGAGACCTTCCTAGGCTTATTACCTCATGTGTGACTTTTCAGTTGAGAAGACATGCAGTCATCATGGACAAACATACAAGGTTTGTGGTGTCCAATCTCACAACACTTTCTGTATATGACAAAGGGAAGTGTTTCTTCTCCCTTTGAGGAAAACTGCTTTTTGCATGGATTTAGAATTAATCACTGAGCTGTATAATGTCTTGTCTTGATTTCTGTCTTTGTGTGTGTAGGTGGGAGACAGATGGAGGGATGTCGCCCATCCCTGCATGTTATTCAGTTGCAGCAAGGAGGGTATTCAGGCTGAGACTAGAGCCTGTCCCAAAGAAGACTGTCCAGAGGTATTGCACATCCTTTGATCTGTTACTTGAATTTATAGCTGTAAAATCTTACACGGCATACAATCTTGTGTTGCTGCATTTTCCTCCAGCTACAGAATTGTTTTATCACGAAATTAGATGTTAGATATTTAAAGAATAAATTGAGCAACACAAATCTGACCTTAAGATTGTTTTTTACCAGATGTACAGAATTTGGGATGACGAACACTGCTGCTTTACATGTAAGTTAAGTCTGATGTGAATCACTATCAAAGTCAGTTTACAGTGGCCTACTTTGTCACTTCCTTTCATGTTGTAGAACTAGTTTTAATAAATATTGAAAGTTTAATAATGTGGATCTCTTCTGCATTGAAAAGTCGATAAGGAAAATATCTTCAGATTCTGGAGGTGGTGTTTTCACTCCTCATTGTGTATTAATTTCCTCTGACTCTAGGTAAACAGAGCTGTGCTCCGAAGGTGTCCAACATGACCGTTACCGTCAACGGGTGTATCAGCAGCATCCAGATGCTCGTGTGTCAGGGTTCATGTGTGACTCAGCACTGGTGAGAAGACCTTTATACCTGTCACCAAACAATAGCAAAAGACTTTTCTGAATTTTAACTCTATGTGCTCTCTCTCCCCTCTGTGCAACAGGCCTGTGATAAAGGGTGACCTGCAGGTGGAGCAGGAGTGCCAATGTTGTCAGGAGGGCAAATCACAGAGGAGGTCAATGACCCTGCGGTGTTCCGACAACACAATCAGAGTACATACCTATAAGCATATCACCAGCTGTGAGTGCAAAAAATGTACCATCTGAAAAGTACTGAGGACCCATTATTAAACAATTCTGTTATATATTCATTTGATTTGAAAGTAAAATCAAATCAAAATATATGTAATCTGTTTTTAAAATTATAAGAGCTTTACTGTGTTTACAATCAAGAGTATAGAATGTGCAAAATTGTGATACTAATACTAGTTGAAATTGCCCCTTTCTGTGCTCTTTTCTGCGTTCTTGTGTTCTACAATTACAAACAAATAACAAATAAACTGAATCATTTACTAATCACCAAATTTTGGAGTGTGAATTTTAAATCTGTTCTATTTACACTTTTTCACTGCGTACCTTTTGGCAGCCACACTGCTTTGGCCTTGATCCCTCCCATTTCCATGTAATAACAACTCTTCTAGAAATTAAAGGGTCAATAAATCGGTATCTAGCCCAGGTTTTGAGATACTGACCATTTCTGACTCCACCCCAATACAGCGAATTTAGAAAATGACTGCAACAATGTCTCTATCCAGATTTAATTTATTTATTATCGTTATTCTAAATACTCTCAAAGTTTCACCCAATTTTCTATGGAACTACTTGGGGTTATACAGCAACAGAGACACTGCTGTGTTGCTTTTGTTTTTTTTGTTTTTTTTTGTATTTTTTTAATTTGTATGATTAAATGAGAGAAGTAAGCAAGACAATTGTTTTTGTGCTTTGTTGAACTGGCCCTTTAAGATCTAACAGTACACAAATATGAAACCCAGCTGACAAAGAAGCCCATGTTGTTGAGTAGCAGCTGTGGTGCTGACATTACTGCTGCAACTCCAGTGTCAAAAAGTTCTGCAAAAGAAGTTCCTTGGTGCCCAGAAATTCAAATATTACTTTCTATACTTTCTATACTTCCAACATGTCTTATCAGGTGATGAGCAATACTCAGCCAGAGTGAAAGCCATTGTTAAGGACTATCAATAGGACAGGAAGACTTTGATCAGGTCTAGGAAACACCCAGCCTTACAAAAGCTGTGTTTCTCCAAAAGAGGAAAGCATTTCATTCTTTGGAAACAGCAAACAGCAGGTTTGTTAAATAAGCTTTGGCCAGCCTCACGCTGCTGCTGTTTGTTGTGCATTCCAAAGGATGGATACTTGATGTTCATAGGAGAGGATGTGTGAGTGTGCACAGACTGTGAATGTCTGCATGTGTGTCAGTGTGTGTGTTTGCATTTAGTGAACCTGTGATTACAGGTGATGTTATAGTTTGCTTGTGATAAGACTCTTGCTTTGAGCACAAAGTCCTGCCAGGTACTTCAGCCACTTCATGGCATTCTTCCCATCCTTCGTAGGACCACTGCTGCCTCTCAGGTAAATACTTTTACTGGTATTTCACTTTCTTTAATTCTTTTAAAAGTCATTCTCTAAGATGCACCAAGGAAAATTTGTGCTATTTACTGGTGTCATTTATTGGTATATTACAATATAAAAATACATATTACAGATTGGAGACTGAATTCTCTTATTAGTTATGTTGAGTCAATATAAAATTACACTACTACAGTATAATGATTTACTCTTTATTTTTATTGTAAGAAAAATACAGAAAAAAAATTTGATTTTATAAATCAGATCATAACACTTTTATTGTATTTTACTTGTATTTGTATTTCTGCAGGTCCTTCGGTGGTGTGTTTTCTGCTTCCTTGCAACTGACGAGTGTGTTATAGCATCATGAGTGTAGAGTCCAAAAAAATACGTGAGGCCTGCTGCTCCAAGCTCAAGGTTAGTGAAATGTTCCCCTTTCCCTGTATTACAAAGTGTCAGGGTACATGCTATGGCCTTAATCATTTAAATTCACAAATGGACACAAACGTAATAGTGCCAAGTTGTAAAATCTCATCGTAAAACTGTTTTTCTTCAACCTTATCTCTCCGTGCATTTATCTTGGTATACAATTTCTATATCTATATATCAGTATTATCTGTGTCCCAACAAATGCTCCACCTGGACCTTGACACCAAATCAGACTTTGAGTCCATGAAATACAGTATGTGCGGTTTTCATTCACAGAATGAGTGTAAAGGAGTGTTAAATGCATATTTTAATTGCAGGCAGGTGCATAGAGATAAGACCAGTAGTTAAGTGGCCCTTGAAAAATACATACAGTGACCTGTTTTCGTACTATGTAAGAGTTATTGGTTTGTAACATGCTTTCTGATAACAAACTGATTATTTAAGAACATTATTAGCACTGAGTAGGAATTAATACTTGTTGATGACATTGATTTATTGTAAATAGTCATCGCCCAGTGAAGTTACTCTCTCTGCTTTTTAAAAAGTAAAACTGTGTTGAACTCTAGAGGAACTTACGTTTTTGTTTACCTGTGAACCTTTAACTGTTAGGCTAGGCAAGTAGTTGCAGTTGTCTGAACACATTCACACAGTAGCGTTTGACCTACAGCCCAGTGTAATTCCCTTTTAATCTTTAAACATCTATCTACTATTGTGGCATGGATATGGCTCCCTACAAGCGGGATTTGAACTCAAACAATCTCTATAAAGGACTTGAAGTACAGATTTAAATCAAAGGTTTTTATTATATGTTGTATCATTTAATCTCTAGAACCAAAAATTCTATTTTCTTCTTCATCTGCACACTCGATTGAAAGAAACAATATCTTAATATCTTAGCATATTGTTCAGTGATGAAAGAGGAAGAGTCAATGAACTGTGTTTCTGGGCACAATATATTATAGTGAAGTCCATAGAGGTATATAATATGATATTATATATCATATGATATCATCATATTGGAATCAACCTATTTGGGGCATCAGGGCATACATATTCTGTTTTTTTCATTTATTGAGGCCTTTTATCCATCTTGTGTATGCACCCCGTCATCTTCAAGCTCAGTACACAAGCAGACTTTCCGGTACTATATGCAGAAACAAGCCAATTAGATTAGATTTAAATGTATTTAAATCAAATCCAATCAGTGCTGAAAGCAGGTGTGAAGTACTGTATGTCTTTAAATGTGTGTTGTTAAGCGTTGTGTATGAGCCTAATGTATTACAAGAGTACGTGATAATGCAGTCAGACACCTTTTCTCTTCACATCTGTGCAAGGTGTAATTACATCCCTTTATCCTTTGTATCGGATCATGCCTCATTCAAAAACCTTTTATTACATGACTGAAACTGCAAAGAAATGGGCTAATCCTTTCACTCACAAGTCTTTGAGAAGAGATTGCTACCAAGGTAATCATTTTATGACGGGCCATAACACTATTTACCATTTATTAAGATATATTCTGAGAATTACTTGAGTTCTTTTCAAAAAGATCAAATGTTACCCAGCTGTACTTGTTTCACAGAAAAACATTTTCATCCAACAGTTTGTTTGTGTGTATGTTTGTGTGTTTCCAGCTCTTCCTGGCCTCTATGTCGTTTGTATTCTTTGCCAAAGCCTTTGGTGGAGCCTATATGAAGAGCTCCATCACACAAATTGAGAGGCGCTTTGATATCCCCAGCTCCCTCATTGGGGTTATAGATGGCAGCTTTGAAATGGGTATGTGCAGATGTTTTTATAGCAACATTTTGGATGGTAACATACACGTTTGTGTAATGTTGGACTTATGCAGTAGATGATGGCACATTTTAGGTAATGCACTTTTTTGCTTTCTTGCCGAAAGTAAGATGAGCATAAAGACTAGAAACAGCCTGCATGGCTGTGTGTATAAAAATCCCCCTTAAAATCACTGATTAACACGTTTTATCTTCTTCGTTTAAGCCATACATAAACCAAAGTGCAAAAATGTCAGTGTGGCATCAGGGGGGACTATTTATTAGCAAGGTGCCTGGAGTCATAGGCCCTAATTAGACCAAATCAATTTGACCGGTGTGATCATCGGATTGGCCACTGCAGTGTGACGACAGGATTTGGTCTGAATTGAGGTTGCTGGGAAGTTTTTACACTTCAGTTTTGGCATTGATTCAACAAATAAAATGTTACATGTTAAAAGATGTTAATTAGTGATCTTTAGAGGCGCTGGTTAATGGCACAGCTAGACAGGCTAGTGATTTATAGAATTTCAAGTCACTACCCTCGGCACAGAGCAGACTTCTAAAATGTCAACCTATTTCTTTAATCCTTTATTTTAAGTTTTTTTTCTGCTTCTTCCCAGGTAATCTGTTGGTAATAGCCTTTGTGAGCTACTTTGGCGCTAAGCTCCATCGTCCCAGGCTGATTGCTATTGGCTGTTTGGTCATGTCTGTGGGATCTTTCCTCATAGCCCTGCCTCACTTCCTTCAGGGGCCGTTAGTACACAGTTTTCTTTTTCTTCCTAATTTTTCAAATTTTCTATATAATATGTAATGCTGTGGTCTTGTTTGGATATATCCTGCAGTAACGATACATGTCATTAGAACCAAATTTTACGGTTCTTTGTAAAATGTTTGCATTTAATTAAACTACATTCGGAGTCAACAAACTGTTATTCTGGACACAATATATTACAGTGTAGAGGTATATAATATCATAGAACTACGTGTATTTTCATTTATTCTACTATGCTCATGGTGGGATTTAACCCATTTGCTGTTGGACCCTTATTGCGGCCCCCATCCATACCCTGCACACAGCAGACTATTAAGTATTACATGCAGAAAAAAAAACCTACTAGGTCCGAATTAGCATAGATTAGTTTGTGGTCATTTTATTAAACAAAACATCTGTGTATCATGTGAGAACAATATAAGTTCTAATAGAACAAAATTTGGGCCCTGCTGCAAAATAGGGTCAGGAAAGTGAAGAAATAATGCATGACCTGCTTTGATGGGGGGAATTCCTTAGCAAACTTGCATTTAATTAAATTCCCCAAATTCCACTGACTCACAGAAACTCTGAGTCTGAGGGCCCTGAGGTAGTTACCTGCTTTGCCAATTTGGTATTCCAGCCTTGAATGTGCGGATTCAGGATTCTGATTGTTCTTAAGTTTGTTAGGGTACTATTAAGCTGTCTCATGCATGTTTTTTTAAGTCTGCAATGGAGCTCTGCCTCAAAAAGTATATATACTGTCTATAATAACTGAAATTGGTAACATTTGTGAGTAAATTAGGTATACACATCACATTTGACATATAAACACTAGTGCTTTTATATCGTTTTAATAATTTTGTTGTCTTTTTATATGCATAGATCTGTCTTTTCAAACAAACAGACATGAAATCTTTTTCAATATTTTGAAAGTATTGGTAAACTCCTCTTGCTGTGGTGATATGATTTGTGGTAAGGACCGGCACTTCATAATATTTTTAAATGAAAAGTACAATCTCAGAGACCTTCCTAGGCTTATTACCTCATGTGTGACTTTTCAGTTGAGAAGACATGCAGTCATCATGGACAAACATACAAGGTTTGTGGTGTCCAATCTCACAACACTTTCTGTATATGACAAAGGGAAGTGTTTCTTCTCCCTTTGAGGAAAACTGCTTTTTGCATGGATTTAGAATTAATCACTGAGCTGTATAATGTCTTGTCTTGATTTCTGTCTTTGTGTGTGTAGGTGGGAGACAGATGGAGGGATGTCGCCCATCCCTGCATGTTATTCAGTTGCAGCAAGGAGGGTATTCAGGCTGAGACTAGAGCCTGTCCCAAAGAAGACTGTCCAGAGGTATTGCACATCCTTTGATCTGTTACTTGAATTTATAGCTGTAAAATCTTACATGGCATACAATCTTGTGTTGCTGCATTTTCCTCCAGCTACAGAATTGTTTTATCACGAAATTAGATGTTAGATATTTAAAGAATAAATTGAGCAACACAAATCTGACCTTAAGATTGTTTTTTACCAGATGTACAGAATTTGGGATGACGAACACTGCTGCTTTACATGTAAGTTAAGTCTGATGTGAATCACTTTTTACAGTGGCCTACTTTGTCACTTCCTTTCATGTTGTAGAACCAGTTTGAATAAATATTGAAAGTTTAATAATGTGGATCTCTTCTGCATTGAAAAGTCGATAAGGAAAATATCTTCAGATTCTGGAGGTGGTGTTTTCACTCCTCATTGTGTATTAATTTCCTCTGACTCTAGGTAAACAGAGCTGTGCTCCGAAGGTGTCCAACATGACCGTTACCGTCGGTGTTCCGACAACACAATCAGAGTACATACCTATAAGCATATCACCAGCTGTGAGTGCAAAAAATGTACCATCTGAAAAGTACTGAGGACCCATTATTAAACAATTCTGTTATATATTCATTTGATTTGAAAGTGAAATCAAATCAAAATATATGTAATCTGTTTTTAAAATTATAAGAGCTTTACTGTGTTTACAATCAAGAGTATAGAATGTGCAAAATTGTGATACTAATACTAGTTGAAATTGCCCCTTTCTGTGCTCTTTTCTGCGTTCTTGTGTTCTACAATTACAAACAAATAACAAATAAACTGAATCATTTACTAATCACCAAATTTTGGAGTGTGAATTTTAAATCTGTTCTATTTACACTTTTTCACTGCGTACCTTTTGGCAGCCACACTGCTTTGGCCTTGATCCCTCCCATTTCCATGTAATAACAACTCTTCTAGAAATTAAAGGGTCAATAAATCGGTATCTAGCCCAGGTTTTGAGATACTGACCATTTCTGACTCCACCCCAATACAGCGAATTTAGAAAATGACTGCAACAATGTCTCTATCCAGATTTAATATTATCGTTATTCTAAATACTCTCAAAGTTTCACCCAATTTTCTATGGAACTACTTGGGGTTATACAGCAACAGAGACCCTGCTGTGTTGCTTTTGTTTTTTTTGTTTTTTTTTTTGTATTTTTTTAATTTGTATGATTAAATGAGAGAAGTAAGCAAGACAATTGTTTTTGTGCTTTGTTGAACTGGCCCTTTAAGATCTAACAGTACACAAATATGAAACCCAGCTGACAAAGAAGCCCATGTTGTTGAGTAGCAGCTGTGGTGCTGACATTACTGCTGCAATTCCAGTGTCAAAAAGTTCTGCAAAAGAAGTTCCTTGGTGCCCAGAAATTCAAATATTACTTTCTATACTTTCTATACTTCAAACATGTCTTATCAGGTGATGAGCAATACTCAGCCAGAGTGAAAGCCATTGTTAAGGACTATCAATAGGACAGGAAGACTTTGATCAGGTCTAGGAAACACCCAGCCTTACAAAAGCTGTGTTTCTCCAAAAGAGGAAAGCATTTCATTCTTTGGAAACAGCAAACAGCAGGTTTGTTAAATAAGCCTTGGCCAGCCTCACGCTGCTGCTGTTTGTTGTGCATTCCAAAGGATGGATACTTGATGTTCATAGGAGAGGATGTGTGAGTGTGCACAGACTGTGAATGTCTGCATGTGTGTCAGTGTGTGTGTTTGCATTTAGTGAACCTGTGATTACAGGTGATGTTATAGTTTGCTTGTGATAAGACTCTTGCTTTGAGCACAAAGTCCTGCCAGGTACTTCAGCCACTTCATGGCATTCTTCCCATCCTTCGTAGGACCACTGCTGCCTCTCAGGTAAATACTTTTACTGGTATTTCACTTTCTTTAATTCTTTTAAAAGTCATTCTCTAAGATGCACCAAGGAAAATTTGTGCTATTTACTGGTGTCATTTATTGGTATATTACAATATAAAAATACATATTACAGATTGGAGACTGAATTCTCTTATTAGTTATGTTGAGTCAATATAAAATTACACTACTACAGTATAATGATTTACTCTTTATTTTTATTGTAAGAAAAATACAGAAAAAAATTTGATTTTATAAATCAGATCATAACACTTTTATTGTATTTTACTTGTATTTGTATTTCTGCAGGTCCTTCGGTGGTGTGTTTTCTGCTTCCTTGCAACTGACGAGTGTGTTATAGCATCATGAGTGTAGAGTCCAAAAAAACACGTGAGGCCTGCTGCTCCAAGCTCAAGGTTAGTGAAATGTTCCCCTTTCCCTGTATTACAAAGTGTCAGGGTACATGCTATGGCCTTAATCATTTAAATTCACAAATGGACACAAACGTAATAGTGCCAAGTTGTAAAATCTCATCGTAAAACTGTTTTTCTTCAACCTTATCTCTCCGTGCATTTATCTTGGTATACAATTTCTATATCTATATATCAGTATTATCTGTGTCCCAACAAATGCTCCACCTGGACCTTGACACCAAATCAGACTTTGAGTCCATGAAATATGTGCGGTTTTCATTCACAGAATGAGTGTAAAGGAGTGTTAAATGCATATTTTAATTGCAGGCAGGTGCATAGAGATAAGACCATTAGTTAAGTGGCCCTTGAAAAATACATACAGTGACCTGTTTTCGTACTATGTAAGAGTTATTGGTTTGTAACATGCTTTCTGATAACAAACTGATTATATAAGAACATTATTAGCACTGAGTAGGAATTAATACTTGTTGATGACATTGATTTATTGTAAATAGTCATCGCCCAGTGAAGTTACTCTCTCTGCTTTTTAAAAAGTAAAACTGTGTTGAACTCTAGAGGAACTTACGTTTTGTTTACCTGTGAACCTTTAACTGTTAGGCTAGGCAAGTAGTTGCAGTTGTCTGAACACATTCACACAGTAGCGTTTGACCTACAGCCCAGTGTAATTCCCTTTTAATCTTTAAACATCTATCTACTATTGTGGCATGGATATGGCTCCCTACAAGCGGGATTTGAACTCAAACAATCTCTATAAAGGACTTGAAGTACAGATTTAAATCGAAGGTTTTTATTATATGTTGTATCATTTAATCTCTAGAACCAAAAATTGTATTTTCTTCTTCATCTGCACACTCGATTGAAAGAAACAATATCTTAATATCTTAGCATATTGTTCAGTGATGAAAGAGGAAGAGTCAATGAACTGTGTTTCTGGGCACAATATATTATAGTGAAGTCCATAGAGGTATATAATATCATATGATATTATATATCAGATGATATCATCATATTGGAATCAACCTATTTGGGGCATCAGGGCATACATTTTCTGTTTTTTTCCTTTATTGAGGCCTTTTATCCATCTTGTGTATGCACCCCGTCATCTTCAAGCTCAGTACACAAGCAGACTTTCCGGTACTATATGCAGAAACAAGCCAATTAGATTAGATTTAAATGTATTTAAATCAAATCCAATCAGTGCTGAAAGCAGGTGTGAAGTACTGTATGTGTGTTGTTAAGCGTTGTGTATGAGCCTAATGTATTACAAGAGTACGTGATAATGCAGTCAGACACCTTTTCTCTTCACATCTGTGCAAGGTGTAATTACATCCCTTTATTCTTTGTATCGGATCATGCCTCATTCAAAAACCTTTTATTACATGACTGAAACTGCAAAGAAATGGGCTAATCCTTTCACTCACAAGTCTTTGAGAAGAGATTGCTACCAAGGTAATCATTTTATGACGGGCCATAACACTATTTACCATTTATTAAGATATATTCTGAGAATTACTTGAGTTCTTTTCAAAAAGATCAAATGTTACCCAGTTTTTCTTGTTTCACAGAAAAACATTTTCATCCAACAGTTTGTTTGTGTGTATGTTTGTGTGTTTCCAGCTCTTCCTGGCCTCTATGTCGTTTGTATTCTTTGCCAAAGCCTTTGGTGGAGCCTATATGAAGAGCTCCATCACACAGATTGAGAGGCGCTTTGATATCCCCAGCTCTCTCATTGGGGTTATAGATGGCAGCTTTGAAATGGGTATGTGCAGATGTTTTTATAGCAACATTTTGGATGGTAACATACACGTTTGTGTAAAGTTGGACTTATGCAGTAGATGATGGCACATTTTAGGTAAAGCACTTTTTTTGCTTTCTTGCCGAGAGTAAGATAAGCATAAAGACTAGAAACAGCCTGCATGGCTGTGTGTATAAATAACAGAAAAAAACCTTAAAATCACTGATTAACACGTTTTATTTTCTTTGTTTAAGCCATACATAAACCAAAGTGCAAAAATGTCAGTGTGGCATCAGGGGGGACTATTTATTAGCAAGGTGCCTGGAGTCATAGGCCCTAATTAGACCAAATCAGGCATTGCAGCAAATAGCAAAAGACAATTTGACAGTGTGATCATCGGATTGGCCACTGCAGTGTGACGACAGGATTTGGTCTGAATTGAGGTTGCTGGGAAGTTTTTACACTTCAGTTTTGGCATTGATTCAACAAATAAAATGTTACATGTTAAAAGATGTTAATTAGTGATCTTTAGAGGCGCTGGTTAATGGCACAGCTAGACAGGCTAGTGATTTATAGAATTTCAAGTCACTACCCTCGGCACAGAGCAGAATTCTAAAATGTCAACCTATTTCTTTAATCCTATATTTTAAGGTTTTTTTTCTGCTTCTTCCCAGGTAATCTGTTGGTAATAGCCTTTGTGAGCTACTTTGGCGCTAAGCTCCATCGTCCCAGGCTGATTGCTATTGGCTGTTTGGTCATGTCTGTGGGATCTTTCCTCATAGCCCTGCCTCACTTCCTTCAGGGGCCGTTAGTACACAGTTTTCTTTTTCTTCCTAATTTTTCAAATTTTCTATATAATATGTAATGCTGTGGTCTTGTTTGGATATATCCTGCAGTAACGATACATGTCATTAGAACCAAATTTTACGGTTCTTTGTAAAATGTTTGCATTTAATTAAACTACATTCGGAGTCAACAAACTGTTATTCTGGACACAATATATTTCAGTGTAGAGGTATATAATATCATAGAACTACGTGTATTTTCATTTATTCTACTATGCTCATGGTGAGATTTAACCCATTTGCTGTTGGACCCTTATTGCGGCCCCCATCCATACCCTGCACACAGCAGACTATTAAGTATTACATGCAGAAAAAAAAACCTACTAGGTCCGAATTAGCATAGATTAGTTTGTGGTAATTTTATTAAACAAAACATCTGTGTATCATGTGAGAACAATATAAGTTCTAATAGAACAAAATTTGGGCCCTGCTGCAAAATAGGGTCAGGAAAGTGAAGAAATAATGCATGACCTGCTTTGATGGGGGGAATTCCTTAGCAAACTTGCATTTAATTAAATTCCCCAAATTCCACTGACTCACAGAAACTGTCTTTTCAAACAAACAGACATGAAATCTTTTTCAATATTTTTCAGGTATATATATGAGACCAGTGTGTCTCACAGTACAGATGTCAACAACACTGAGAGCGCCCTGCCCTGTAACTCTAACCACAGTCTGACTGATGCAGATGATACTCTTGATTTAAAGACCAGAACAGGTACATGGCAAACACACTTACTGTATTGGATGAAAGATCTGTCCATTTCAGATAGCATACCAAATCAGTGCATTTGTAGATGCGGAAGATGAGCAATGCTCTAGAGAGAATATTCAATATTATATCAGTTTTCAATTTTTTCTCCTCCCCTAGCTTGTGAAAAGGCAGCTGGCTCGTCTCTGTGGATCTATATATTTGTGGGAAACATGCTGCGTGGAATTGGAGAGACTCCCATCATGCCTCTGGGTGTGTCCTACCTGGATGACTTCTCAAGTGAAGAGAACACTCCTTTCTATTTGGGTGAGTTACTTCATACTGTCTGTTATAATATATAACATATTTTTTATGATATTTTACACACTGTCTTAGTTTATACTCTTTGTTGTTTCGGTTACTTACTTTTTTTTAAACTTAATGTCTGACTGTGTTGGTGTCTTTCTGTGTATCTGTCCTATATAATCTGAATAATGGTTGATTAATATCACAGTGCTAGAGTTCATAACCTTTCTTTGTGTCTCTATTCACCAGCCTGCATCCATACAGTGGGAATCTTAGGACCTATGTTTGGATTCATGCTTGGGTCCTTCCTTGCCAAGATCTACGTGGACATTGGATTTGTGGATTTAGGTATGGGATTTCCCAAAAATGATATGTTAATGTGACATAACATGCAGACTGAATTTAGAGAAAAAAATCTCATCATTAGTGCTTACCTTTTAAGTCAATATTACCATTGACTCATAGGACAAAAGTTAGGTAATTGTCTGTGTGCAGTGGTATTACGTCTCTCTCAATCAAAGAGCCTTTATGTAAGATTTTGTATTTTCGGAAATTTGGCAACCCCAGCAATGCACTGCTGTCGTAAATACGGACAGCGACATAACTTTGCTAACAGCTAAACATCAAACAAGTGCAACATTTGACGACTAAAGCTCATTTGTCAGTGTCTTTTAACCTCTGAGTTAGTAGCAGAGGCTGCTGAACCCAATTACATTGCCCGCTTGCCGTCTCCAGTTGACACTGACATGACATGACACTGGTTATGCTTCCAGCCAGAATTTCCCACTGGTTCCCCTCTCTGCTTAGTGCTTAACTTACTTTAGTAACAAGTAAAGCTTGCTGTCCACCAGGAAACTAAGTCAACGAGAGTTCAGGTGGAGTAGCTAGAAGACATCAAAGGGGAAAAAAAGCAAAGCCTGTTTCACCAAAATCAGTAAAATATTTGATGGTGTGACTTGAAATGAAACGCACTTCTCCCTAAGCCCAGAGTTATATAATGTGTACAGTGTGCAGAGGGAGATTGATTGAGGCAGTGTTCAGTGTAGAATCAAAATAATAGTGAAGCTTTTATTTTGAGGTAGACAAGTTACATGAAGGAGCTTTAACCCTTCATCTCATTAAACCTACACGGCAAGGTCATCAACATTTGATCCTGTTGTCATAGCAAGACTAGCTCACTATGTACTGCATTGATTAGAGGTGTTTCCAGTCCCTAATGAAGGGGGCTTAGTGCTCCTATCATTTTGTGAATATCTGTCATGATTAAAAAAAGTGTTCAGGGTTATCAGCGGAAGTCCTATAAACACAATCCCCATCTTAATCTTCTGTATTTTTTGTCCTTCATCTTCTAGACAGCATCACCATCAACTATAAAGACTCACGCTGGGTGGGTGCCTGGTGGCTGGGCTTCATAGCAACTGGCACCCTGATCCTACTGTCCAGTATCCCATTCTGGTTTCTGCCTAAGTCTTTGCCTAAACAAGGGCAAGAGGAGAGCCAGAGTAAAAACACAGAGCTCGCCACAGTTGCAGAACAGGAGAATTTCCTGCCAGAGGAAAACCAAGATCATGAAGAAAAGGAGAAGCAAGTTACATTCCAGGAGCTGGCTAAAGGTACATCAAAGCTTCTGCATCAGTACGAAATGCAATAAAATGCAGTGAGTTGTTTTTCTTGCCAAAGGTGATGTTAATCTACAAAACTGTTGACCCAGGTCAACATCTCATGAGCCATAATTACACCCAATTTAGTATCAAGACTACCATAAAGGTCAAAGAACGTCTCTTCAAAAAGACTTTATCTATGAGCAGTAAAGCAATTCATGCCCTAAACTACTACTAAGATTTTAAAACATGAATATATCACTGTGCAAACAGACTTAAGTGGAATTAAGTTTTTAATCATTAACCTGATACAGCCCAAACAAACTACAGCCGATTGAGTAACCCTGGACCTACAGCATTTAAACCCCTACGCAATCTGGGCAAGAGTTGAATAACACATCAGGAGTTAAAGCCCAGTCATGCCATAATACATTACGCAATATTATATCACACACTAATAGACTAACCAAAATGTTCAAATGATTTTTATTATTATAAATAAAAATGTTAAATTATCAATAAAAATTAAATGCAATACAATAGAATATGAATAATATAACTTTATTTTTTATTTAATAATGTTGTTTTTTTTAGATTTATTTAAAATTAATCTATGTTGCCTTTAACAAAGTGAACAATATAACATATAACAATTAGAGTGACAGTTGAATTAGAAAATTTATGTTTTTGTGTTTGTATTTATAATATAGGCAAAATAAACATATATACCTTACTATATATATATATATATATATATATATATATATATATATATATATATATATATATATATATATATATATATATATATATATATATATATATATATAAATTCAAACTGTACATATTTCATTCTCAAAACTTACTTCACTTTTACACCTTTACACGTCTCCAGCAATAATAAGCAAGCCCATTGTAAATCTTAATAAAACAGTTTTGCTATATTTTTTCTCTTCTTTGTCCGTCACTAGATTTTATTCCATCTATAAGAAGACTCTTCAGGAACAGCATCTACTCGCTGATGACCTTAACCCACTTGGTGCTTGTCAACGGCTTCATCGGCATGATCACCTTCGAGCCAAAGTTCTTGGAGCAAATCTACGGCCAATCAGCCTCCAAGGCCATTTTTCTCATAGGTACAGAGCAACCTCTGACTCAGACTGGCTCTATGTTTACTGCACATTGCTGTAAAGTAGCACCATGAGCTATGATTAGTGTTTATGACTGTTTATAATTCTTAAGTTATTGTTGGAATATTGTAATCACCACATAATAATCACCTATTATTATCACACAAACAATAATCCATTTTCTCAAATTAAGTGATTCCCAACCAGGGGAGGAGCTCAGCTAATTAAAAATAATCATTTCCAAATTCAAATTCGGAAAAAGAAATTACGTATTGAGTCAGCTGTATACCTGAACTGTGTCATCCATTTATTCATCCATCCATCCAGGTATACTGAACCTGCCAGCAGTAGCTTTGGGCATCATCACTGGAGGTTTTATACTGAAACGTTTTAAGCTGGGTGTCATTGGAGCAGCCAGGGTGGCAATCACTGCCTCCATTGGGTCCTTTTGTCTGCTTGCTGTTCAGATCTTCCTCCACTGTGACAATGCAGAAGTGGGAGGCCTTACCGTCTCGTATCAGGGGTGAGTTACATGCAGACCACTTTCATATTTTGAGAAATGCACATGTTGAATCGATCTATTTTGAACGCCTAATTACCATCAAGTTAAGAACAATCTCCATGGAAATTTATTGATCTCTCACTGGTACAATGTCCCCTACTCATGCGCATCTGTTCATGTCCGTGTGCACCAGGGTTCCTCAAGTGTCCTACAACCAACAGACTTTGCTGTCACAGTGCAACATGGGCTGCTCCTGCTCAGTGAAGCATTGGGACCCAGTATGCGCCTACAACGGAATGACTTATGCCTCACCATGCCTGGCTGGCTGTCAGTCCTCCACTGGCACTGGCAAGGAAATGGTAGGGCAGCAGCTCTTATTGTTTCATAATAATAGATGACTAATAGGAAACAGCAATTCTTCCGTGTAATTTCATTAAACTTCCTGGAACTTTTCTTGAAGGTAAACAGAATTTCATGTAGAGCTAGGGCTGGCAGCATTTCAGCTGGCAGTCTCAACCATTTTGCACTGAGAGTAGGTAGTCATCCAGAAAAAAAAGAAAAGGGAGAGAGGATTGGGACAGAGCAGAGATACTAAAATTTGACTAAAATCTTATACTATCGAACTGGTGGCTCCAACAATTCATTTCACCTCAAGACATAACACACCATACTGAAATGTTGATATTCTTAGAGTCTCACCTTTAGTTTTTCCCTAAGGTGGCATGAGGTATATCAGGGAAATGTAAATGGATATTTCCTACTTAAGTCATGTAAACCAAACTCTTCTTAAAGCAGCAAATGTAAAAAAAAAAAACAATCCATACAAACCACAATAGTTATTCCCATCTCTCTTCTGGTTCTTTAGGTGTTTCATAACTGTACCTGCATTGAGGAGATGATGACTCCAGGCATGGGCCAGTGCCCCAGGAAAAGCAGCTGTGATTCCATATTGAAAGTCTACATGGCTTTGTCCGCACTGGAGTCCTTTATTTCAGCCTGTGGGGGAACGCCGGGATACATCGTCCTGCTTAGGTCAGACACACTAAACCTAAACCTAAACTATGTATTGATTTTATATGTCAACAGCTTTTGTAACACTGTTGTAGGTCATACTTCATCTCGTGTATTCTTTGAACTTAAATGCTGATGTCATGGTCTGACATGATAATATGTGGGCTAATCTTCCAGGTCCCTACAGCCAGACCTGAAGGCGTTGGCTCTGGGTATGCATACACTGATTGTAAGGACTCTGGGTGAGTACTTGAAAATAGATGTAGATTTTGTGAACTGTTATTGTTTTATTGAGCACACAGGATCATGCTTATACTGAGAGCAGCGATTAGTGCGATTACATTTTTAAGTGTAAGAACATGTTTTGTTTTTTTCAGGTGGAATACCTTCTCCAATATATTTCGGAGCACTGATTGACCGGACCTGTTTGAAGTGGGGTAGCAATCAGTGTGGAGGCCGTGGAGCATGTAGACTCTATGATGCTTATGCATTTAGGTACCGGACATGTATTTTCTTGGTTGAATAGACTTCCTGTAATATTCTACATAATAATAATAATAATAATAATAATAATAATAATAATAATAATAATAATAATAATAATAATAATGTTTAATCATTTAAATGGATATCTCACTTGTAGGCAGATTATTTGAAATTAAGCCAGTTTTCTAAAGTTTCCACAATTTTCATTTTATAGATTTTTTTTATTCAGAAATCACTTAAATAGATTTAAAAAAGTAAACCTAACCTTTCCCAATGTCTTTACTTACAGAGTCACATTCCTGGGACTGATTATTGGAATTTACTTCATGACCAACGTACTGTGGGGAGTCCTTTATTCCAAAGTTGTCAAGAGACAGAAGAAGTTAGCACTGAGGAATCAGGCCAAAGAAAATGCACTGGAGGGTAACAGCAATGGACACGCCAACATCAATATTGGCACGAGCAAAGACGATGCAGACAAGGAGAGCACTATTTAAAGTTTAGGGTGCATTATATAATGCAAGTGAACAACACAAGTACTGGGCTTCATCCACACTGGACCGAATATGGTACAGTGTCAGTGTCATGGTTTGGTTCTGTCTGTTTTGTGCTGTTTTTCCCTTTTGGTGCTCCTTGTCTCTCCCCTCCTCCTTCCTGTTCTCTTGCAGGTGCAGAGGTGTGATTGGCCCCTCCCTTTTCCTGCCTACAGACTCACCCCTCAGCCTATCAGCCTCTTCCCTCCTCCTTTTAGGCCTGGCTTCCCCTGACTGCAGCGCCAGAGTATTGCTTCCCATGTGCTCCAACCTCATGTCTGGTTCCTTTGTTCCCCGGAGAGAAGATCACCTTTGCTTTAGTTCTCCACCTGAGAAGGTCGCTTTATGTTTGGTTTTTTGAGGACATTGGCTCTTTGCAGTGCCTTTCTACCTGTTTTGATTTTCATTTTTTGTGGACTTTACTACATTAAAGTGACTTTTGGTTAAACACCTTCACGTGATCTGTCTCTGCTTTGGGGTCCTACTCTGGTCACATAACAGAATACTCTGGCCAATTATGGACCCCGCAGAGATACAGAAGGTGAAACAAGCCATCTCCTCACAAGGTGCACTTGTTGGCCAGCATGATAACGCCCTGTCGGTGATCATGGACAAGCTTCTCCACCTGTCCACCAGCATGACTCAGCTCGACCGACGACTCAACCAGGTCGCTACTCAGCTCTCAGCTCTGGCAGTTCCCGTTCCTCCTCCAAGTCCGCCGGTTCTTGTTCCCCCTGAAGCAGCCTCCCCGGCCCGGCCTACCAATCCACGTGAGCCTTTCATACCCACTCCTGACAGATATTCTGGAGAGCTAGGGTCATGTAGCCAGTTCCTATACCAGTGTTCTCTAGTTTTTGACCAGCAGCCCTTGACTTATTCTTCTGACAGATCCAAGATAGCCTTTGTTTGCAGTTTGCTCTTTGGTAGGGCTTCGGCTTGGGCCTTGGCTATGGCTAATGCTAACTCTTCCGCCTGGCAGTCCTATCCCCTATTTTGCTGTGAGTTGCGTAAAGTTTTTGACCACCCTCTCCAGAGTAAGGAGGCCGGGAATAGACTTCTTTCCTTGCAACAGGGCTCACACTCTGTAGCTGATTACTCTGTGCAATTTCGTATTCTGGCTATAGAGGCCGGTTGGGATGAGAAGGCCCTTCAGGGAATTTTTATGCGTGGGCTCAGGGAGGAACTCAAGGATGAGCTAGCTGCTCGTGATGAGACCTCGTCTCTAGAGGAACTAATCTCCTTGGCCATCCGTTTGGATACCCGGTTATGTGAGAGACGCAGGGAAAGAGCAGCTAGCTCCCGGATCCCCCTGCCGTCGCCCAAGCCCTTTCGACTCCCTGGCTCCCTGCAACTCCATCCCCTCCAGGAAGCCCCCACTCCCAGCGTGGTGACCCCGGCAGCTCCTTCCTCTCCTGTTCCTGAGGAGCCTATGCAGTTAGGGAGGATGAGGCGTTCTCCTGCAGAGCGTCAGCGTCGCCTTCTTCAGAGGCTCTGCATCTACTGTGGTGCAGCTGATCACTACCTCGCCAACTGCCCTGCTCGGCCAAGAAGCCCAGGCTCATCAGCCGCCAAGGGGACGCTGGTGAGCCAAACCTTGGTGAGTCCATCACCTCCTAACCGGATCCAGCTCGAGGGAACCGTTTCCTTTGCTCAGACTAAACTCCCTCTCCCAGTTTTAGTTGACTCGGGTTCAGATGACAACTTTATTGACTGTGGCATCGTCACTAGGTTTAACATTCCCTCCGAACCCTTAGCTAAGCCAAAGGAGGTTTTTGCCCTTGACGGTCAACGTCTAGCCCTAGTTACCCTCCGTACAGCCCCTGTGTCTCTGCTTCTGTCTGGTAATCATCATGAGACTATATCTTTCTACCTCATTCCCTCACCTTCCTCACCCTTAGTTTTAGGTCTCCCTTGGCTCAAGATCCACAACCCTCACATCGATTGGTCCTCTTTATCTATTACTAACTGGAGTTTATTCTGTCACTCTCACTGCTTGCACTCTGCTGTTCCCTCTGTCATTTCCTCTCCAGCTTCCCCCAAGCCCGTAGATCTTACACTCATACCCCCTGAATATCGCGACCTCCAGGAGGTTTTTAGCAAGGATCGAGCTTTGTCCATTCCTCCCCATAGACCGTATGACTGTGGCATTGACTTGCTCCCTGGAGCCTCTTTCCCCTCGAGCAAGCTCTATAACCTCTCCAGGCCGGAACGGGAGGCTATGGAGGCCTACATTTCTGACTCTCTGGCTGCTGGACTAATCCGTCCTTCCTCCTCACCTATGGGGGCGGGGTTTTTCTTTGTGGACAAGAAGGACAAGACTCTTCGGCCCTGCATTGACTACAGAGGGTTGAATGAAATAACCATCAAGGATAAGTACCCTCTCCCCCTCCTGGACTCAGCCTTCACTCCTCTCCACCAGGCCACCATCTTCACCAAGCTGGACCTGCGAAACGCTTATCACTTGGTGAGGATTAAGGAGGGGGACGAGTGGAAGACTGGTTTCAACACCCCGCTGGGTCATTTTGAATATCTCGTAATGCCTTTTGGACTAACAAATGCTCCTGCTGTGTTTCAGCGTCTCGTTAATGATGTCCTACGTGACATGCTCAATCGTTTTGTGTTTGTTTACCTTGACGATATTTTAATTTTCTCTCGCTCCCAACAGGAACACACTCAACATGTCAGGCTGGTCCTCCAGAGACTCTTGGAGAACAAGCTTTTTGTTAAGGCAGAGAAATGTGTTTTTAATGTTGCCTCTGTCAGCTTCCTGGGCTTTGTGGTGGAGAGGGGGCAGATCAGATCAGACCCAGCCAAGATTAAGGCTGTGGAGGAATGGCCCACTCCCACCACAAGAAAGCAGCTGCAGAGATTCCTTGGGTTTGCCAACTTTTACCGCCGGTTCGTCCGGAATTACAGTCGTGTTGCTGCTCCCCTAACCTGTTTAACATCTGTTAAATCTCCTTTTGTTTGGTCCCCGGATGCCGAAGCTGCTTTCATTAGGCTAAAGAGTCTGTTCTCCTCTGCTCCTGTGTTGTGTCACCCTGATCCTGCTGTTCAGTTCGTGGTGGAGGTGGATGCTTCGGACACTGGGGTGGGGGCTGTCCTTTCTCAGCGCTCTCCCTCCGACCAGAAGCTGCACCCCTGTGCCTTCTTTTCCCGCCGCCTGTCTCCTGCAGAGAGCAACTACGATGTGGGAAATCGGGAATTACTGGCAGTGGTGCTGGCACTGCAGGAGTGGAGGCACTGGCTGGAGGGCTCCACTCTACCATTTGTTGTTTGGACTGACCATAAAAACCTGTCTTACCTCCGTTCTGCTCGCAGGCTTAACTCCCGCCAGGCTAGGTGGGCCCTGTTCCTGGGACGCTTTAACTTCACTCTGACCTACCGGCCTGGCTCCAGAAATGCCAAGCCCGATGCCCTTTCGCGACAGTTTTCTTTCTTTCATTGAGGATTCTGCTGAGGACACCATCCTGCCACCCACCTGCGTGGTGGGAGCGGCCAGATGGGAGGTCGAGCGGTTGGTCCAGGAGGCCCTGGCTGACCATCCAGTTCCTGAGGGCGGTCCTCCTGACCGGCTGTTTGTGCCCCCATCTGTCCGCACCCCCGTGCTCCAGTGGGGACATGCCTCCAAGGTGGCATGCCATCCTGGTATACACCGAACTCTGTCTCTGCTCCAACAACGTTTCTGGTGGCCCTCTATGTCCGCCGACACCAGGGAATATGTCTCTGCCTGCTCTGTCTGCGCTCGCGGTAAGGCCTCTCATCGTGCTCCTGCTGGGTTTCTTCGCCCCCTCCCTGTTCCCCACCGCCCCTGGTCTCACATAGCTGTTGACTTTGTTACCGGTCTGCCTCCTTCTGAGGGCTACGACACCATTTTAACCGTAGTAGACCGTTTCTCCAAGTCGGTGCATTTTATCCCTCTGTCCAAACTCCCCTCTGCTCTGGAGACTGCTGACCTTCTCACTCTGCATGTTTTCAGGTTACACGGCATCCCCCAGGACATTGTTTCAGACAGAGGTCCCCAATTCGCCTCCCGAGTTTGGCAGGCTTTCTGCCAGGCGGTGGGGGCGTCTGCCAGCCTTTCCTCTGGATACCACCCTCAGACCAATGGCCAGACAGAGCAGGCAAATCAGGATCTGGAGGCAGCCTTGCGCTGCGTTGCTGCTCACCACCCGTCCTCCTGGTCCATTCACCTCCCTTGGGTGGAATACGCCCACAACTCCTTGGTGTGTTCGGCTACTGGCATGTCCCCGTTTATGGCCGCTAATGGTTTCCAGCCCCCACTGTTCCCTGCACAGGAGGCTGAGGTGGCCGTTCCCTCCGTCCAAGCGCATCTCCAGCGTGTCCGTCAGGTCTGGCGGGAGACACGGGCAGCTCTCACCCGGACGGCAGCTCGGAACCAGAGGTTGGCAGACCGTCGTCGCTCTCCTGCTCCCCCGTACCAGCCAGGCCAGGAGGTCTGGCTATCCTCCCGTGACCTACCTCTCAGGACGGAATCGCGTAAACTTACTCCCAGATACATCGGCCCTTTCCCCATTGACCGCATCATCAACCCCAGTGTGGTGAGACTGAAGTTACCCCCCTCTCTCAACATCCACCCATCTTTTCATGTCTCTCTCATCAAGCCTGTTTCCACCAGCCCCCTCTGCCCACCAGCCGACCCCCCTCCTCCCCCCCGGATCATCGACGATCACCCTGCTTTCTCTGTCCGGCAACTCCTGGATGTTCGGAGGAGAGGTCGAGGTTTTCAATACCTTGTTGACTGGGAGGGTTATGGCCCGGAGGAGAGGTCATGGGTTTCTCGCTCCCTGATTTTGGACCCTGAGTTAATTAGAGATTTTTATGTTAGGTACCCGGACAAGCCCGGCAGGCCGCCAGGAGGCGTCCCTTGAGGGGGGGGTACTGTCATGGTTTGGTTCTGTCTGTTTTGTGCTGTTTTTCCCTTTTGGTGCTCCTTGTCTCTCCCCTCCTCCTTCCTGTTCTCTTGCAGGTGCAGAGGTGTGATTGGCCCCTCCCTTTTCCTGCCTACAGACTCACCCCTCAGCCTATCAGCCTCTTCCCTCCTCCTTTTAGGCCTGGCTTCCCCTGACTGCAGCGCCAGAGTATTGCTTCCCATGTGCTCCAACCTCATGTCTGGTTCCTTTGTTCCCCGGAGAGAAGATCACCTTTGCTTTAGTTCTCCACCTGAGAAGGTCGCTTTATGTTTGGTTTTTTGAGGACATTGGCTCTTTGCAGTGCCTTTCTACCTGTTTTGATTTTCATTTTTTGTGGACTTTACTACATTAAAGTGACTTTTGGTTAAACACCTTCACGTGATCTGTCTCTGCTTTGGGGTCCTACTCTGGTCACATAACAGTCAGCGCTCTTTGGTCTTCGAGCAATACTTTTCTTTTTGCTGTCTGTTCACGTCAAAGGTCAAAGATCCTGACTAGAGCTTAGTTTGAATATGAGCAACAATTGAATGACATTAAATAATATGCAAACCACGTCTAAAAAAAAAACAAAAAAAAAAACATGTAGACAGACTTAACGAGAACATATGCTGTGCTCCGGTGCACGTGTATAAAACATTTCAGCACGATGTGAGACACAAGATATTTAACATATTTGGAGAACACTGTCCACCATTTATACTTGAATAACTTTAGGTCAGGTCATGATAGTAATTCATTCTACAGCTTTACACTCAAAATGATTTATGTGCAGTGACTTTTTGACAAACGTGTATCCATTGCATGTACAATATTATATGTACAGTGTATAGTTTTTACTAGTTTAAGACTACTAAATACACTAACTTGTGGCCTAAGATGTGGTAGGATAATTTAGTAATATGACTGTTAGAAGGCTAAAAGAATGTCACATGTCCCAGCATCAGTAGTCTTACTACACTGTACTCATCTTACTACACTGTACTCATGATGAATCAAATGTTTTATTTTACTGGAACAGGGACCGCCCCTCTCCAGTCACATGTCATGTAAACTTTTATAAATAAAGAAACAAGGAACTGCCCTGCGCCTCTCTGCTATCTGTAGCTTAGATGTTGCAGTGGCAGGGTGCCCTTTGTACAAAGTAAAGCTCTCGTGTCTGACTCTCATTTGTTCTGGTCTCTCACAGGTGTCGAGTAAGTTGGTAAACTCCTCACATAATTCTTGGTCCTTCGAGCCGGATGGTTGATCAGGGAACCTGACGAGGAGCTCTCCGACCTGCAGACCGTCGACGGCCAGTCACCAGGTGACTGATAAGTCCCGGACCGTGAATTCGGATTCGGGCCAGGCTTAGAACCGGATCTCCGGGGATCCCTGTTCAATCATCCGAACTACAGAGAGTCCGGAGGTGAGTATCAGACACATAAAGGGAGTGATTGGTGTTAAGACTTTGACCGTAACAGAAAGTCAATTGGCCAAAAACGGTAGAGATCGAGATACTGAATCTCCCGTGAATCCAGTCAGTGATTCAAGAAGGGTGAACGTATGGACCCTTAGTGTGTATGAAAAAGTGTGAATGAAAGAGTAAGAGTGATTAAAAGGGACTAGGATTTCCCTCTCTACTCTGTTGTTATTTTATTTGTGGAAAATCCACGTACACACGGTGACTTGAGTAAGCTTTCCCCGCATCGTATTAGTCGATGTAGAAGCTTGGGAGAGGAACTTCACTCCTGTCACTTCATGTGTGAGAAACTTTTCCACAAACAGGAATAGTTATATATGTATACCTAAAAAGTGTGGTACTAGTACGAAAATATAAAGTTGTACGTCTGGGAAAAAGGGTTGTAATGGGGAACGTAGAGATGGAGAAAGGAATAAAAGAGAGCAGAAAAAACTGCAAAAGGCACAAAAAAAAAAAAAAAAAAAAACTCGCTGCGCTAAGTGTTGATGTGAAATCAGACGATGAGACTCAAGGTCGCAGAAAGAATTTAGGAGTGAGAGAAGAGGAAGAGGGAGGAGGTGCAGCTGCGGCCTCTCACACACACACACACACCTTGACACACACACACATATCCACAAGGCTGACTCACTAAGAACTGAAGGAGAACGAAAGAAACAACTCACTAACCAAAGAAGAGATGAATTAGAGGAAAAGAAAAGATGCTTGGAAGAGGAAAAGAAGGCGAAGCATCGCAATTCATGGTCGACCAGCACAAAATATGACCCTCCTCCATATTCCACAAAACCAGCTAAAAAAGGCGTGTATCCTGTAAAGATGCTGACTAACCATGAAGAAAGATTCAGACCAGGTCTATATAATAGTGACCATGGTAGTGATGACGCCAGTGACAATGAAAATGGCACATCCAAACATGGTCATAGAGATATGTATCCACTAGTACAGGTGGCTAACCCGCGTTATGGGCAAGCCATGGGTGAGGACGGGCAGTTGGACCCGAACCCCACCATGCTGGTCTATCGCCCGTGGAGTGCACATGACAGAAAAAAAGCCACCTCTGATATAGTGCGTCCTAGCGCTCAAGGTGGAAGTGCTGAAGAGTTTATCAGAGAAATGCGCGGTGTATGTGACAGCTACATGCTGAACGGACACGAAATATACGACTGTCTGAGAGATGTGTTAAAAAATGACTGGTGTAGAGTATCAGGAGACTTCAACGGGTCAGACGCAAACGGAGGCCCAAGACCTAACGGTGACAACGACTTACAACTAGCACTGAATGCCCTATATGACCGTGTACGAGCGATGTGGCCCCCACGAGTGGACTACTCAAAAATAGGTGAAACACAACAAAAGGAGGACGAAAGTCCTGCTGACTACAGGTACCGACTGGAAGTAGTGTTCCAGGCTAACTCTGGCATTCAACCCAATAACGACGCAAATAGCCCCTACCAACAGCAATTAAAAATGCATTTCTTGCGAGGTCTAAAGCCTGAAATTAAATCGAGAATAGATAAAACATGGGTCCACAAGAATACTGGATCCGTAGCTCAGGCAGTAGAACAGGCAATGCATGCAGACAGCATTATCAAGGAAAAAAACAAGCGAGCGACCTTCACAGTAGATGAAGCAGCAGGAACAGTTACAGTTGCTTATCAGGGCAGAGCATACGGGGGGAGACGAGGAGGACAAAACAGAGATAAAGGTAAAGGCAGGGGCAGAGGAGGTGGAAGATATCAGCAGAACCGTGATAACGACCGTGAGACCCAGAAGGAGAAAGATATGCGCAAAAACAACTGCTATAAATGTCATAAACCAGGACATCTGGCAAGAGATTGCAAATTCAATGATTCACAACGAGATGACGCATGACTAGTCAGTGAAACTGAAGTTGAGCACACACAGACAGGACAACGAAAAAATACGGACATGCTGTCAGGAAAAAATGAGCCCTCCGAAGATGACAAGGTTCACATAAATATAGAAGTACTGCTAAAATCACAACAAAATAAGTCAGCTCCAACCAGGAGAATAAGCTTTAATGGACGAGAATATGACTGTCTGTGTGACACCGGCGCCTGCTCAACTGTGCTAACAAAACCATTTCCAAACTGTCAAACATCCTCTAAGACAGTTTGGGTAAAATCAGCCTCAGGACATGTTACATCGTTAAGATTTACAAAACCTGTAGTTATAACAGACGCAGAATCAGGAAATCAAACCAAAAAGCCGATTCTAATCGACCCAAGTTGCCCTGTAAACCTATTAGGCCGAGACGTAATGGCAGCACTACGTATAGCTGTCTATCCAACCGCAGATAGAGAAATGAAAGCAGAAATACTAAGTGAAGAACATTGTCATGTTGTCCAAGGCGTAAAAGAACCAAACTATTATTGGACTTTAGATCTCACTGATCAATCAGAGGCAGAGTCGCTCATAATAATGGCAAAAACTCAACTTCAGGACATGCAACTAGACACACGAAAACTTAAAGTTATGACAAAAGAGGAACTGCACTGTACACTACGGTATAAACAAGAACCAGGGCCCGATCAGCCCTATGATGAAATGGCGCACAAATTTCTTGTTAAAGGAAATGTTTGTATGCAACACATGCTGGTGTCCCCAACGGGACAGTCATGTGTGTCCGTCATACTCAACTCGAGACAACAAGTGGTTAACTGTAACCAAAACCCTCACATATCGTTGACAACAAGTGACAAATATAGTTGGAAGGAAATGAGCCGCGTCGTGCAACAAGCTAACAAAGATACGTACACAGGAACCGACCCCGGTGGGTGGCAGACAGGTAGACATACTGGTATACGACGGTTCCTCCTTAACTCTTATACAACAGTGACGCCAGCCACCCACCTCGATGTAGAGTGACCAGAAGACAGCTACATACTTACCCTATCAGAAAAAGACCAAAAACTCCTAGAAGGGGTCCCCACAAGCCTGTGGTCACAGGGACCCACCGACGTAGGCCTAATTAAAGACTACCCACCATTGGAAATAGAGTTAAGGCATCAAAATTATCCACGAGTGCGACAATATCCCATATCAAAGGAAGCAGAAGAAGGCATTAAACCTGTGATAACAGACATGCTAAAAGCAGGGATTTTAGTTGAAACAACCGCTCCTAAATGCTTAACTCCAATTTTTCCTGTAAGAAAAGCGACATCAGGTTGGAGAATGATACAAGACCTGAGAAAAGTAAATGACATGGTAAAACACGACACAGTTGAAGTAGCAAATCCACATACTTTACTCAATAATATAACTGCAAAAGAACAATGGTTCTCGGTTATAGACTTATCAAACGCCTTTTTCTCAATACCCATACATAAAGACTCACAAGGCCTATTTGCATTTAAGTATGGAAACAAAACCTATACTTATACCAGACTGCCACAGGGCTTCACTAATAGTCCAACAATCTACTCACAAGCACTAGAAAACTCAATGCAAAAATGTCCAGCACTAGATAATGGTAAATATTTGCTTTATGTTGATGACATATTAGTAACTGGACATGACAAGGCCTCCTGCATGAGTAACACAATAACAGTGCTGAAACATTTGGAATGTGAAGGCCACAAAGTGACGCAGGGGAAAGTACAGCTTTGTACTCAGCGCGTGAAGTATCTAGGTCATATCCTCACCCCTGGAGGACGAAGACTAGATAACAAAAGACAGATAGCCATAGCTCAAACACCAAGACCTGAAACAAAAAGACAAATGATGTCCTTTCTAGGACTATGTAACTACTGCAGAACATGGATTTCAGGTTTTGCAACATTAGTGCAGCCGCTACAAAATGCAATACACGGAAAACAAATGGCAATGAAAGACCGAATAGAATGGACACCGGAGCAGGAGCAAGCATTTATTGCATTAAAAGATGCTCTGCAAACACAAGCCATGCTACACACGCCCGATTATGATGCCCCATTTTGTTTAATGGTCACGTCCAATTCAGGGTTCATGAGTGCAGCACTGACCCAGAAGCATGGTGACAGACACAAACCTCTGGCATTCCACTCTAAAAGACTAGATCCAGTAGCCAGTGGTCAACCATCGTGTGTACAGCTAGTAACGGCAGCTGCTATTACAAACGCCACTGCCATTTGTGACAAACACAAGACTATTAGGATTAATAGCAACACTCATGTCACAACAACACATATCGTTCTCTCAACATTCAAAGGTTACGCTCCCGTGCCTCTTAGCCACGGCTGCTGATGGAAAACCGCATGATTGCAAAGCTAGGGTGGAGGAGGCAACAAAACCTCGCGTTGACATTTACACCACACCAAAACCAGAACAAACACATGTTTTTGTAGATGGCTCTGCGAGCAAAGATAATACCGGACGAAATAAAGTAGGCTATGCTATAACATCTTCCATATGCACACTGGAATCTGGTGCACTGCCACCCTCATTTTCTGCACAAACAGCAGAACTACATGCAGTAACACGAGCATGTAAGCTAATGGCAGGGAAAGCAGTGTGCATATGGACAGATAGCCAGTATGTGTTTGACTCGGTACACCACTATGCCCGTGTATGGGCAAAGAGAGGCATGACCTCAGCAAACGGCAAACCATTAACACATAGTGCCAAGATGATGGAGCTACTAGAAGCTGTTAAACTACCAACATCGCTATCCTTATGTAAATGTTGTGCACATCAAAATGACGACTCAGAAGTAACAAAAGGAAATAACTTAGCAGACCTAGCAGCTAAAGCAGCAGCCCTATCTAAAACTACGACGGATGTTAATGTATTAGCATCACAAGTCACAGAGATTGATGACGAAATCCTGAAGGACTATCAAAAACAGGCACCTGTAAATGAACAAAAAACTTGGCATAAAAAAGGAGCAACATTAGTGAATGATATCTACTATGTTGACAATAAACCCATCCTACCTAAAGCATTGCACCAGGCGGCGTGTTTAGTGAGTCATGGGAAGACCCATGTCTCAACAGGAGGGATGGTAACATTAGTAAATAGAAACTATTATACTATAAATTTTGAAAATTCAGCAAAAATGTTCGTATCTAAATGTATGATATGTTTAAAAAACAACTCACAGGGACAGTGTAGACCAAAAAGAGGACAGTTCCCACACCCACCACATCCGTTTCACACTATACATATGGATTTCATAGAGTTAAGTGACTCTAAAGAAGGAAAATATGCATTAGTCATAATTGATGTCTACTCTAATTGGGTGGAAATTTACCCAACAAAAAGAAACGACGCGATAACAGTAGCAACAAAACTATGTAACCACTATTTTCCAACTTATGGTATACCAAGAATTATCAGATCAGATAATGGTACTCATTTTGTGAATGACGTCATAGCTGAAGCAGGAGAAACACTAGGCATAACATTAAAAAATCACTGTGCATATCACCCACAGAGTGCAGGTTTAGTAGAAAGAACAAATGGAACTATTAAAACAAGATTGAGAAAAACAATGGCAGAGACTGGCAGACCGTGGAATGATTGTGTGTCACTAGTTAAAATGTGGATGAGAGTTACCAGAGGAAATAAAGGACTAACACCGTTTGAAATAGTACATGGCCGAAGTTTTCCTATGCCACACTTTAACTCTGATCTGGTGAAATCTGACGAAGAACACACATTAGCAGATTATATGAGAAAACTGTTGAAAACTGATGATGTACAAACACAGAACCAAATACCTGATACTCCTATGTCGTCCCCTAATACTAGGATTCGAATTGGAGACTGGGTGTTGGTAAAGACAATACATAGAACTAGGTGGAACAGCCCGCGATGGGACGGCCCATTCCAAGTGCTTCTGACCACGCCAACAGCAGTAAAGATAAGTGAACGAGCTACCTGGATACACTTGTCACATTGTAAACTGGTCACAGAGGCAGTTAAGGGATCATCTAGTGAAACAGTCTAGAGTACTCACAGGACAGCTTATGGGACACCAGACGGGGGAAGCCTGCTGGGTCCTGGGGCACAGACGAAAGTCTGGTACTGTGAGCTAGTGAAGAAATCATCGTGGAAAGCTCCAATGAGCTAGATCCACCCTAGTGGTTCCTGCAGGTAACTGACCCGTGACCATTTATATCTAGATCTGTCCCATGGACTTATTGCTCAGTGAATATAACCGCCCCAACCAGTTTCAGAGCAGTCACCCGAGCTGACATATGGTGGTGGTGTGGAGGAGCCATGATATACGACATGTTTACATCTACTAGCATTTCAGGTGTCTGTGCAGTGGTTTCTCTCATCCTACCAGTGCAAATTTTTCCTATGTCAGCAGATCAGTTGTTGGTAGAAGTGAATATGCCCAAGCCAGTTTCACAGGAGACTGTGAATAGACGTAGACGGACCGTTATGGGCCTGTCTGAGCATGATCCAACCTATATTGATGCTATAGGTGTACCTCGCGGTGTTCCAGATGAATATAAACTGGTGAACCAAGTAGCAGCAGGTTTTGAGTCATCATTCTGTTGGTGGTGCACTATAAATAAAAACGTGGATCGAATAAATTATATACATTACAACGTGCAGAGGTTAGGCAATTTGACACACAAAGGTTTCGAAGCTGTGCACCAACAATTGAAAGCGACCTCACTCATGGCCTTCCAGAATAGAATAGCGGTAGACATGCTTTTAGCAGAAAAAGGAGGTGTTTGCTCAATATTTGGAGATACTTGTTGTACATTCATTCCAAATAATACTGCAATGGATGGTAACTTGACCTTAGCCATGGATGGATTGCGAACACTGAATAAGAAAATGAAAGATCACTCAGGAGTAGATACCACAATGTGGGATAAATGGATGGATATGTTTGGACGTTATAAGGGCCTGGTGTCCTCAGTGTTTCTTTCTATTGCGGTATTCGCTGCTCTGTTAACTCTGTGTGGATGTTGTTGCATACCATGTATTCGTTCACTGTTAAATAGAGTAATTACTACAGCCATAGAGGATAGGGGCACTGTGCAGCAGAGAATGCCACTATTACAGGTGAATAATGATGATAATGAAGATTACAATAACCCATTGCCTCACGATGACTCAGACACACCTGGAGGTGTAGACTCGTCAACGGACTTAGACAGCGAGGCAGAAGACTCTGTGTGAAATGTTTAGCATCAACTATGAATGACGTTATAACAGAAAATCGAAAGAAGATGTTACTGACTGATAATGCAAGTTGATGAAACGTTACACAACTGTAAATAATGCACTAAAATGTTTCTCAGAAGTGTTTCCCTTTTTCTTTTTATGTGATTATATTTTAACATTTTATAGTTTATACTACATGTGCATAACCAATCATTATTTTCGCCGATAAGTATGTTTGTTCCTTATACTTTCCAGGAGGGGAATCCATGCCACCATGCATCGTATGTGCTAGCAACCTCTCCATGGTGGTGACCCTCTACTGTACGCACAGTACATGGGTTGAAGGCTTCACAATGATTTTATTTTCATCTATTATGTTTGATGCGTGATCGACCACTATACTTGGTATTATCAAGTGCATTACTGTGTATATTTTGCTTATGATTAGGGACATGTGCCAACAGGAGGGACTGTTAGAAGGCTAAAAGAATGTCACATGTCCCAGCATCAGTAGTCTTACTACACTGTACTCATCTTACTACACTGTACTCATGATGAATCAAATGTTTTATTTTACTGGAACAGGGACCGCCCCTCTCCAGTCACATGTCATGTAAACTTCTATAAATAAAGAAACAAGGAACTGCCCTGCGCCTCTCTGCTATCTGTAGCTTAGATGTTGCAGTGGCAGGGTGCCCTTTGTACAAAGTAAAGCTCTCGTGTCTGACTCTCATTTGTTCTGGTCTCTCACAGGTGTCGAGTAAGTTGGTAAACTCCTCACAATGACATATTGTTTGTCATCTGTGTTTTCATTCATGTATTTCAGTGATAGTGAGAGTTTGTGAGGTTATTCAGCCGTGTTCATTAAACAGTACAGTAATGAAGACAGTGAGCGTGGCAATGATGTTTAGTAAAAAAAGAAGTCAACTTAAATGTAAATCTTCCAGTAAATGACAACTAGGAAATCTGATAAGATTCCTGAGGGAACAACTAGAAAGTAAACACTGTGATTTTGTGTAACTATAGCTTGTTTAATTAAAATGGTCATAGATTTGACTTCCTAACTAGGTGTTTTTGTTGCAGGAAAGGCCCCATTAGCGAATTATAAGACAGATGGTACCGAGTGCATGGTTACATAGAAGAAGAAGTCAAATGCGTTGCCTCATTGGGAATAAGTCTCAGAGTCGATGTGTTTTGAAAGCAGCATTTTCTGAGAAGTTTTAATAGTAGTGAACGCCATCGAGCCTTACATATTCATGCAAATGCACAGCTCTTGTAGATGGAGAGCCAGGCACAATGCCATTTTTGTCAGGTGCAAGTCAGTCACTTTTTTTAGCCAGTTTGGAGCTTCAAACAAACCAGCTTGCTCTGAGGCTGATGCCAAAGTATGAGTAACTCTTGTGTCTGTAAGGTTGATATATATAACTGCTGCCAGTAGCTGGTTAGCTTAGCTTAGCATAAGGCAACAGAATCTGTTTACCAAAACCTCTAAATGGCAATGAGTCTAATTTTTTCATGCTAAAAAAAAACTTTAATTCAACAGGTTAACCTTTATTCTGACTGCATTGTACCAAAGCAACATTTGACATGTCTGGATATCTCCCATGGTTGACATTGCACACACTTGTTGTTACATCACATCATTTACATAAATCCCAAAGGTCATAGTGTTCATGTAATCCTCAGACTCACCTCTGTTTGTCTTGAAAAGTTCATTATAGTTTGGACAGTGGACTAAGGGTGAGTGGGGTTTAAGTCAAACTTTGATTGTATTGTTTTACTCTGTTATACACTGTATTTGTTGATTAAAATGTATCACCTATTCTTATCTACTATTACTGTTGACAATGAGAATTTATATATGGAGTTAGATATGTTTGTGTTGTTTTATCACCATTTCTGCCTCTATTTCTTTTTTTTTTCTTCTTTTTTTAATTTTTATTTTTTACAATTTTGTAAATGGTGTTGGGTTGAAAGTGTAGTGGATCCGAAGCACAAACACAGCCACCAAGTTCAAATTGCTTATTGATCACTGAGGAGAATGTGCAGTGGAAGATGACTAAAGCGAATCCAAGTTCGGGTGTAGGGCAGGTGGTGGCAAAAGTCCAGAAACATGGCCTTTGTTTTTGCATATCTGTAAGCATACAAGACATTTTTCGTGCCTCACATAACACGTTATACCTTTTCCATATGCTCAGTGTGTTTGAGTATAAAACAGTTTTGGTCTTCTTAAAGCAGCTATAATCAATATTGCTAACAACAACTAGTGATGAATTACAAAGAAAGTCATCATTATTGACCTCAGAAATTAGGAGGATCAAAAAAAGATCACCAAAAAATGAATGAATATTGGAATTCATTATTCGGGTGACCAGAAACACGAGTCCAAATGAATGTTCAATCATATGCAACTGTGTGCAAACAAGTGCCAAAACACATTAAAAGGTGACAGTGTCATGATTGTGTTCAACAACAACCCTCAGACGTTCTTTGCGCTTTTCAAAGAGGTCAAATAATCAATTATCGCAGATTTAAGGTTGACTTTAAAGTTAGTTAGTACATCTGTCCAACTAAGTAAAAAACAAGAATCTACAGTTAAATGAGAGCAAGATGCTACTGTAACATGCTCATCGGTGACAAAGCTAACATGCAGGTGTGTACCGTGTCCACCGTCTTAGTTTAGCATGCAACATTTGCGAGTTGTTGAGATATTACTGCATGACTGTAAAACACAAGTGGTGCTCTTGCTACGAAAAAGAAAATAGCGTACAAAAAAGAAACACAGTGTTTCTTTGTGTGTTTTTTTCATCTTAACAATAGTGGTCTTCGATTTGATCTTCAATTGCGCACTTGCTGCCTTGACAGACTGGAGATCTTTTTTTAGTGTCTTAAACATATTTTTTTAAAAAGGTTTTGAAATTAGTTTTGCTGCAACAACATTTAAGCCCATGTTTACTTCCCCCAGGCCATGTACTCCAGTCCTGCTATACTCAAGATCCACTAGATGTCCTCAGATTCTCTTGCCAGTCCTGGTCATCTCCTCACCTTTTCCCACTTTCCTCATACATATACCAGACCCTTTTCACCAGTTGCATTTAAGCCAGAAATCAAATCTGTCCCTCTACCTGAAATTCAATCTTTACTGCCTGATTGACCATCAGCCTAAATATTTGCACAGCTATATGCATCTCCTCTATCTAAATTTAGAGGCATGTCTATGAGAAATGTTAAAAACAGACTTTTTGCTGTTAAATGCTGAGAGAAAAGAGTTATTAGTTGCAGAATCAGAGAATTTGAGGGTTAACATTGATGGCTGTATTATTACTGAAAGCATGGCCATCAAAAATCTTATTTTTGATTCTTGTCTGACATTTCGTTCTCATATACCGACGATTAAAACTGACCTATCGTTGTGTGGTGTTAAATCTGTAATCCATACATTTATATCATCTATCTGCCCTTTACTCTGGTCTTCAGCTTCAGTTCAGAATGCTGCAGCTAGAATCTTAATCTTGAATAAAAGATCATATAATAGCGTTTCTAGCCTCTTTTCACTTGTTATGAGTGCAAGCTAGAGCTGATTTTAAGGTTTTTCTTTGAATTTATAAGGTCATGATCTTGCACCAACTTACTTATTTGAGCTATTTATACCATATAAACCAAGATGCAGTTTCTTGATGCTGGTGTCCTTGTGAAAAATGATAAAAAATAATAAATAAATCAAACCAGCTTCAGAGCATTTGCCTTCTTTCTCTGCAATGGTCTTCTGTTACTGGTAAAAGAAGCATATCCTGGTAAATTTTCAAGACTGAGAACCTACATTTATTTACTTCATTATACTCCCAAACTTAAAACACAGTCATGTCCATTACCTTTTAACAGTGATGATTTATTTTGGTTGTTTTGTTTGAATTATTTAATTTGATTACTGTATGTTTGTCCTATGTATGTTTCTTTTTTGTAAAGTTTATTGGACCACGTTGATTCGGCACGATCATCAAATCAAAAATTTAAATTAATTAATGCCTGTTCTTACTTGGAACTGTTGGCCTGTTTTAGACTGCTTCTCTGGTTTTGATTCTTGCCTGTCTCATGTCTCATTGCTACTTTTTTTATATAAAAAAAAAAATAATCTGCATCAGCTCCAGCTTCTTCATTGGGTTCTTCCCCACCCTACTTGCCTGCAGTTTCCCCAAAACCCGAGACAGCCAGACAGTCCAGCCTGTGCTGATCACATATTATTCTGAGTAAATCTCCAACATTACCTCATCGTTCTCTTTGCACTTGTGCATCGATATATCAGTCTGGCTTGCTTAAAGTTGAAGGTTGGTATTACATAACTTGGTCCATCAGACTTCTCTGTTTACTTTGTGCCTGACCAGATAACTTTTCTTTTATATTTGGCAAAAGACGATGATTTTTACTCAAGTTTATTTTATTTATTTTTTTACATTTTACCATGTTGTTGTATGTATTGTAACTGCTATGGCCAATGATTACAATAATGTATGATTAAACAGTTTAATATCTGTGTAACTATCAGTACCTGGTTTCACCAGCAGGCTGTACTCTATACAACATTATATACCTCCCACTGGAAGGCACTGCAATTACTCGGAGCAAACCAAAGCCAGTCAGACATGAGAGATTTAAAATGTAGAATTATAGGGATTCTGTGTATTTGACATGTGCACTGTCAAGCATTATATTTGCAGCATATACAGTGTCTTGTCTGGTCACAGTCACAAACTACCATTCCTGTCTGAATATACCTGGAAGCTAGATGCAGTGACACATGAAAACACCACATGCAAAATCCCAGAATCTTAAAAAAAAGTAAAGTATCAGAAAAGGGAAAATGGTACACTTCACTGCTGCTGTGCAGGAATGTTGAGGCTCCTAATCCTAATCCTTGGAATTCACGAAGGACCAAAGCTGAGTGTACTCCCTGGTGGCCTGAACCCTCCACCAGTCACTGAACTGACTGACATTCTCTGACAAGTATTTACATAGAGACAGTCTGGTCCATGTTTGATGACTTCTTTAAAACCATCAAGCAAATTTAAAGAATGCATACACTGAATTTTAGGTTAAAGTGTCTTTGTGTAATACATATTTTTTTTTGTTGTGCGCTATCAGTAGATTTATGAAAGGCTATTTGGACCCTCCTTTGTATCTGACACATTACCTTGTGGTTAAAAAAATAAATAATCCAAAGCGCCTGGTTTGGAGTTACTAATCTGTCTCTCCTCTACCTCCCCCCTGTTCTCTCGTTGCCGTCCCCCTCCTGTTCTGGCTGGCATGTGTGCGGAATAAAAATGTGTGAGGCCTTTTGTTCGGCTGGTTCCAAGTAACTGCTCTGCCCAGGAGAATAGAAGCTTGGGGAGAGACACATGGCTGCTTAAAGAGGAGCAGAAGAAGAAGAAGAAGAGAGGGGACACCGCAGTCCCCTTTGGCCTGGAGATGCACAAGGTATTTTATCAACCTTACAGGGTAGTTGCTTTAAAGTAGGGATTTTGCTATTTACTTCTCTCAATATAATACAATTCCTCTGATAAAACCAGGACTTGAACGACTTTAGAGGAGAGCTGTGCTTTGGGTGGCAGTGTAAACCAGGATAAACCTGATGGAGATCAGTAAAGTTATGAAGTAAAAAAATACTAACTGATTTATTGTGTTACTTTATGTCAGGATCCTCCCTTCAAGCTTCCCAGAGAAGAGATAAGTTGAAACATTTTTCTCTCTGATATGGATTTTAGCTGCATCTCCTGACTTCTCTTGAACTGAGTGGATTGTGAGAAGAAGAGTTTGCTGTGGACTTTACATAGGTGCCATTACAGCTCTTCTGTTTTCACTCACTTTACTAAGATATGTGAGGCTGAACTGACGGGAATGGCTTTGCACGTGAGGAAATGTTTCAATATTGTGAAATTCCAAACAAGTTGATGCAGATAGTTTGTTTCATAAATGTTATGAGACTAGTTATCAGCTACTTACCGAGAATATGACGTCTTTGAAAACACTACGCAGTAGATTTTTAAGGTGATGTTGGTGCAGCCAGATTGACTGTTTCTAGTCTTTATGCTAAACTAGGCTAATCATATTTGATAAATATTCGATGTACAGATGTGTTTTCTTTTTATAGTTTTAAAATCTTTGCACAAAAAAATAAAAATAACAAGGATAACAAATCAAAGCCGCCCACCAATGAGCTGCTCAAGGTTTCCGCCTGTTAAAAGGAAGTTTTTCCTTGCCACCATAGTCAAGTGCTTGCTCATGGTGGGAATTGTTGAGTCTCTGTAAATAACATTAAAAAGAGTACGATCTAGACCTGCTCTATAATGCCATGTCATGACTTCTGTTATGATTTAGGATGAGGATGAAGATCTAGAGATTAACAAGTCAACTAAATATGGACAGTCTTGAACTGCTTTGGAATATTCCACTTCACTTGAAAGGATCTTTAAAGTAAAAACATTTGAGAAATACTAATGTTGTGAATAATAATAGTGAAGAATCTGCATTTTTTTGAAATAGAGGGGAACAAAATTTTGTGGAGAGTAGTATGAAATGTAATCTCCCAAACTGTATTACAATTTGAAAGATAACATTACATTAGATTATAATAAACAGTAAGGAGACTGTGTGTGGTTATGACTAATTCTTCTAATTATACCAATAGATTTATGTTTTATAAACTATTCCTTTAAATTGGTTAGAGGTAGTAGAGGTAATATAAGATGGGAAAATATTATGTTAGACATTTTTAGTATTTCTTTTATGTGTGTGTCTGCTTTTCTTGCAGTGAGGGCAGGTAAATAGACCAACGGACACAACGTTAAGTGCATGATGGATGAAGCAATGGAGGACAGAGGCATGATTACCAGCCAGCAGGCTCTGTTTGACCCTGACCAGAAGACCAGAAAATGCCCTAGCATCACCACTCTCAAAGTACTACATGTGTAATCAACACTTCACTGCTGGTTACTTAAGGGACTGAAGTTTATTCTGTTGATGCACTCAGAGTAAATTGCTCTAGATGAAAACATCAGTTAAAGCCTAAAAAAGGCAGCGTCTGCGGCGTTGTTGGCACTGTCCACTGACAGCAAAGGTTCAAACTTTGATAAAACACGTATAATGGATGGATAAAAATGTGAGACACACATCAGGCTTTGGTTATTTTCAGAGATATGTTTCCCCAAAGTAGGTAGAATCAAGTCAAGAGATGATTTTTATGCTGTTTTCGAAAATCTTGGCAAGCCACATTTCTACTTTATATCAGCATTTCAACTTCAGTGTCTGCCCTGAGCACAGCCTTGCCTGATTGCGGCACTGCATCAGCGAGATAATGGAGCATTTCTCCCAAGACACAAGCAATAATTTATTGTAACACGTTTTCCTCATGGACCACAGCTCAGCCTGTATACAAAACTATATTGGCAGCTTTATGTGGGTGCTCTGCTTGTGCAGTATTGTGCTTCACATTGTTGTTGGAGTAGAATACATGAAATTGTTCTTACTATATGTCATCAACTGTTGCAGTGTGTTGACAGTGTTTTATGTGCTTTAAGGTTTTCAAGAGAATTTAAAGTGCAAATTGTAAGTTTAAGTTAAGAACGAAGGCCTCTGTAGCAAAACACCTTAATAGGTGAATACTATACACAGAAAAACATCCAGGAGGATTTCAATAATCCCCAGTGGGAATTAACTTTATAATAAAGAGACCACAGGGTGCCCACACACAGAGAAAAAAACAAAGACTGAGGAGGCTACAATGTAGGAGGTAGAAAGCATATGTAAGCTGCCTGGAGAGTGTGCGTGAGATGACTTCAGTGACATGTTAATAAAACAGAATATTAAAATACAGCTTGGATTAACCAGCATGGGTAAGGATTTTGTACATAAAATTGTATTTTTTTGCTCAGTTCAGTCATTAAGTTTGAAAGTAAGTGACATTGGATGCCATACAAATTTACATTGACCACAATATGTCCTGCAAACTACATCGATTTTAGATTCTAGATTTTTTGTTTATTTTTCCTTTATTATTAAAGTGGCTGTAATAAATTTGTTTGTAATAACAAGCTCGATCAACTTAAAATGTGATGCTGTGTCAATGTCTTGTTCACTAGAAATTAGTTATTGCAGGTTTAAATATTTTAGATGGTTGTTTTCCTGTTGCAGCATGTACTCTACAGCATGCATTGGTAGCTATATATGAAAACATTTCGGAACTTTTCATTTACAGAATACAGTACTTTGCTATTTTGATGTCACATTTCCCCTTGTGTTTTCTAGCTGTTTACTATGGCGATGTCCTTCGCCAGTTTCTCCAAGGCTCTGACAGGAACATACATGAAGAGCTCGATTACTCAGATTGAAAGACGTTTTGATCTTTCCAGCCTGCACATTGGACTCATAGATGGCAGTTTTGAGATGGGTACATCTATCTGTTGATTTTATTCTAATCATTTGTGCATCTGATCAGGTCTTATTTTTTGTTTCTGACAGCTTTTTCAGTTTGGCTGTGTAGTCAATGACTGTCTGAAGACTGAACGTCTCAATGTATCAATCTTTGGGAGGAAATCTAGGGCAACTGGACTTGATTGGGATCGTTGACCAGGCCATTGAATAAACAGAAATTCACACATGGCCAACGGCTACTATTTAATGACACTAATGAACCACGTGCAATGATCTCACCAAGGCTAAAATACCTGAGTATCATCAGTCAGAAATGAGGAAGCCCCATGGATGAGAGATGAAATGTCTTCACGGATCTTCAACCAAGTCCAGTTGCCCCAGGTTTAAGCCTTTAAACCTTCTCTAAAAATTACTTGGATCAGAACCTTTACAGACTCCTACTGTAACTGTATTAATGTGTTCTTTTGCTCTTTTGGTTTCTTTTTCTTGGAGGTAGGCAACTTGTTGTTTCTTGCTGTGGTCAGCCATTTTGGGGCCAAGCTGCATCGGCCAAGACTCATTGCCATGGGCTGTTTTCTCATGGCTGTAGGGGGCTTTCTCACTGGCCTGACACACTTCTTCATGGGACGGTAAACATCCACAAATGAACATTTTTATAAACTTTTGAAAACAAAAATGATGAAAATAAAAACTTCCAAATGATATTGTACAATGTCTCACTGTGGCACCACTTGTTTTTCACAGTTACAAGTACGATACAGTCATTCAGTTCCAAAATGACAGTGTGAACATCGCAGCCTGTGTTGATCCCCTGAACACAGAACATGTACCTGAAATTCAGTTGGAGTCTTCTGAGAGAGACAAAACAGGTAAGTTTGATTTTAGAATTTTAAAATATTATGTGAGTGATATGTGAGTAATTTGGATCAACAATTAGGTCAATGCTAACTTTGGTGATCTTCTGACTTTGCCTCTATATCACTGCATGGAATATCAATAACAGTTTGTACAGGAACTCATGGCTCCCAATCAATAAATCTTTGATTTAGATCAACTTTGATGTATCCATGACTTTGCCAGTATTATAGCCCGGCTGCTTAAACAAACCATCTGTAACAGCACCCACCAAGCAATTCTGTTAATTTTGCATAACTTTAAGTTTTAATATTTTAATTTGACGAGTGACTCAGTACAGTTGTCATAAACTGTGAAATTAACTATAGATGCCAAAACTGTTTGGACATTTGGACATTTTAACATGGGGGTGTATGGCGAATGACACATTGTGTAGCCAGCCTCGCGTGGCCGTTTGAGGAACTGCAGTTTTCGACACTTCTGGGCTAAAACACCATATTGGCACTGGGTAAAGTTAATATCACATTACATAGGTGCTACATTGACCCAAGCTAAGTCAGTTTTTAATCAACTTTGTTGTTTTTTTCTAAAGAGAGAGTCTTTGTTAACATGAAACCTGGTCAAAACCATGAACAGCTCACTGGCCATCTTTCACCCATCTTTGGAATGCACTGATCTTGGCTTGACCTTCAAAGCCACTCGCTTCACATGCTATGTACATAGTGAACTGAAATCATCAGCCCCAAAATTACACCTCTTGGGTAGCTGCAAACATGTAGAATTTTAATAACCTGATAACCCTGGGCAGAAAATGATCCCCTTCTTCCAACATTACTCAACAGCACCAAAGATCAAGACAGCATACAGGCTGCAGAGCACACCAACAAGAGCTGAAAGCTGTTAAAAGAAAGTGAAAAGAGAGAGAATAATATGTGGGACACAGGTCATATTGCATCACAGAGAAAGCAGACATCTGTAATATTTATGGTAATAAATTCAGCTTGGACACATATCTGTTTAAATATTCTTCAATGTTTTGACTCTTGTTCCAGTCAGCCACACTTCCCTGAGATGGGCTACAGCTGAAATGTTACCTCCGTCTTCCTATTGCTCAGCCATAATTAATTCTTCTCTTCACAAAAACATGTCACACACCCATTGGATGCAATGTATTAATCCTGTTCAGCTGTTCTGATGAGATGTATTGAGAAAGTCACATACAATGCACCGGTATACAAGTTTAAAGCCACATCCTATTAAAATGATACTGAATGAACATTACATTGTATTCATACATCTGGTTTGAGCTAGCAGACTTTATTGTCTCTGTCTCAATAACACATGGGAGGAGGATGCATACAAAGTTTTTAATTCAACATGCACTAAAGACTTCTTTTCAATACAAAAATTCTCATCAGAGTCAGTGAATGACTGAATGAGTCAATACATACAACACACACACAAAAACACTAATGCACTTACAGTAGTGATGACTAAATTAGTGATGCGTAAAGGGAGCAGCAGGCAGTGAAGACGTTTGACAAAATAAATGTATGTATTGTCTTAATTTGGACTGGTGATTTTAACCAAAAAAAAACAGATAGTGTAGATCATTGTCAGTTGAAATTGTTGTTTACCTTTGCGACAGAAACAATGTCATGTATTCCTATTGTGTCTGTGTTTGTGTGTTTATGAAGCCTGTGTGAGAGAGTCTGGTTCCAACATGTGGATCTATGTGTTCCTTGGGAATGCTCTGCGTGGGATTGGAGAAACCCCTATCACACCTCTGGGCATCTCCTACATTGATGACTTTGCTAAAACAGAAAACTCACCATTCTATATTGGTAAGACATCACTGTTCATTTTGGATCTCTAGTGGGATTTTCAAAAGGTCCCAATGTCATAAATTATGTTTACCAACACACACATTTCATCAAGCTAGATTAATCCTAGATCAAACCTTTTGCATTTACATTTAGTAATTCATTTTATCCAAAGTGACTTACAGAGAAGGGAACAATGAAGGACAGTTTGATAAGAAGGTGTTAGTGCAGCAGTAAGTGCTCTTACAATTCCTAAAGGGGTAGATTTAGCATGTCTAGTTGTTGGTACTGCTGGAAGAGGAGGTACTCTCTTAAGAGCTGGGTATTCAGGAGGCTTTTGAAGGTAAAGAGGGAAGCCCCGGATCTGATAGGAACTGGTAGTGCGTTCTACCAACGGGGAACAACAGACAAGAAAAGTTTGGATTGCCTTGAAGGAACAGGTGGCAGGGCCAGGCCTATGTTTAGGTTTGTACTGTGAACAAATGTAATGAGTTAAATATGTACCAGTGTTGTAGTCAAGACCACCTAAATTGAGACCAAATGACCAAGGCCAGAGTACATCAAGAGACAGAGAGAAGACTTTGAGGGGTTGAGACCAAATGAGACCATGACCAAGGCAGGGCGAGACCAAGCCAAGGCCAGAACCAAACAGTACATGGCTTACTGAAATAGCTAATATTCCCGAAAACTCTTTTGGTGAAGTATGGTTACTACATTGAGTCACCTTGTTAAGCATTGCCTTGTATTATTTACAAACTGTGTGTTCTTTCAGACGCTGTTTTACAAATGAACTCTTTGTGGTTTAGGAAACCGAATTTTATTCCAGAAGATCTTGCTAATGTCTGCTCCCAGACAGTTCTCAAATAAATCAGACAATGCACAGACAAACAACGGAGACAAGACAAGAGGATTCTGAGATGAAATCGAGGCCTTTAAAAAGTGGTCTTGAACCAATACTATACTATATCTAAATACTAAGACCCATCTCCTGTAGTACAACACTGATATGTACATCAGTTCTCTTTTATATTAATCCTTTTTATAGGTTAGAGCTACCTCCCAAACTCTAATTTAACAAAAAAAATCTCTTATCTCCTTCCTCTTTATATATAAAATGTCAATGCTGTGATTGTTTTGTGTTTTTGCAGCTTGTCTCCAGACCATTACTATTTTGGGCCCCATGTTTGGTTTTCTTCTGGGCTCCTATTGTGCTAAACTATATGTCGACATTGGATATGTTGACATGGGTAAGCCTGATGCATTCATTTTGTAGTGTTATTGTTATTGTTGTTAGTCTCCATTGTAAGAGATAATGTATAATCTTCATTTGCTAATTACAGCCATAATCAGTCGTCAGTTCTGTTGAGAAAATCAACAGTCGAGGGCCAGAAATTAGATTTATAGTAGTACATCTGTCCGATCAGTGTGACAGATGACCGTAAAACAAGACTGACATGACTCCTATGTGGACAGTGTTAAGCAAAAGAATACTTGTAATTTAATTTAATGTCTTGACAGAAGAGGCATGGTCACTAATGGAGCTTTGGTTCAGTCTAATTTTGACTCTCTCATGGTGCAAATGTCTGACACTCTACCATAAAAATAGGCTGCACAAACCTGTCAGAACAGGTTAGTGAGGACACTTCTAAGTTTCCCTTTGAGGGATTTGACTCTCATGGATAGATGAGGTAAAATTAATAATTCATTTGCCAGAAAACTCAATAGTCCACCAAAAGTCTGCTGTGTTGTTTTTTAGAGAAGTAATAAAGAAGTAATCAAAATACAAGTTAGTGTTCAATATGGCAATTACACACAGAGGAAGTGGTTTAGCTTAAAAGAACAATTAAACAGACTTTCTGCTCCTGATGTGCACTCACTTAAAAAACTTTTTTCTATCATCCAGAAAGTATTACCATCACTCCTAAAGATGCCCGATGGGTGGGCGCCTGGTGGCTGGGCTTCCTGGCGTCCTCTGCCTTTATGCTCATCTCAAGCATTCCCTTCTGGTTCCTGCCCCGCTCACTGCCAAAGCAAGAGGAAGACAAGGGCAGCCAGGAGAACTTAGATGGGACAGAGGAGACCGTCAACAACAATCAAAACCTCAAGCTGTCTGACATCGCTAAAGGTTGAGGCAATCTTCTTCTTTCCATAACGGAACACTGACTTACGGTCATTGCTCGTGTCTTTACTGGATGTTTTTTTTCCATAGGGTTTCTTCCCTCGTTGAAGCGCCTCTTGGGAACTCCTGCTTACTTCCTCCTCCTTTGTGGGAGCATCCTAAAGTACAACTCTTTAATTGGTCATTTCACCTTCAAAGCCAAATACATGGAACAACAGTTTGGACAGTCTGCATCCAGAGCAAACTTCCTCATAGGTAAAAAACAAAAAAACAAAAACAAAACTCTATATACGACATTAATATAGTTGGTATATATGGAAAACCTCCTACATTTACACCTCTGCTCTTGGTGCTATCGCTCAAACTGGCTCAGTTATGTCAGCAGAACTAACATTAGCTGTCATAAGCTACTGCTCCTATAGACCAAGTAAAGCTAAAGCAGCAGTACTGAAAGAGTGCATTTTCTTTTTTAGGAACTCTCTGCTTTCATTTGTAAGAAGAAGAACCCCTTCTTTCGGGAAGCAAAAATCACATATTCTCACTTTTTGAAATACACTGCAAAGACAGCACTGCTATAGAGGTGCTGGTAGGAAGACTTGTTTTTACTCTGAACAGAGCCAGATTAGACAGTTCCCAATGTTTTAAATCCCTTTAAGATAATCTAAATGAGCTTGAAGACATAAGAGTGGTATCAATCCTGGTCACCGTAGTCAAGATAGTCAAGACCACCTTAACTGACACCAGACAGCATTCCCCAAATTGCTTTGGGTGAGGCTGTCTCTGTACTCATACTGTTGTATGTTTTCTTTTGGACAAAGACCAAGACCAATCTCAGGTACTACAACAAAGATGCACAAATTGTGTAATAGGCACTTACCTACATATTAAATACATATATTAGTTCACTCAAGGCTAAATGTTTGATTATATTGAAATAGACAAAGAAATGTGCACACATTCTGTACTCTTCGCTTAGCTGAAGTTAAAAAGGTCAAAAGTCATAATTTGAGTTGGCAGTGCCTTGTGTCTCATGGTACTCAAAAGCTTAAAGACTCATGGAGAAACAGAACATATTAGGGTGTCTGACAGTGAGAGAGTTCCTACTCTAAGAGGGGCCTCCTAGTGTCTAGACCCCCTGGTGTTTTTCTTATAGGTGTGTTAAACCTGCCAGTGGTGGCGGTAGGGATCTTCCTGGGAGGGCTGCTGATGAAGAGGTATAAACTGAGTTTGGTGTCAGGAGCTCAGCTCTCCTTTGCCACATCCTTCATGTCATACCTTCTCCTGCTGCTGCAGTTTGGCACTAAGTGTGACAATATTCCCGTGGCTGGGCTCACCATCTCATACAATGGGTCAGTGCTGATACATTAAGGCCATGTGACGATGATAATTACTCCTTTCTAAAAAAATGTAATAATTCAGATTTTTTTTGGAGGCACCACCCGTTGCTAATATTAAATATAGACCCTATTTTTTTGCTCTGCAGGACACACCGTGTGTCATACAACAGAGAAACGCTCTTCTCAGAGTGTAACAGGGACTGCTCATGTTCAACAGAGGAGTGGGACCCAGTGTGCTCAGACAGCGGCATCACCTACATCTCTCCATGTATGGCTGGCTGCCTCGGCTCCAGTGGATTTGGCAAGAATACAGTAGGGGCTGCGCACATACCTGTGAATGCACAAACATACAGTTTTTACAGTACTGTAAACCTGCTTATCAGCCATTTAGAGTGAGATATTTGTGTTAGTTTCTCTACAAACTGATACCATCAATTAATCAGACATCTTTATCAGCAGTACCATGCAGCCCATATCTTCATTCCAAGAAAACATTCCTCAGCAAGATTTGATAAACCCCATTCAACTATATACCCTCTTCAGTCTCTTTTTTTTATATCTCGAGTTCCTACCAAGATTCCTTTAAAACTGCTTTCAGTTTATTTGCATGACCTAATATTTCATTTTCATGTTGATTTGTATGTCTTTTAAAGTCCCATATATCAGAATTTTGAATTTAAGCATATTTTTCAGCTTTCAACATTTATTAATCTTTGAAGGTTTATTCAACTTTTTGATGAAGCCAGTTTGTCATCACAACCTTTAATGGCCTTCAACTGAATTCTGAGTGTTCATTTGATGATTAAAGTTCACCATATTTTTCCATCCATCCATCTGCTATGTAACTGTTTGAGAAATCACATTGACTGACTCTTAGTAAAGACTTGTTGGTCCTACCACCAAATTGCAGTGCCTCTCTCTCTTTACCAGGTCTTTCACAACTGCAGCTGTGTGTCCACCTCCTACCCAGCAGGCAGCAGTACATCTGTGAATCTGGGCCACTGTCCTCAGTCCAAGGACTGTAGCCGAAGTTTCACTTCTTACATGGCTGTATCTGTTCTCAGCTCCTTTATCAGCTCTCTGGGAGCAACACCTGGCTACATGGTCATCATACGGTCTGTGACTTGACATATTATCAATATTTGACATTATTGGTCATTAATCATTATTAAAATAATGTATGTTACTGTATATTGTGCTGTGAGTGACATCACAGACATAGTTTTCCTTGCTGAGAGTTAGATAAGACACCACTCTCATGTCTCTATGGTGAATATGAAGCTAGAGTCATGAGCTGATTTAGCTCACAGTAGTTTAGCACAAAGATCTGCCTCCCAGCACCTCTAATGTTCACTAACACATTATATACAGTATATTATGTTATATGATACAATGTATGTTAGTTATTTCCCAAAGAGATTAAAAAAATAAAGATGAAACGTGTCCATTACTGAACTCCAAAAGATGGTATCGAACATTTTAAGTAATTTTTCATCACCCAGGTGTTTGTTCAAATGTTACTTTTTGTTCCTAATGCTATACAATCCCCATGATTGGCAGATCTACCCTGATTATTATTGCACAGACTCAGTGGCAGTGCCTCTATCTGGAATATTTTGACTTAGTGGAGATCTTTATATAGAGTTTACAGGTAGTCTAGGTACAGATGTATCGACCTTCTCTTGGCAAGAAAGCAAATGAGTGTATTACCCAGAATGACAAACTCTTCCTTCTCTTCTTTTAAAGACACTGTCTGACATAGAAACTTTCTTTTGTTATTTTAGATGTATCTCACCAGAGCTCAAATCCCTTGCGTTGGGTATGCAGACCTTGGCAACTAGGTCTCTTGGTAAGCTTCATTGCTTCCAGGTGCATGTAAAGTACAACTTAACTTTTTAATTTGGACTTTGTTCATTTGTTTCTCTTTTCAAGGTCGGTACAGTTACTGGTAGGTCCCAGAATTGAAACTCCCTCCTCTCGTAAAAATGTCCTTTTGTGTTGCTTGAGCGCAGATTCTACTAGTTTGTGTGTGGCAGTCAAAATAAGATAATAAGATGATAAGAGGGGAACAATATTTCTCTCCAATGTTATAACAGTATATATTTGGGTGATACTTTGTCTGTAGCTGGAATTCCTGCACCGGTGTATTTTGGAGCACTGATTGATACAACTTGCCTGAAGTGGTCGATTAAGAAGTGTGGCGGAAGGGGGGCATGCCGCATTTATGACTCTACCATGTACAGGTACGCCATGGACTATACTGTAAATGTGGTAGACTTTAGACACAACAGCAATTAGGATTTCTGCCCTTTATTACCTTAAGTCCATCTTTTGTCTCTATATTCAGGATCATCTTCCTGGGTCTGATCACTGGTCTAAGTGGTTCTTCGTATTTCTTCATGATTGGCGTCATCATCCTCCTTAGACGTCAGTTTCGGAAAACAGATCCAGAAAAAGAGAAGCAGCAAAAAAAAGCTTCAAAGGAAATTGAACTTCAGATGCCATCAAATCCCACTGAGGCCCTGCCAAGCACTAAAACTAAAACTACAACTTCCAAACTCACCCCTCATGCTCCCAAAGTTTGTACAGGGATTGCAAAAGAACTGGAGGTGGTTCGCAGAACAGAGCAGCTCTCCCAAGATAACAGAGTCATCTCCACCGATAACACCCAGGAGAAGAAACATCTCCAATCCCTGACAGAGATTACTGTTGAGTTTGCCCCCCCCCCCCAGGGGGAAAGCAATGATAGAGATGGATGGGCAGAAGTCAGAAGAGGTGGTGAAGGAGGGAAATGACGAGTTTTGCAGGGACGCAAATGCTCAGGTAGAAAAAGAGAAGATGAACTATCAGCCAGATAATGAGAACAGGTTCGAGAAAGAAACAATGCACAGCATCCAAACTGATGGTGTCTAAAACTAAGGTATTCACCAGGGTGCTCTCAAACAGAGACTTGAATAGGGCCAACAGGAATCATTCTAGAAATATTAAAATTGTATATATTAAATTGTATTAGCCCTGATAAGGAAATGAGCTATCATTGGTGCCATTTTCACAGACGTAGAAATATAATGCAATGTGTGGTATATAAATGGAATAGTACTGGATGTGCACATTGAGCAACAGTTCAAAATGTTGACCCATGTATGCTACATGCATGATGTGTATGCATACATGAGTATGCTACACAGTAGCCATGCAACACCTAAACTGTAAAACATTATAGACTAAACCTCTGAGCCAAAATCGATGTTTTTCTTTTTGTGTCAATAAATATATCTGTGAATGTGTAATGTTTTTTGTCACTTTAAATTTTGCTTTCTCAAAAACATACATGTAACCAAACACAATATCATGCTGTTCCTGTTAGGGTCCTCAAGTGGCTTTTGTGCTGCAAGGGCAAATTGAGAATACAGTTTTCAAATGTAAAACATGTGTAAAGTTTTGGATTGTTTTAGCTACTTGGGTGAAGCGCGACAAACTGTACATTCAATCCAGAGTCATTATAGTTGAACAGTGCTAGCAAAGACTTATATTTATGCCTTGAGGAGACATGGAGTAACATTAGCATTCATATGTGTTTCTGGCCACCTGATGAAAGTCTGATATTCACTTTCCTTCAAGCTCTGGTTTGCTACATAACAATACCTGAGGGAAATATCTGGCCACCCAGCCAAATTAAAATGATTGCAAATATCGACAAGTTTATGAAATGAAGTGTCAAAATCAGGTAAGAATGAGTAGTATTCTCCACTTCAGGACTCTGTCTGTTGAATGTGCTGAAGCCACGCACGTTGTGGTAAAAATTACAGGAACCAATGCTCAAAGATGAGGTCAGGAGGGAAGAAAGTGTTCAGGAGTAATATTTATTGACGTTTGGCCAAGGAGAACTAGAGACACTCTTATAGTTCATCAGAAGTGCCTGAGTCGGTCTCGTATTCTGACGAACTCGTGATGGTGGATCGACTTTAAACCCCAAGATAACACCACAAATGCTATACGCCCAGAATTAGCCAAAGAGAATGTATTTACACATGTTAGAGTTCTTTTTTTAACTTCGCTCGGTGTTTCACTATGGGAATCGCTTCTGGCGAGACCATTACGGAAGCTCCAATGACACAACGTCTGTCTCTGACAGACAGGTCGACGTGTAGGGGAGGCCCCGCCCCCTCCATATACCACGGTCGACCGCCCCGTCCGGGCCATTCTCGCTTTCTTCCTCAGCGGAATTACGAGAGCTCCCTCAGTGCATCTGGTTGTCAGGTTGGTTGCTAGCTTAACTGCTATCAAACGTCCCGTTAAGGAAAACGTTGCCTAGCGCGGCACCAACAGACTCTGGACTGTGCTGACGGTTATTTCAGTGGGATTGCGACCGCGTTGTGGCGAGCTTCCCGACGGGTCACCAGGTGCTCAACCACCGGGTGCCCTGCTAGCTTCGGGCTACGTTCACTCGAGCTCGGGCTAAGTGCTCACATTAGCTTGTGTGCCACCGTCATTTGGAGCATAGTTAACGCGTAACGGCGAACTATTCCCCACACGACAGGTTATAGTTAGGCTCACACCAACTATATACCCCAAGAAAAATTTTAAACTAGGTTCACCCCTAGTACCACATTTCTCCCCAGACTGGCATGTCTGTCCCCGCAGCCCCAGTCATAGGAGCCGGGCAGACGGAGGGGAAGGGCTCTTCCCGCCGTTGCCCCACGTCATGTGGAGCAACGATTTCGGGCAGAGACCCCCACCCTATGTGTATCGTGTGCATGGGAGCTAAGCACGCTCAGGCGGCGCTAGCGGACCCGCAGGTTTGCGCACATTGCTGCACCATGCCGATGAAGGTCCTGGAGAGGAGACTGAGAGTGGCTGTGACAGGTACTGACGGCAGGGACCCGTCCCTCGCCGCTTCAGATACCGCTCAGGAGATCCACACTGCCCATCAGCCGCGAGCCCCGAGGGACTGGGCGGACTTGATGGAGGAGGCTGAGCCCATACCCCCGCTATTTGAAGAGGTCTTCAGGCGGGAGGGAGACGACGATGCAGACGGTGAGACCGGTTCTGACATCCTCGAATTGGATGACATGGAGGAAGGAGAGGAGAACTCTACCTTCCCCACGCAATCCAGACCTCCTAGCTCAACCGAAGCAGTCACTCCAGTGGATAACAACCTGTACGAGGTTTGCAAACGAGCCGCGGCTAAACTGAATATTCCCTGGCCGGCGGCTCAGGACATAGAGGGGGCGACAAGGGACCTCTACGATGGTAAGAGGCTCCCTCCGACCCGCCCTCCGGCCAAGCAGCTGCTCCCAGCGGTCCCGGCCTGCATGACCGAGATGAGTCGGTTTTGGTCGAGCCCGTTCAAGAGCAAGGTAACCACACAGGGCTACTCCAAGCTGGAAGTGCATGGCATGGCGGAGCTGGGGCTGGCCGAACCCCCGGCTGTGGAGCCTTCACTGGCCTACCACCTCCATCCGAGCCGCCGATCCATCTCAGCGTCTTCGCACATCTCCCTGCCCGGTAAAACGGAGCGTACAGCAGCAGGTGTGTATCAGCGTATGTACAAATATGCTGCGCAGTCGGTCTGCTCGCTAAACGCCGTCACGCTGTTGTCGGCTTATCAAGCGGAGATTTTGGAGGAGATGGGCCGCCAGTTGGATTCGGGGGTCCCGAACCCGACGCTGTGGGACGAAATCTGTGTGGTGAACGACCTCCTCCTGCGCTCCTCACGCGGAGCTGTGCAGGGCTGCGTCATGGGCCTGGCAGTCGCGGGAGAAAGAGCTCTGTGGCTCTCCCTGTCAGGGCTGGGTGACACTCAAAAAGCGGAGGTCATGGACGCCGCGTACGACCCCACCAAGGGTCTCTTCGGCCCAGCTCTGGAGAAAATGCGTGAAACCAGCACACAGAGAAGGCAGGAAGGTGAGGCATTCGAGCTGTGTTTGCCTCGAAAACAGACCCCGCGGCCCCCACCTCGCACCGGATTCGCTGCTGACAGGGGGACGCAAGACCGGGTCTCAGACCGAGTGCCGGTCGCGGCGACCAGCAGCCGAGAGCGGGCAATAACAAGCCCTGGGGCAAGCACTCTTTCGCCGCAGTGGCGGCACTGCGGCGAAACACCCATTTGAACCCATTTGAACCTTTGGAGGTGGTGGGTCTGAAGTTTTTGTCACTTAAGACCGCTCTCCTCCTCGCTTTGACTACTGCGAAGCGAGTGAGTGATTTACATGCGCTGTCAATCCGCCCGGCTTGCTTGCAGTTTGCGCCGGGCTTGTCTAAGGTGTGTTTACGGCCGAATCCGGCGTTCATACCTAAAGTGGTGGAATCTGCTTACAGATGCCCCACAGTGGAATTGAAGGCTTTTCATCCTCCGCCGTTTGGGTCAGCGGAGGAGAGCAGATTGAACACACTGTGCCCTGTGCGTGCATTAAGTGTGTATGTAAACAGGACAGCCAGCTTTCGGAGAACCGATCAGCTGTTTGTGTCTTGGGCCACGCCCCACAAGGGGAAGCCACTATCCCGACAGAGACTGTAACATTGGATTGTGGATGCTATAGGGCTAGCTTACAGGTGCAGGGGCCAGCAGCCCCCTGCAGGTTTGAAAGCTCACTCCACCAGGAGCATGGCTACGTCATGGGCTCTGTTTAAAGGAGTTAGGGTGGAGGACATTTGTGCGGCGGCGAGTTGGGCTTCTCCGCACACTTTCGTGAGATTCTATAGGCTGGATGTCTCAGGTCCATCCCTAGCTCACGCAGTACTCGAGTCTGGTGTTTCAGAAACTGGTTGATGTCATCCCAGTCAGGAGCCAGATGACTTCGGGAGATTATGCATTCCGGGAGTGGTCTATATCTCCCATAGTGAAACACCGAGCGAAGTTAGAAAAAGAACGTCGGGTTACTTAACGTAATCCCTGGTTCTTTGATAACAGAGTGAGGTGTTTCACCAACAATTCCCTCCTTGCATATATGAGGGAAGAAACCGATAAGAATGGCCCGGACGGGGCGGTCGACCGTGGTATATGGAGGGGGCGGGGCCTCCCCTACACGTCGACCTGTCTGTCAGAGACAGACGTTGTGTCATCGGAGCTTCCGTAATGGTCTCGCCAGAAGCGATTCCCATAGTGAAACACCTCACTCTGTTATCAAAGAACCAGGGATTACGTTAAGTAACCCGACGTTACCGTCAGCACATTCTAGGCTGGAGACACAGATCTGTTTATGTTAATTGGAACGTCAACAGCAAGCTATCTATTATATCTATGAAGGCAACTTACAGTTCCTTCAACCCTGGCCACCACAGTGTTGAGATAGGCTGAGACCTGCTGTTCTCAAGCAAAGCCAAACAGCTACTACTGCCGAGGACCTCAAGGCCCAAACGTGACCCTGTGTAACCTAAGGATAGAAAATTCCAACAACGCACACTAATGGGAGTAGTCGAGTAGCCATTTTGAAGCAACTGAAACGTGCCAGATGTGTTCACAAAATGACATGAGTAACTTTGTAACACTCTGATGAGATGAATTAATTATTATCTCTGTGAGAGGTGCAGGGGTATGCTCAAAAAGCAACACAAGCTACAAGCATTCCTCACCAAGAAGTCCTACAGTGTGGGTGAGATTAAGTCTTTGTCTTTGTATCTATGGGCAAAAAAGAGACCACATTGGTTACAAGTGTGTGAGGGCTATTTAAACAAAATCTCTGATTTGAGTTGGAGGTCCTCGAATTGTGTGCATGCATTGCACATAACTGTGTATCTGTCATATATGTAGTACATCGTACAAGAGTGGACATATCCCTAGTAAATTATCAGATGTCACAATGCCATTACCTTTACTGGCACTAGTGCCTTTTGATCCCCCTTACTGTGAATTGCAAGACAAGTACTAATACAGATATATTATTCAAAGGAAATATATCAAATAAGAATGGAATAAGAATTACTGACACCTTTAAAGATTGTGGAGGATTATTCAGCTCTTTGTAAACTGAGAGTTAGTTATAGCATCCATGGCTTTTTTGAATGGAACCACCCATAGCTCCTCATAATTACCAAAGTAATCCAAAGAATAAGACAACGCAGTGACACAAGACACATGTTTCCCCTGTATATAGCTTATTAAAAATAAGACTTAATTTACTTAATTACCACCCATTTCCTTTATTTTCTCTCTCTAATTCCCTTTTTTTTTATTGTGCATATTAATCTTTCCAAACACCACCTTCATATTAACTAGTAGCTAAATATTTAATAGGTTCATTATATATTAAATCAATGAATTATATATAGAATCAAATTATAATTACGTGTCACAACCAGCATTTGCTAATTAACAGGGTGTAACTGCATTAACAGGTATTGACAAAAATCTGTTCTACATGGTCAAATGAATCAGTTTTTAGATTAATAACAAATGTGTTTCAAGGAAGGGCAGGTAAATCTAGTTATAAGAAAATGCAGAAATAGCCTGTACTGTACATGGAAAGTGTATAATATCTGAATATCTTTGAAAAATATCCTATCACTCTCTTTGCCTTCAGTTGCTGCAGGTTATCTTGGGGAGCTTACAGGAAACAGGGAGGTGTTAGTTGGATCTTGATGGTTTCGGGGGGTGTTACACATCCATTAGGACTGCACTATATCTTGCTGTTATCTCAAAGCTGCGGCAAAAACCACCAGCACTTAACAGCAGCCTGCAGCCTGTGGTGGCATCTCATGGACACAAACGTTCATCAGAAACATGCAATCATTTTAAGTTTATTGGTTATTTTATTGCATTCTCTGATAATTATATTTTTATGAGCTCTTCTTTCAGCCATGGTGGCTATCATTGCAGAAAACATGTAGCAGGAGCAGCCGTGGCTTAGCTGGAGGAGAATTTAGTAACACTGGAACGGCTGCATTGAAGCAGCATCAACAATCTGTAGATACAATCATCATCAAGTTCACATGGCTAGTGGAGGTGGAGGACCAGTAATTCCATGGGCAGGTCCAAAATATGGTTACGAGGGGTCTCCGGAGAGTCCTACAGAGGAGGGTCAGCCTCCAATTAGTGGTGTCAGTCGTGAACGTATTCAATTTGAACTAATCTCTTATATAACTCAGGAGTAATGGGTATACTCTCAGTGAGTGATTCATTTTCATGCAGTACTGTAAATCCCTTGCCACATGGCAACTGCCCTACATAGATCCATACATTTGTAAAAAAATAGCTACACGAGAAGCCCAAGAGGCCAGTGTTCCCGTTACATACATTTACTCTAAATAATCAATCATACGTTTGATTTTCAATGTAGTTTCTTTCAGTTTGATAATCTTCAAAAATAGGTTTTGCTTATGGGACACCACCCAGGTTACAAAGGGGGGCAAATAGACAGAGGAGGGCTATATCAGCCCTATAGATACCGACCATCTGAGTGTGGAGACAAGTTTTAAAGGGTTCAAAAAGAGTGGGAGAGGTGCGTTCAATTCAAGGTATATTTATTTAAAAAAAAGAACTATATTGCAACGGACCTGAAAAAGAGAAAAAAATGCCAGATTAGTCCAAATTATTGTATTCCACAATACTAAAATAATTAAAACTACTAATATATAAATAACAATAGGCAGGACAGGGTACTTACTGCGGGGAAATTCTATCACAGACCCAAATAGCAACCACCACGTGTGCACACAAATCACTGCAAAGACAAACTAACCTACAATCCAGTGAGGTGACCACTACACTTCACACCTACCACACTGCATGCAAGGGTGGGTGCATATCCCACAACTACCCCCCCAGGTCATCCCTCTGACTTTGCCTATAAACAAAAATAACTCCAAAAAGACACAAGACACAGAGATTCAGTTGGTTCAGGTTCACAAACGTCAGTAAGGTGAAATCAAATATATACATAGAAATGGACAATCTTCAGCCATCGACATAGTAGTTCAACTGTATAAGTCAACACATTTGTCAACAGCCCTTGATGAACGGGCTCAGGCAATACAGCAGTCTGGTCTTAAACCTCAGTCAGTGTGGGGGCTTGGCTGAAAAGCAACACAACAGTTGCCGGGCTTCACTCTGCTTTAAAACCGTGAAGAGCTGAGTCTTTTCCTAAAGAGATGATCCAACATATTAGATATGTTTACAGTTTAATGAAACTCCCAAATTCACTAACACATACCTCTTCAGCACAGGACCACAGAGCTCAATCTGGATCACCTCAGGACAGTCACATCACAACTAAACATACAAAAGGCCTCATTAGTTTCTCCGTAAAGCAATATAACACATCTTTCTCATTCAATCTCCCTTACCCGCACAGCCACAGCAACCCTGCCACACAACCAGGCTTTAGACAAAGAGGTACTAACTGCCCTCACCTGTCCCTATAAAGGTGGGGAGCTACCTCTGCCCTCACACTTACATTCAAACGTAACTCGGGTGGCAATTTCCACTTGTCTGGTAAAAGATCATGAAGTACAGTGGCGGTTAAGTGACCCCCAAAGAGGTAATGTGTTAAACAATTAGTTTATCACTTCAGCATATTTGTCCTCACGGGAATCTACCCTGTTCTGATCTGAACTGAACATGTGAACATCTGTTAATTCTAACAATAAAAAAGTGCAACATTATTTCCTGGGAACAATTAGAGTTGTTGTGACTTCTATAAAAAGCCCCCGTGAGCAAAGCCAGGTCAAAGCAACCTATCCAGATCCTGGTATTCTTTAGTATTTTTCAGAAGCTAAAGCCAGGAGCCAAGTCTGGATCCTTGAAGCTGAGCCAAGGAAGTAACTTGTGTGGCTAGTTGGCGTAAATGGGATTGGTGGAGCTTGCCTCACCCTGTTTATCTGTTTAGTGTGAGGATGTTTTCACACAGCTGCAATGTTTTTCTAGGTTTTCTCGGTGTACTGTTTTTCAAAAATAACAATCCTGTTGGACTGTCCTTTCTCCAGATCGTCTTTTGGCTCCTCTTTTTGGCCACCACACTCCTTAAAGCTGAACTGAGCTTGAGATGCATGATATCTATCTGTGGGTCAGTCAGTATGAGCAACACATAGTCATTTGATACACTGTTAAAAAATATCAGAGCAGCTTTAAAGTTACAGAAATATACTTAATATTTCAAGTTTTCAGGAAACTGAAAATGGATGTAATTGCTAATCGACTCTTAAGCTAGTCGAATCCCGTGCTTGTAAAGTGTTACTCTCAAGTTTTACCATGACTTCATTAATTAGTGCATTCTCAGTTGTTTGTGACGTGTCGCGTCAAAATAATGAGACACCATTCATTATTAATGATAATTCATCTTCATATTTATTATTCATCATCAACGGTGCCCAGAGGAAGACAGTAGGGCCAGAGATTGGTGACCTGAAACTTCATTATGTGTCTCAAGGTAAATAGGAAGACAGCTTTCCTCTCTCTTGTGTGGGTTTACGGTGGGTCAGTCCCATCACGGACACTGATGAGAACGATGACGAAGGTAATGATGAGGATAGTGACGTACACAAATGTGTGTGTCTATGTGTGTGTGTGTGTGTGTGTGTGTGTGTGTGTGTGTGTGTGTGTGTGTACTGTGAATATTAGCATTTTTCTGCCCGTACACAGGTTTGAGGGTGTACATTTAGGTTGAACTGAGTGACATATTTAAGACCCTCTTGGACTTCCCTACACCCCCATACAACACTCCTCCCCCCCTCGTCCTCCCCATATTCCGTGTAAATGAAAATGCAAGGCTATATTTGGAGAGAGCTGATGTCACAAGTGGTTTGAGCGATGAGCCTATAACTGTTGGAGTCGGTTTGTGTGACAGTCTGACAAACCCTGGACTGCTCCAGTGACAGACTGGGATCTGCTGGCTACTGGCTAACGCAACAAAAAGTAAGTACTATGTTTCTCTGTAGGGCGAGGTTTGTCTTTTATACAGGACTTGTGTCTGACTCTGGCTTGTGTATAGGGTGCTACAGAAAATGGACATTGTTTTAAGTTTACAACTTTATTTTGTAGATTTGAATAAAATTAAATGAAATGTATTTTGCTAAATCTCCTTTTATTTATTTATTTATTTATTTTCAGATACATGTTTAGATCATTTTAAAAAAAGACAACATACAAGAGGTTAGTTGCAATTTGACATGTTTAAATGTTTTACTTAGATTCATGATGTCTGGAAGCTCTACAACTTGTGCACACAGAATTTATGTGTATATAATCACAAATGAGGCAGAGAAAATTTGAGAAAATGAATAAGCAACTATTTTGATATTTGAATAATCATTCATATGATTATTCAAGCAGAAATCCTAAATATTCTCTGGTTCCAGCTTCACAGTTGTGAGGATGTGCTACTTTCCTTTGTCTCATCTGATAATAAATTCAATATCTTTGGGTTCTGGACTGTGGATCGACAAAACAAAACAAGCTTTTTGAATACGTCACCTTGGCTTTTGAGAAATTGAAAATATATTTTTGACATTTTTCTGACATTTTTTAGGCAATACTAATCGAATGATCAACAAAATAATTAACAGATTCAATAATTACAATTGCTACTTGCAAGCCTATTTGTAACTCTTAAGCTATACAAAAAAATATGTATAATAGAGTTGAAGTGGTTAATGCTCGGTAGGTGCTGATGGACTATCATCACTGAGCACGGCTTTAATATAGGTGAATTATAGATGATAGAGATATAAAAACACGTTTCCTTTTATTTTTCTCAGAATGGTGACTCATCAGATTCTGAATTTCCATACACGGGAAACACTCAATATTTTACCAAAACTAATAGTTTAATTATTGTGTTTTTTAAATTTTGACATTATAATCCGACAATGTACATAAACTGCTGTGTTTATATGCTGCTATCCTTGTGTGTCACAACAAATAAAAAAACAGCATTCACTGGTTTTCCTTATCCTTCCCTAACAATAAATCAAATTTTGTTCCAGGTAATCAATATGTATCACATGAGGGTGCCTGTGCTTCTCCTCATGCTGCTTGTGTTGCTGCGCTGCGTCTCCACTGCTCCAAGTTATAGGTAAGTGTATATACTACAAGCAGAGCAATGTCCTCTGTGGTGTGTCTATGCAAGGACTTGATGATTTACATATAGAAATATAGTGATAGTTTTTGTTTGTTTGTAAAGATATATTTGTTGGCCTTTTCTTTTTGGCTTTATTGTATAGAGACAGCAGGGGAGAGAGAGATGGGGAATGACATGCAGCAAAGGGCCACAGGTCAGGTTTGAACTCTGGGCCGTTGCAGTAAGGACTGAGCCTTTGACATGGGGCGGATGCTACCTACTGAGCTAACCGACACCCCAGATTAGATGCAGAATTAAAACAGTGGAAATCGGCTTCACTTTGTTTAAAGGTTGATTAGATCAGACATCAGCCTAATTGACTGTTGTGTTAATGAGCAGGAAACCAATATAGGGGTTTAACCTGAGGTCAGCACACAAGCAGGTGAATATCATGGAAATTGTGCCATAAGAAGGGCTGTAATGTTCTGAGTGTGGAGCAGCAGGGCACTGATAACTCTGCAGGTGAAAGTCAATTGTGATCATCTGTGGGAAAGAGTGCATCGTTGTGCAACTTTAGGGGGGCGCAGCAAAAGTAGCCACTTGTTCTTCTTGCTCTCTGGGCTAGTAAATGTTCTGAAGAGGGTATCATCAGATGTCAGTGTCAAACGGGTTGGCTCTTTTCCCTCTGTGATTCAGGTACTTCAGTACCAGCTCATCCAGCGAGCAGGAAAGTGCTCTCCCAGACAGTGACGGCTGGTTAGCTGCTGGCCTAATCTCCAATCCATTCCTTGGCCTTGTGGGTACACGGCCGCAAAGGGGGCTCACAGCTATGAACAGGTGACCGAATTCCAGAAACCACCCAATGTATTACATGGCAAACATGCTGTCTGTGAGTGTTATTGTAATGTCAGGCTGTGTATCAGTTTCTTTTATCCTCCCAGTCACCACATAGAGAAGAGGAAGTGCAACACAGCCACCTGCGTCACCCAAAGGCTAGCAGACTTCCTGGTCCGTTCCAGTAACACCATCGGTACCGTCTATGCACCGACCAACGTGGGATCTGCCACGTATGGCAAGAGGGACCTACTGCAGCCTCCCATCTACCTGCCTCTTTAGTACCAACTGAGGAAGCTCCACCACCATTCCCAGTGTTCTGACGATATAACCAGATCTTATTTAATAATGATTATGAGAATGATGCTAGTAATGATGACACTGATGGTGACGGTGATGATTATGGAGAATTTTCTTGTTTATTTTATAAACTTTAAGAAACAGTGCCTTTAATTTAAAACCATCATAGTCAATGTGTTTTTTTTCTGGCTTTGTGTGTGTGTTGTGGCTTTGTTATTATATTGCTGTTCCACAATGGCAAGATGTGAATATAAAAAAATAATCAAAGTAAATAATAAAACAATAAATAAAAGAAAACAGATGTAAAGCCATATAAAATAAATGTTATCTGTTGGTTTTGATAATAAAATTATGAAAATATATTTTTAAAAATCTTCATGCGTTTTAAGTCACATTATTGCATATCAGGGGCTACTACATACAGGAGCTATGAGCTGCTTGCATATCATGAACTTGCATGAGATGCCCAACAAAACTGTATTAGATTTGATAAATGTTTTCCCCATACACAAACTCCAGAATAAACTTGCAAGAAGTTTCATTCCTTCATAGGGGACATCCAATAGATCGAATGAAGATTAACTACATTAATTATATGCTATAGCATGGTGTCGTGTGCTGGGAGTTGCCACAGGTAACCCATTAGGAATACTTTGCTTCCTTTAAGCTACATGTGTTGACCTATAAACCACTGCATACCTCAAACATGGAGACCTAAAATAAACACAGACATTTTGTGGATATACTGTTAGCCTAAACTTATTAAATTCAGCTGTTTCAACCTGACTCTTAATGTCATCTTACAGCACAACCTTTTCAAGGAACAGTTCAACATTTGGAAAAATACAGTTATTTGCCTTCTTGACAAAAGTTAGACAAAAGTTTGATACAACTGTAAGATGTAGCTGGAACCAGCAGACAGTTTAGTTTAGGATTAACGAAATTAAAGAAATGGTCCGGCACATAAAACGGCAAATTCACATTTTCATGGGGTAGAAGACCTCGGCTGTTATAGATGTCTTTAGATTCACTCACACACTGCTCAGTACACCTTCAACAGTTCATTAGAGTTCAATGTAATAAAAATTTACTGTAGTATAGCACAGAGTACAAATGTGCAGATTGATCCCGAGAGCATGAACTTTTTACATTGTTTCCCTTCCTATCACTGCTACCTATGATCTTGTCCCCTTTATCTACCATGAGTTCATACTAAGATGGTTTTGGATGCTCTACAGCTGTTATAGGAGGAAGCTGGAGTACCTGGAGAGAAACTTTGCAGACATGGGGAGGACGTGCAAACTCCACACAGAAAGGCCCCAGCTAAGGTTTGAAGGATTTACAGATCGTGAGGGAGAGAAGAGTGCAACGCTTCATGGGAAGTTACTCAACGAATATGTTACATGTTCATCTGTTGAGATGTTTAAGTATTTTGTTCGCTTTGGACAGATCCAGGCTAGGTTTCTCCAGTTTTGTTTTTTGTTCTGTGCTAAGATAAGTTAACAGCTCTACTGAGACAGAAAAGAAAAAAAAAATTTAAATGTCAAACTAGGTTAAATTAACTATGTTGAAAATTAAAATGTTATGTTAAATGTGTTCAAACACATCAAACACAGTTTACTCAAATGTTGCATTTAAAGAAGAATTATCATAATATTGTTAGTATTATTGGACAGGATGTAATATGTACTGCTAGCTCATTAAAACCCTTAGCATTTATAGTCCAATAAATATAGTCAGGTTAATTAACTGTGATCCCATAATGTGATCAAAAATAAAGGCTGTCAATCTCTCCCATGCAAATCTCAGTTGTATTCCCAGTTACATGTTTTGTACTGTGAGTACTATGTATTATATTAACATTTTAAAAGGTATTTTGTGGCATTATTTGGCTTAAAGTGAAGTAGAAATTGCTTGATTTATTTCAGAAGCAGTATGGGTTCAATAATGTGGTCAGAGGCACCACAGTTAAATGCATCCATAAAAATATCCCCCCAAAAACACTTTTTTATCAGTGAGAAATAAAAATGATGTTGCACACATTGAGTATTTTACAAACTAAACCATTTGTTCAAATTCCTTTGTATGGCAGAATTGTGATCACAATAATGTATCCATATAGTCATGTGTTGTCTTTCTGCAGGAGGTTATTTAGGGTAACGTAATGAAAATCAAGAGGGGAAATATGACGCACAGCATTAACCTGTGTTTGATTACCAGTGACCTGATCATCTCAGACACTGACATTAATACTCCCATGCATGGTTAACACCCACATAAAAGGTTTTTCAAAAATAGAACAAGTGCCGGCTTTTGCTGATGAATCCAAAAACAATGCAGCCATTATCCGCCAAACACCCTGACAGAGGATGGGATCGTGTCAAGATCTGTCGATTGCTTCATGGAAAATCACAAATGGCAACATACTTCAACTGTTCTCTGGTGGTGGGGTTGTTTATCACTGCATTAATGATGGCTGATGAATGTTTTGATGGAATTTTAGATCTGATTCATGCCTCGGTGACCACATTAATCTCTGACATTAAACATACAGTTTTGATCCAAATATAAGCAAAATACAAAATAAAGGACTGTAACCTGCTCTCACTGCAAGATTGGTTTGGAGTTTTTTTTTTCAATACAGTGACTAGATCTGGACAACAAAACATAAATACATAAATAGAAGTTATTCATATTTCCTGATACTACAAATAACGTAACGTCGATCTATGTTTGTTGGAAAAAAAATAGAAAATCATCAATCCAAGAAACACACAAAAAACCCTTTCCCTAAAAATGCAATTTCAGTTGGCATGCTGTACATAAATACAATATAAACTGAGGACGGAAGGCCATGTATCTAAATATTACAGGATATTGGTTGCAAATAGTTTTAAGTTCAAACAGGAGATAAACAGAATGATTGGAAAATGGATACACAAGAAGAAATTGATGAAAGAGTTTAGAATGAGGCTTGTTTGAAAGACAAAACACAGACAATAAATACAAACATACTCTATTCACTGTCTATGGGAACTTCCAAAGATCCATAACTTCTGAAAAGATCAATGTTTGTCAGATAGGTTTAAATATGTTGAAGTCTTCTTAAATGGTAAACTCTTATCTTTTTTTATCTTTTCTTTCTTTCTTTCTTTCTTTCTTTCTTTCTTTCTTTCTTTCTTTCTTTCTTTCTTTCTTTCTATCTATCTATAGATGTACCATCATTGAGGCTAGTCTTTTGGATCTATGAGCAAGTTTTGTCACGCTGTGGGAACCCTACATTGATATCATTAAAGATGAAAACGTGACAGAAAATGAAGCTGCATGGTGGCGTTTCTATTATTTTTTATTTGTTTAAACGACAAACAGACAGAATATTTAGCGTGTCCTGTATGTATAAAGGATTCATGCTCGGTGTAGATATCAGTGCTGTCAGATAATCTCCACCTTAGATGTTATGGCGATGATATACACCTGTTCGTACCTTTGCTCGTGCGCGTTTATCTGTCTTTCCTCCTGCTTGCCGTAGTTAATTGTAAACACGGAAGTAGCGTTGCTGTGTTGTCATGTGCTAAAGACGCAGCTGATCAGAAAAGCTTTTCTGAGAGTCTTTTGTCGGTGCAGTGATGAGTTGGCTGTTAAATGTGTATATTTAAAGATAAATAATGTAGCAGCCACGTCGATTGTTTAACCACGTGTCGTAAAGTTGCAAGGGAGCTAGTTAGCTTAGCTTTCCCTTTTAAAAAAAGGAATGGCAGATCAGGAGAAAACATTTCGTTTTGTTATCGTGGGAGGTGGCATCGCGGGTGTGACATGTGTTGAGCAGGTGAAAAAGAATCTAAGTAACCTGGGTACATAGGATATGCTACTGTAATGTACAGGACGTCATGTAGCTACTTAACATTAGCATTTAATTCATCTTTATTGTCAGCTGTCATCCCAGATTCCCTCAGCTGAGGTGGCTCTGATTACAGCAGGCCCCCAAATCAAAGCAGTGACCAACTATAAACAGGTGAGGATGATGATGGTGCCCATACATACATACACACGCTGGATTTGAGCTCTCGTGTGTTATAATGGCTATGAGTGCATGGACGCATGTCACCAGATGATGATATTATGTTTTTTTTATTGATCCTAAAGGTGTCCAAGACACTGGAAGAGTTTGATGTCGAGGAGAGACCATCCAGCGTTTTGGAGGAGAAATTTCCCAACCTGACTGTCATCCACTCTGCTGTCAAATCACTTCACACACAGTCACATGCAAGTAGCTTGTTTTGCATCTTGAGTATAAATATTATAAACAGTTTGTATGTCATGCTTTGCATAGCATGCTGTTTCTGGTTTGGGATGCTAGATTTAATGAGAAATTGTGGCTACTGATAAAATGTGCATGTTTCTTACAACTGTAAGAACTGACTGTAGCTGTAACATGTGCGTCACATGCTGTAATTCCTCATTACTTGTTTACGGTTTATAATGTTAGAGCTGTGAGGATTTAGACAGAGATTACCTGAATCATATCTCAGCCTTTTGGTGACTATTATTTGTCTACTATCGCCACCTTGTGGACATGTAGTTACATCATTTGGTCTTAAGTACAAGTGTAATAAAACTGAACAGATTTGAAGCTTCAGGTGAAAATTAATGAATATTTTTCCCATTCTTCTGTCTACACTCAGTCTGTGGAAACTGTAGATGGCCGTGTTTTCGGTTATGAGAAGCTGTGTATCTGCAGTGGTGCCAGACCCAAGCTCCTAACTCAGGACAACCCTTATGTGCTGGGGATACGGGACACAGACAGCGCTCAGGTAACACCCATCACTCTGGACGTTTGTGTGTGTGGTGTTATTGACATACAAGTGTGAAATTCCTAGAGACACTGAAGGCAAACTTACAGTAGCAAGAAGCAGTTTGTCCAAAGAAAAAAAAATGTATTTGTATTTTCTTCTCTACAGTAAATTCCACTCAGCTCTGGGTACAAAAGTTCATCTAATAATATTTCAACAACTGCAGCACTATCTTGTTGAAATATATTTTTATATAGATAATAGATACAGTACTAGGGTTTTAATAATAATGCGAAATGTTGAGACATGTCCTGGTAATATGCAGACAAAATATAACCCATTTAGTCTGCAATTATAAAAACAAACTAACATGCAGATGGTGAAGAGTTTCCCTGTGTTTTATTTCAGGAGTTTCAAAAGCGGTTAGCCAATGCAAAGAGAATCGTTGTTGTTGGAAATGGAGGGATTGCCCTGGAGTTAGTGTAAGTAAACTATTGCCAAAATACTGAAACAAAATTGTGTCGTTTTTATTGCAATTACCATGTGTATGTTTTTCCAACTACAGAGCATTTTGCCTGTATGAAACCCCTTTATATAACATCACCACTCTACTCAGAGATTAATGTTGTCAAACATGTTCTGTGAAGGTTTGAGGTAGAAGGCTGCGAGGTGATCTGGGCTGTGAAAGACAAAGCCATAGGAAACACCTTCTTTGACCCCGGAGCAGCACAATTCCTCATCCCATCGCTGGAAACCAACAAACCAGAAAGACCTGCTCCCTGCAAGAGAACTCGCTACACCACAGAGGAACCGGCACCTGGAGGGTCCCAGACCTTCACAGCAGGTAGAATCTGTGCCAAGATCACCATGTACTTGTTTTTCTTCAATACCAACAATTGCTTAGATGTGTGTGTGTGTGTGTGTGTGTGTGTGTGTGTGTGTGTTTTTTTTTTTAGATAGAAACGCACGAGGGGATGGTTCTGGTCCTACAGGGGTTGGCAGTGCTCTCGGTCCAGACTGGCATGAAGGAATAGTTCTACGAGGAGCAGAGCAGGTGAGATTGTGTGTGTGTGCTACAGTGCTTCCAGGGAAGGATGTCACCTTCTGCAAATGAATCTGTATGCATCTTGACCCTCTGTTATGTTATACCTTCTTCCTCTTCTCCTGGATCTCTGGGTCTTGTGTGAGCTCAGGTGTCCCGCAGAGTCTCTCTGGAATACCAGTGTGAGGTGAAAAAGATCTTCACCTCAGAGGAGCTGCTCAATTCCCCACAGCAAACACTCAGACCTGAGAATGGTGAGAACTGGATTCGCAGCTCGGATTTGAACTCTGCCCGATCATTTCCTTGCCCTCCCCCTCCTCTCTCTCGTTTTCTTTTCATTGCTCAAGTTTCTCTCCCCTCTCAGAAAGATCCTGGCCGGTTTACATCCAGCTAACCAATGGCAAAACATTTGGCTGTGATTTTGTTGTCAGTGCGACTGGTGTCGTGCCAAACACTGAGCCATTTCTCCATGGCAACAAGGTAAGCAAGGAACAAATAAGCTCTCTTTTGCTCCCAAGTATTTTAATTGGGACAACACTGTGAGTCCGCATCTTCTTGTGTCTGTTCGGCATAGTTTAAAGTTATGTAATGCCTTTTAATTTAAGGTCTAGCTGATATCTTATCTGCCTTTTCGTAAGTAGAAATTCTCTCACAACCCTTGAGGTACAAATATATGTGCAAATTTTTCGGTAACCCTTAGTAAGTATCCTCCTACTATACAGGTAAATATGTGGATTTCAATTTTGGAAAAAAAAAACAAACCCTGTCCAGCAGATGCAGAAAATCCGGCAAAGCTCTCAGCAGTTGCGTGTTATTACCTCTAGATGTCGCTAAAGGACAGATGAGCTTTTATCGCTCTGCTTTTAAGCTTGAATGTACAGTACACTTCGCAGCAAAGTGTGATCTCCACTTTGTGAATATTAACTATTCTCATACATTAGTTGTTATTAATGATCACTTTGGTTTTACTGTATTTAGTTTGAACTGGCGGATGATGGTGGCCTGCAGGTAGATGACCACATGATGACGTCAGAGCCAGACGTGTACGCTGCAGGAGACGTGTGCACTGCATCCTGGCAACACAGCCAACTGTGGCAGCAGGTAAACTAACTGACGACTAATTGCATTAACCTGCGTGGGATGCCACTTCTTCATACAGTACATAGTACAACACACTAATAGGATCGTGGAGGATTTACTTCAGACTAAGTGATGTCATCCTCCATGTCTGAATGCCTGCTAGAGCAAAGAGCAAAGTTTCCATGCATCGTCCGTTCTCACACCATTGGTTGGAGCCAATTAAATCTGATTACATTCGATTGACGTGTAGCCGCTCTACATCAATCATTACACATGCACTGTAAACCTTTCACCAACGTGGAAAGACAAACTTGATCCCTAAGATGAGTTCATGAGTCTGTTTTTTTACAAACAGTACTGTCATTTACACTAGCTTTGAAAATGGTTATACCGACACGCGAAAGTCTACAATAGTGTAACCCAATTTGCAGTATATTTTGTGTGCAATCACCACCTCAATGATTCAACTGAAACAAGTCAGTATAAGTCAAGAGAACAGGCTTGTTTTAATTCCCCACCATTAACACAGCAGCTAAAAAGACAGATGACAGATTGTTAAACGAGTTAAACGAGTTCCACATCGAAGCAGCAACAGTGTTTTATTTCCTCTGTGTGTGGTGTGTGTGTGTGTTTTGTACATAGATGCGTTTGTGGACGCAGGCCCGTCAGATGGGCTGGTACACCGGCCGCTGCATGGCAGCTCACGTCCTGTCAGAACCAATAGAACTGGACTTCTGCTTCGAACTCTTCACACACATTACCAAATTCTTCAACTACAAGGTGTGTGACATTTTACTGCACGGAAGTGGAGTCATTTAAATAATAACCAATATGTTAATCATCTACTATGCAAATCATAACCGTTTTCCATTACTGTCAAGGTTATCGCACAGTGCTACTCAGCGTCCTCCTTGCTCTACCTCCAGGCTTGTGAACACTGTAGATTTAAACAGCTTCCTGTCTGCTGGTCATTTCACAGGTGGTCCTGCTGGGAAAGTTTAATGGGCAGGGGCTGGGGCCCGATCAGGAGCTGCTGGTACGCTGTACCAAAGGCCAGGAGTATGTCAAGGTGATACAAAAGAGAACAACAATGTGTTAATGTTTGAGAAGCAGCCTAACATATGTGTGGCTCATTTCGAATTACAGTGTTGTTAAGCATAAATAAAAAGTGGTTTTCTTATTTTACACACAAATGCATTGCAGCAAAATCTCAGTGGTCAACACTTTGGTTCCAGTGTTAGAGGAAAATATGCCGTTTGAATTTTTGCAGCCCTGTGAAAAGAGTCACAGTGTTCTGTGTTTGTGTTGTGATCTTATGTTGGTTAAGACGAGAAGCAAAACAGGTTTAGCACATCCAGCTTCAGTGCTACTCACATTACGCTGTTCTCCTCTTCCAGGTTGTTCTCAGAGGTGGTAGGATGGTGGGAGCGGTGCTGATCGGGGAAACAGACCTGGAGGAGACTTTTGAGAACCTGATCCTCAACCAGATGGATTTGACCCCGTATGGAGAGGAGCTGCTCAACCCCAACATTGATATAGAGGACTACTTCGATTGAGCAATCAAACCCCTCGTTTGATTTAGGTGCACGCTGAGCATTGCAAATTCACAAATAATGCAAGGTAGACAACATTGATGAAGGAATATGAGTTTAAGGGATCTTGACGAGAAGCAGGAGTCAGTATCTATGTTCTTATTAATGCACTTGTATATTTAAGAAGATATTTTGGGTTTAAAATAAATTATTTTTCAAACCAAGTGTACTTAATTAGTACTTGAGTAAGTAGTTTATTAAAAAAACTTTTCTTGTTGTGCTAGCAGGATGCAAAGCATGCAAACCCATCACTCCATAAGCCTAAAGGAGTCAAGTTTAACATGTTTGTCCTCAGTACAAGTGGATGCATTAGGAAAAGAAAAGAAAAGAAAAGAAAAGAAAAGAAAAGAAAAGAAAAGAAAAGAAAAGCCTTCTGTTGTTCTGTTGTCCTAGTGACACTTGGTCAAATTTCTACTTAAATAGCAAGTACGGCTCCTCCTGTGCCCCGGCAGGCGTTATAACAATAGATATTATCTAGCTTGCACAATGCTATGTTGCTCTTGGGGATGTTACTGTTTGAAAGCACAAGAAACATTAGAAGTAAAGTGGAAAGACTTAGTCAGTCACCTGTTTCCACTTGCTGGTTTGCCTGAAGGTTTGTGTCTTATAGGTAAGGGTGTTTTTGGGTCAGTGGTTAACCACGAGGAACTTGCTCACATTGATTTACCTGCTCCCATTGCCTGATAAAGGTTGAGATAGCAACCTTGTGTTTCTACTCTCTGAGGACTGTGCAAAAAAAACGAGCAACAATCAATGTGTGGAAGGCAGCAATAAATATATAATAAGCCTACAAGTAGTGAGGAGATGATGGGGATGCGTTACATTTTTTTTCCTGATTCACAACTGTGGAAAATAAGTCACAAGTAAAAAGAGACCAAATAAATAATCCCTTATTTATTTGGTCTCATGAATGAATACATGAATAAAACACAAAAGGTCTACCTGAGCAAGTTGACACCCTCCATTCAGCTGAGCTGGAGCTACCCATTGGCAACTCTCCCATGTGTACATTTGTTAATGTGTCCCTATCTGAGTGGAAAGCAGGGCATTGTTTACACGGTGAGTCAACATTGTACGTATGGCCACATGTACCAAAATAAAATTCAAGCTTCTTTGGAAATACGGAGGCTGTGGGACAATTGGTGCATTGGGATCTCCTGTAGTGTTTGATACAGCACGTAACCAAGCAACAAGTCAGACCAGGCGTGGGTCGGATGCCAGCATAGAGCAGACATGTTTAAACTGTCTTATACCGAAGAGAGAACTACACAGTAAATATAGATTTATATATTTAGAAGGGCTAAGCCTCTGCCATTGGGTGGGGGCGGTTACAGTAGGTGGACTTTTTCAAAACAGCCATAAAATGATTTTGCCAGCTGCAACTTAGAAATGTGATTCAATCATAATAATCTATAGGAACTCTGGAAAGCACATGTACTGGGAAAACAAGCATCTATGATTAATCAGCTAGTCCCAGTTTGGATTTGAATAGTTTCTTTAGAGCATTACTTGTTTATGGGCCCACAAAAACAGCTCGAATTCCCTCCTTCATGAAGAATGACATGTTCCTACACTGTGATTAAGTTTATTTCTATAAAATCAAATAAAAGTGTGGGTTTGTGTTAAGGTTAGGCACGACTAATAAACAAATATGACTGGGGGATTCTTGTCAGAGATATAAAAAGTGGAAACCCTAAGGCAGTCATCATGAGCCCAACGACCATTTTGTGTTCAGATCGTTTTTTTCATTCGCAGCGATGACACCAGGTGTGTGCGAGACTGAACATCCAGACGAACTCACGTTCAAATGGATGTCACCCTGTGTCCGTGTGTCGGACAGCCGGGCCTGCAGGTGTGACATTTAAAGCGCTCAGGTTTGACACAAAGCTTAGTTCATTCAAGTAAATCACGGATGTGACATCGGCAACCTAGTGAGTTACGTGTGCAACCAGGGTACGCTTGTATGAATTCACCAAGAAGCGCCGACTTGAATTACCATTGATAAATTTGAGTCACATGTTCGATTTGAGGCCGTGTGTGTCTTATATATATGTGTATGTTGCTCGCATTGGGTTCAGAAAGTCATATGAGCATTGTTCCAGAAGTTTCTGCGTGCTTAAATGTATATTTAACGATTAAGCTCCGCCCACGGTACGTGCTGACGTTTTGAACACGCGCTCCTGGTGAGTCAGTCGACGACCGGCATTCATCAGGAGAGCGTTTTTTTTATTCCACGGGTGGGTGGGATTTTTTGAGAGGCGTTGCCCGCACACACTGTTCACTCAACGATCATATACCCGCTGCTTGTCGCACATTTTTCATAGATTGCGCATTTGAGGTCGCCGCGTACAGCAACAGCAACCCGTCAGGATATTCCTACAAATAAAAAAGATTCCGCCATGGCCAACTACATTCACGTACCGGACGAGGCTCCCGCGGTGCCCAAAATAGATGTGACAGTTGAGGAGAGCGACTACAGATCCGGTGCACTGAAGCTCATCAAGGAGCTGAGACCGAGCTGGAAGCCGTCGGAGGTCAAAGTGAAGGTGCAGTTTATTTCATTTTTTTATTCATTTGATATGACGCGTCTCCATACGACGCATAGTTAGTGCGCTGTTAAAACCGCGGTGTCAGCCAGCACCGTGTGCTCCCGTTACCTCATGTTCATTTTTTTAATCGAGTAGCAAATGACACGATATTTTAATCGAACCGCGAGCAGCTGAAACGCCAAGAAGTAGCTTCATGCCAGTGTAAATGAGCTGTGGACACGCACAGATAGATGATAGGTCTTTTCCTCCCGTAAAGATACTGCAGTGGTTTCTTCCTCGTTAACGTTTTGCCCTTTTGCAAATAGCATCTGCGTCAGCTCCGCGATCAAACGGGGAGTTTCTCGCCTCTGGCGCAGCCTGCAAACCCGGGCTAACCTGTTCCACTGCGGTCACATGTCGCTTTTTTAAAATAATGTTTGAGCGGTGACGAACGAGCAAAGCAGCACTCTTTGCTTGGAGGTGTTTTTTTTTTAAGATAGAGGTGGGGTTATCTCAGGCAAAAAAAAAACAAAAAAAAAAGATCACCATCACGCGCATCCATTGACTCAGGAGAGTTTCTGGATTTTTTCAGATCGATGCGGGTCAAACGACTGGAAATCTCTAGTCCAGTCTTGTAAACTTCTGGAAGTAATCCACATGACTAATAGAGCATGGCTTAATGTTACATAATCCAATCCCATAAGTGTCTTGTCTTGACTGCCAAACTCAAGCAGGACTATTTTTTTCTCAAATAAAAAGCAAACCTTTACCTCCTAACATTACATTATTTTAGAGAAGCACAGTGAAACATTGCACTCAACGTTACAGCATGGGCGGATACCCACAAAGTCACTTTATTTTCCTCTCCAATAGTGCTGGGGGTGTGGCTCCGCTTGGTAAACATGGTTAGAATGGGCTTGTGGACATGGTCCTCCACCCTTGCATATATTCATCAATGAGAGAAAAAGTGGGAACTCAGCGAATGCCTGGCATTGCTTCCTCATGCAAAATAAAATTCCTCACAGTCCCGTCGTTCTCAGTCAATCCCTTATGGAGTGAACAATCCGGGCTGGTATGTTGGTTTCCCCCACCCCTCCACCCCATCAAAAAAAAAAAAATGTTCCCAGCTTTACAGCAGAGGCAGATAAGCTCAAATCAAATCAGACGAGCTCCAATTTTTCATGCCTACATTCACCTCTTCTCTCTTTTGTGTAGTTTGCCAAATCCTCTCAGAAGTTATGTAATACTCAAAACTATGTCGTTTTTCAGGCACAGCGCTTAAATATCATAATGTGGAGTACTGTCCCTCTGCCATCCAACCATAGACGTCTAACTACGGTTGTTGAAGCACAGGACAATTTTTAATTTTTGTTCTCCCGACTCACCTGTTCTCCACTCTTTCTTCTCTCTGTCTCTGCAGTTTTTCACAGATGGGATTACCAATAAGCTGCTGGGCTGCTATGTGGGTGCAGTGATGCAGGATGTGGTTTTGGTCCGTATTTATGGCAACAAAACTGAACTGTTGGTTGACCGGGAAAATGAAGTGAAAAGTTTCAGGGTACTACACGCACATCGCTGCGCTCCACGCCTATATTGTACCTTCAACAATGGCCTGTGTTATGAATTTCTTCAAGGCACTGCCCTGGAGCCTGAGCACATTCGCAGCCAGCCTGTTTTCAGGTAAAGCGCTTTGTTACATAACAAAGTCCCTAAGGGTGTTTCCACAAAGTCCGTTTCTTTTGCCAAATTCATTATAAAGCAATCATTACAATTTCCTTAAAACGGGTATTCCAAACATTTTTTTGTTTCTTTTTTGTACAGAGAAATTGACTTTCATTTTAAAATGAAGCTTTTCTTCCTTGGTAGTAATTCTTGTATCTGGTTTGAAAACCAAAGCTGAAGTTGCACTTAAACGTAAAAAGTCAAAATGCTAAAATATTAAAATTTATTTCATAGATAGAGGACAAGTGGTAGATGAACTGAAGTAGATCTTAAAATGTATTTGTATTGATTGTATAATAGACATAATTAAACAATGCCTTTTGTGAAACCCTTTTAAATATTCCCCCCCCTCACAGCTTAATTGGTAGACTGAGTCCTGTTGCACTTCGCTGCTCGCTGCCCTAATTCAAATCCCATTTTCTGTCTCTTCTACCTTACAGACTCATTGCCATGCAGCTGGCCAAATACCATGCTATCCATGCCCACAATGGCTGGGTGCCACAGTCTGATCTGTGGCTGAAGATGGGCAAGTACTTTGCTCTCATCCCAAAGTACTTAAAAGACCCCGAGCAGAACACCAGGTGGGGCCTTACAGAAGATTCTAATGACTGACATCTGCAAGTCCTTTAGATGTGACTGATCATGTGACTGCCAGACCTTTCTGCCCTTTAAATGTTTCAGTATCAGTATCAGTGTCTGAGGAATATAAGTTATTTAGAACAATTTCCACAGATCATGAGGTGTTAATTGTATTTGTTTAGTCTAATAAAGTTTACATACAGTAATAGTACTTAGGCATAGTGTAAAGTAACCTAGGGGACAATATGATATATTTTATCACAAATTTTGTTCTACATTTAAATGGACCTGAAGTACGAAGAAATTGTAAGTAATAAAAAGTAGTAAAAAAAAGAAGGATAAATAGTAAATAGAATTATTATTATATCACACTTTAGTGTGTATATTTCTGTTCTCAGTTATCTCCACGTGGAACTCTGACCTCCTACCTCTCTTACAGTATGAGTCACAAATGATCCAAACAACCCCATGTGCATTGGCAAGGGTGTTTTATCATAGTTGTACATGTCTCACTATCTGAAGAAGTATGGGAAATTCCTTTGCTGTAAAGTGAAGTCACAGACGCAATTGACTTCGCTTTACAGCTCTGACATTCCTAAGAAGAGATAACACAACAGAGTACAGGGAGCGGATGGAAAACGTGAATTCAAGGTCAAGCAAGCAAAAAAAAAAAAACATCATTAACAAGGTCTGTCACAGATTATTGGTTTATACTTACACTTAGTTAGCACAGCTACTCTTATTTCCTTATCAGTCTTGAATAAGCTAACAGTAATACAAGTATTGTATTCCTTGCATTACCTAATATTCATCTAAATATGAAGTTTCTATCATTTTATCGCAGTTCAGTTTAGGTAGCTACCAACACAAGAGAAAACAGGTTCATTACATCACAAGGAAACTGAGTTTTAAATATCCTGTGTTAACTCGCTTTGGGCACTTTGGCACCAATCACTCTTTACGGTTTGAAAATTGCGTTGGTAATAACAAGTACCCTCATATACATTGACAACCAAATTGAATCCAAAACAAACACTGCCTTTGCACACTGTTTATTTCCATGAAGGACACCCAAATATTAACAAAGTAATAGAAATGCTGATAAAGACACCCGCAGTATCTCAGGGGTTCGTGCGTGTGTGTGTGTTGAAGACAAAAACAATCCAATAGGTGGAGTGCTAAAGATCACACGGACTGAAGCCTCCTATTTGCATTTTGGGTTGCATAATGTTTGAATTGAACTAAGCCATGCAGCGATGCAGTTTGCTTATTTGCATAGGTGTTTTCGTATAAATGGAAACCGACATAAGTGCAAGTAGCAGCATGTATGAGCACTTTTTGTCATTAATAGTGAAACTAGTGTATTAATGAAACCTAATGTAACAGGCAGGAAATGTAGCTGCAGTGAGGACTTAAGTAATGCAACAAAATTTTAGTTGTAGTTGGATTTCAGTTCATCTTTTCTAATTCTTTGTTCAAGCGTCTTGTTATTTTCAGAAATGTTCCCATGTGTTGTATGTGTGTATTTGCAGTTAAATGGACTAAATCTTGCATAAATAAGAGCCTCTTTACCCAGATCTTGTGGTTTCTTTGTTGTGGACTTTGTTCAGGTTGTGCAATTATGAATAAATCACTTTCTTTTTTTTCCTTTATTTATTATCCAGAAATTGTTTTGCGCAGAGCCCTACTGTGAAATTAGAGTATATCATTTGTCTCTCTCGCTTCCCTTCCTAACTTTCCTACTTTCAGGTTCCACCGTACTGACTTTTCCTCCGTCTGTCCTTCCATTACTTACTCATAATCCTCCTACCTCCTTTGTGCACTATTCATCCTCTGACTCTCTGCCCCCTCCAGGTTGAGTATGGAGGTGCCCAGCCCACAGTGCCTCCGAGAAGAGCTCGTGTGGCTCCAGCAGAGCTTGTCGGTGCTGGGCTCCCCCGTAGTTCTGTGCCACAACGACCTGCTCTGCAAAAACATCATCTATAACCAGGGGGCAGGTGAGTATGAACTGCGCAAGTGCAGTCATAGACATTACTGTGTGCGTCTGAATTGTGTTGTAGTGTGAACTGCATTGGTCCCTGCGCTCAGGTAGGATTGCATTACCTGCACTTCCTCAACGCTAGTCACATGCTTCACTCATTGTCAGTGTTTGCATTGGGCTGAAGTAGAATTAGAACGGTCAGAAAAGACAATCTTGTTATTTGGATGATCTGTTCTGTTCTAGGTGGAATCCTCATTTGAAATGGGGCAAACACAAACATTTGATGGTGGGCCAAATTTATGTGATTCGACTATTATGTATTTAACCAACTCATCTGTCTCGGACTTTAGTTCCAGATTTCAATTTTCTATTCTTTTTTTTTAAATCCAGGAAGTCCCCCTCTAAGCTGATTTTAGTTTGGATTTCATCCTATTTATTATCCTCCATTTTGTCTGATCTGTCGTTCTAATTCTGTGATGAAAACTCAGTAAACCAGTGTTAACAGCCTGAACAAACGATTTCATTACATCATATCGTAGAAATGTCAAGCAACCCAGGCAAACTTATTAGCTTACTTTTGCACTGAGCGACTTTTAATTCTACTGGTCAATGAGACTATCATTGAAACTGTTGTAGTCATTGTCTTTGTAGCAGAGGAATGGCGGGGTAAACTGGTGAGAAAGGTGGGAAGATTTTTTTTTTTTTTTTTTTAAATGTATGTGGGAGGTGGGGTGGGTGGTTTCAGAGCTGTCAGCCCCCTCGTCGGTATGCGACGAGGGGCGGGGCCCTTCTCACAGCTCCTTGTGTCTAGCCTTTCTCCCCTAGGAATGACAGCCGAGGCTGTGGCTGCCCTGCGCCGCCCTGCCGTGGGGAGGCAATGGAGAGAGACAAACCTCACACACAGTCGGCTCTGAGGGCCCTCGCATAGTCTGCCCACTGCTCAGGCTAAACGGGATGAGTTCATGGCAGCAGTAGGAGCCACGTACCTACCTATTACCTTCCAATGCTACTCGCCCACCAGTTGTCCCTCTGACAGTAGCTAGGCTACTTACCATGCTGGTTATTATTACACAACTCTTGTTATGGTTTGCACTTGCTGTAAGCTGTAAAGCTACTTTCCGTCACTGCTCCTTATTACGCAATTTCCTTTTCATAGCATCAATACTGATCAGATCATAGAAGTGAAAGGATGACTGGTGATATTCTGTATTTTTCTTACTGTCAACAAACCCCATTAAAAGATCAAAACTAACAATGAACTGGCCATAGAGCTCCGTTGTTGTCCACTAACTATTAGAAACAGTGAGTTGCTATGTTTCACTGGGTGGACATGTTCAGTTACATTATGATGAACACACACAACGTTGTTTATTCTGAGCGCATACACCACCCTGCTGCTGTGAATACCAATTGCGTAATAATCCACAGCTTGAAAATAGTCCTGAATAGATTTACTGTTTACTTACCATTTGCTCAAAGCTAGTCCAGCTGTTTTAGGAAACTGCTGAGCCATTATTATTATTATTATTATTCTTTTTAAAGATGAAGATTTACATGTGTAGTTATAGCTTGAATTAATTTTGTGGCTGATAGCCGCAGACAGGATGGGGAAAGAGTCTTAAAAGACTGACCAACACGTTGCTGGTTTTAGTGTTCTCATGGGTTTTGCTGACTGATTAACAATAGCATAGAATATCATGCACCTTATCCTTTTAAAGCTGAAACATGCTTCTGCAGAAATGCGGAGAAAAACCTTCACCACACAGAAAAATAGTGTCTGGTTTAGATGTAGCTCATCGGGGAGTGGATGTGCACACCTGCAGAATTTCATGTAGATCTGCATATGAAACAAGTGGTTTGGTTTCGCTGGAAATGGGCCAACGACTAGTGTGGGAATGCAGCATTACCCAGAGTGCACATGCCCATCCAAAGTTGATTTATAGTGTAGGTCTCATGTACAGACAAATCTGTGCACATCTTTGCATGTTTGCAGAATCATGTTTCAGGCTTCATTACGTAAGGTTGAGGTTATCGCGACTTCTGTTTGGAAGTGTTATTGATTAAGAATAAAGAGGAATGTTCCCATATTCCACACGTCTACCACACCTACAAAGTGAAATGGAAACCACAGTAGTCCAGGGAATTGAGCTCTAAGTTATAATGGCTACATTTTTGTCCACACCCACACTCAATCCGTCTAACCGTCGTTGTAGTAAACTCAATCCTTATCTTCTATCTAACACTTCTAGTCGTTTTGCTCATTTGGAAAACAGAGTAGGCACGACAAGAGACTGAACAGCCACCACGCTGCTTCCTGTCACTTCTGCTCTGCTGTTGTTGCTGTAGTTAAAACCACTCGTCTGCCAAAGGTGACCGCAGAGAGGCCACCACTTCCTAAAACTATAAACAAAACTGATGGCAGATAAATTTGTTTTTCAAAAATACTGCTAAAAGTATACTCTCAGCAAGTGTTACTCCTCTTCTTTCTTTGTCTCTCTTTACTTTGTCTCTCAGCCTCTATCACAGGCTGCTTTAGTTTCCCTGCCCCTCTCACTTTCCTCAGATGTTCGCAAAGACAAAAAAATAATAATTCTGCACACATTTTACTCGGGCCCCGAGGGCCACAAAATCTGCAGCTCAGCAGACAACAGGAAGCCTCTCAAAGATTCTGTCATTTGCAGAAGCGGCAGAGGTGTCACGCTATTGGGTTCACAGAGGACCAATGGGAAGGGAGCATTGGAGGGGAGTGTCGTGAGATGGGGAAGTGAGGTTGCATGTGTGAGGGGGTGGAAAGAAAAGGAATGAGAATTTGGCAGCAGGGCCTCATGTTTCGACACTGCGTGAGAGCAAGAATGGATAAAAGACAAAATATGTCAGTGAGAGAGTGAGCATGTGTGAAAGATGTGTTTGCCCCAACCTTTTCATCTGCTGCACAGGGGGGCTATAGCCACTGCCTGGAGGTGTTCAGTTGTGTCCCGCTAGGACCTACACGCCGGCTGGTAACCCACCTCAAAGTGTCTTTCTCTGTAGTCCAGCACCACCTCAAAGACTAATGTTCCACATGTTAGGGCAAAGAAATTAGCCAAGGCCAAAAGAAGACAAGAAATTTAGGATTATTTGATTAAATGTATTGTTTTTTTAAAAATACATTTTTTTTTGTTAATATCTCTCTAATAATGGGCTTGTTAGTAAGGGTTTGTATTTTGAGATCAACCACTTCCTCCTTTTGCTCATTGTTAATTTAAACACCTCATATTTTCATATAGTCCACGGACGCAGTCAGACAGCAACACATTCTTTGACACTCCGTCTCCATGCTTGAACATGAGATTTAAAGTTACAAGCAGACAATCGACTGTAATCATCAGCCAGCTCTTACCGTATTTCACTTCAAAAGACACTTTTTCAGATGTAGATGGAGAAAAAAATACAGTGAACAAACTCAACTGAAGTGTTCAAGCTGGCAGTCTAAAACTCTGTGTGTTTGATGTCAATAATATTCCCAAGACTATAAAAACTTTTCAAATGGGCGGGTCCAGAAGGTTTAGTGGGTGTCTAAGAGCTGTAACTCTAGTTGGGTCTCAGCAACAACAACAACAACAAAGTTCTGAGAGAAAACATGTTTCAAACAGTGTGTTGCTGTACATTTGCTTTGGCAGCTCACTGTGCCTCTCGAAAAACAACTTTAGTATCTCTTTGTATTTTACTATCTTCCTCCCTTTGTCTCTCAGCTTTCATTGCCTTTTTCTCCTTTTTTTGTTGTTGCTTCCATCTCTTCAAAACATTACTTTGACTTGGCCTTTTCTTTGGTACATGTATCCAAAGCAAACATTGACAGAAAAGCCAGATGTACTCCTTTTATTTTTTTGACCTAGATATTTGTGTGTTTTCAATTTGTTGTATTAGAATTTGCACGTTTTTATCTCTAGATAATTTATCCCAGCTCCAGATTTTGATGTCTTGCCAAACTCTGTTAGCAGTCTAATCTGGTCTGTTCACTAAAATATCATCAACAGCTCAACCTGTGTGAATATGTTTGAGCTATCTGTATGTTCCCTTCTGTATTGCTTTCTTTGTAGCCCTTCAGTATACTCTAATATTTATGTTCACTCTGACCTCCCTAAATCGTAACTGCATTGTGTTTGTCCAAAACAACATTATAGTGCATGCGTAGGAAGTGGCAGTTATTTTCAAATGAGTACCTCTTCAGTTGAAACGTCTCTCACAGTTCCTTCTGTTCATTTTCTGTGCCGTCTCCCTCTTAAGTCTCTCTACACTCCTTTTTTTCCTCAAAATGCAAGCTCTTACTCCTTGCCCGACAATCGACAAACTAGCCAGCCAGTCAGACAGGAAGAAAGTTACAGTATGAAATAAAAAGCCTTGACATTCTGAGTAATCAAAGGGAAAACACAACATTTTCATTTTATGTCTACTTCCTGTGTCTCTGTCTAAACAACGCTGCTTCTCTTTCCAGGCAATGTAAAGTTCATTGACTACGAGTATGCTGGGTACAATTACCAAGCCTACGACATTGGGAATCATTTCAATGAGTTTGCGGGTAAGTAGAACTTGTACCGCTCGATATGTCTAAACAAAAAAAGATGCACGTATGAAGTGCTTGCTGAAATATGAGTGTTAAACTCGTGGGTGTTTTTATGTGTTGCAGGCTTGAATGAGGTGGATTATAGTCACTACCCAGATCGGGCCTTTCAGCTGCAGTGGCTCAGCTCTTACCTGGAGGCCTATAAGGATCACAAAGGCCAGGGCAGTGAAGTGACTGACGGAGAGGTGGAGGTTCTTTATGTCCAAGTCAACCGATTTTCCTTGGTAAGCATTTGTACTGTACATGCATTATGAACCATGTTAGATTACAGTAGAGCACATCTGCACCTGGCTAGTCTTTATGGTCAAGTGTTGAGTTTTAAAGACCAAGAAGGAGATGGCGTATATTCCTGATATAGCCACATGATATAATATCTATAACACAGTGGTTTACAGTTACCAGTCGCCACTTATAATTTGAGGAAAACCATTAAGATTGTAATCTAGTAATGGCTCATGGTCACCCACATGGGTTATCTTTGCTTAAACATTCCTTGATGTGCCATGAGGGTAGTAAAGGCTGATCTGACCAGAATCTGAAAAAGTACAAGTTATATGTTAGTCCTGACATACGCAGCGAGTTTTGCTCTCTGCTGTCTACATCTACACCCTTTGTCAATAGCAGTCAAATTTAAAGAGTTGAAATCAAACACAGTAAACTTCCCGGCGGCTTCTTCTGAGTGGATGTTCTATTTATGCTGACCGTCAGCAAACATGGATTTGAGCATGATGTGGGTTAAACAGAGTGCCATGTGATGCGGGCTATAAAAACCTGCGCTACCTGCTCTGAATATAAAGGAAAAGTGTTTGTGATGTGGCCACCATATGGGGAGTGCGCTTAATGATAACTGGTAACCCCGGTGAGACTCAGTGATCTCCCTTGAGCCACATTCTGCCTTGTTTACTGTCAAGAAGAAAAGAGGGCATTGTGGAGGATGGGCAAGTGAAGCAATTGTATTTCTGTGTCAGCTACTTGGTGTTGTTGCCATAGGGCTTCTGCTGGCTTTGTACATGCTTGAGTGACCTGTGTTGGGTAATTAGAAACGACATTTACTTTTTGACAGTGAGTACATGCTTTACCCTTTGTGTTGTGTGTCTAGGCATCTCACTTCTTCTGGGGTCTCTGGGCTCTGATTCAGGCCAAGTTCTCCACCATCGACTTTGACTTCTTGGGGTAAGCCCAGATTGAAATAAACCCACTTCATCATGAGCTGTTTTCTTTCCCTCAGCCCAGCAGGTTTAGGTTATTTAATCATGCAGTATGTTTAAGAACAAAATGCACAGCACCCAGATTGATATTATTTGAGTCATCTCAGTGCACATGATATGCAGCATGATATTTTTGCACCGGTGTCCATCTAACTAACATGTCACATACATTTTTATCTTATCCCTGACTCTGCTCTTCTCTCCCGTGTGCCTCTCCTCTCAGATATGCAGTCCTGCGCTTCAACCAGTACTTCAAGATGAAACCGGAGGTGGCTGCACTGAACTTACCGGAATAAAAAGCGTCCACCCCCTCATCATCATCATCTCTTCCTCCTGCTCTCCCTCCTTTCCAACCTGCTCTGTGCCTCACACGTCGACTGCAGAGCGCCCTCGTGTGGTGCATGTAGGGAAGATCCAGACTGAGAGTCTGTCCTGTTCAGTGCCTACAGGATCTCATCAACATGTCCTTATCTTTTAAAGATTTGAATAGACCACATATTTTATCCATCATCTGCTGTCACAACTTTAACCAAGAGGCAGCCCAAGTCATTTGTACTGTGGGTGTGTGTGAAGTACTGACCTGCTCTAATGTGAAGCCCACATAACTGAATTTATTGTGGTCATTTCAATTACTCTGATACCAGTTAGGACACAATCATTATGAGTGTGTATTGTATTTGAAAGCAGCTTGTCTTATAGTTCAAATCACTATAAATACAAAGTAGGAGGAACATTACCTCCTTCACAACCAATACATAGTAACCGCCTCCATGACAGAGAGGTGGCCCAAACACTAATCTGATTGCCTGGAAACACCTTCCTCATATGCACATTCATGGGGAAAAACCCTTTAGCGCCAGCCCAGCTACTGACCAAATTCCTAACAACACAAAAGCAATACAGAGCCTGCTTTGTTTGCTGAAGAGCCAAGATGAAAAAACAAAGCAAAAAAAAAAATGTCACCATGAGAAGGCATTATGTGTCCCATGTGATATGACAACATGTGGTCTGCCATGTGACTCCTGTTCTCGCCCTTATTTCCCTCCCCACACACACGTGCATGGGTGGTGTCAGCATAGCCATTTAGTCATTGTTGCCGTGTAGTTTGGTGAGGGCTTGCGTGTTTTGGCTTTATGGTATGAAGGTAGAAACATCGAGTTGCAGAGAGCATCTTGCGTTTACATCTAACTTCTCCCTTGAGCTAAATCGTTGAGCACTGAGCAGTCTCTTGACTTGAAGGAGATTTTCACTGTAATGTACATTTCATGTTTGTTTTGTTTAAATCGTAACTGGGGACAAACTTGCATCTCACTGTATTTGGAACATTCCATGTTCATAGTGGTAGACAGAAACATTGGTTGTAGTTAACACGGTAAATCAGCAGCGTAGGGGACGGTAAGACACGCTGTACACAACGAGACCAAACCATTATATTGTCTGCTCCATGTCAGGGAAAGTTTGGGAATAGTCTTTAATGTTACAAAACACTGCTGTTCGGTCCTAATGAACTAAAGACTGACCATTGTATACACTTGTAGGCCAGTGTGGTATGGTCTTGCTTGGTGTCAGATTTCTGAGCCTCTGTTGGCATTCATCATTTTAAATGCCCAATTGTTGAATTGAAGGTCTGCAGAAGAGTGGAATTTTGGCAAAAACGAAAGTGGAGTTGGCTAAGTTAGACCAATCTGTATTAAGTTGGAAAACATGTAAAGAAAGTCAGCTGTTAGTGGGACCTAAAGGACCTGAGGGACACCATCTTCTGGACGAAAAGAAAAACAATGGCTGCTGTCAGTAACTTGTTCTTGATACTCACCATTGACCTTCATGTAAAATGTTTTTAAAATGAGCTCCAAGGGGCCCTTTTTTAAAAACCGCAACAAGTTCATCTCTTGGTTACTTCAACAAGCCTACACCAAAGTGCTGACATTTATTTTTTGCTTGTACATAATGCACACTATTATTTTCCATGTAGCACAAAGAGAACTCGAATGACAATTATGTACTTTTTATACTTATTTAAATGGAAATGGTTACGGTGAGGTCTTTGAGAGTGTGTGGATGTTTTCGGATGCAGCAACAGATGACTCTTGGGCAAATGTAGCGTATTAAAGACTAAAAAAAAAGTAAGTAGTACATTTCCACAAGCATTTGATTTGTTAGGCTCCACAGCAATGTAAACATAAATGTCACATGTAACAGTTTGCAAATGACATGTTTGTCCATGTGGTCTGTGTTGTAGCCAGTTTGCAAAGCTCCGTGAAGAGACCATTATTGACGAGACTGAATTGTGCCCTCATGAGAACACTCCTGCACAGCAGTAGCTAAAGGGGGCACACTGAAGTGTTTGTATGTCTGTGAAATCTTATTTTCTACTCATACTTTTAAAGTTTGAAGGTTCAAGTCTGTTTTTTTCACATTTGTCTTTCAGTGTTTTTCATGGTGTTGAAATAAGATGAAAAAATTAAGATATAGTTTGAGTTGGGCTTAATATTAATTTGTATGTATTTTGGCTTTTAACCTATGTGAAAATCTTCCATGAAAGTATATTTGATGGTAAACGGTTTAGTTTAAGTTAGGTTTTGTTTTCTGTTGGGTGTCTGGATAGTACACTGTCAGAACTGGTTACATATAACACATAAATTAATGCAATTTGTCAAATTCTAATGCCACATAGAGTTTTCAAAATAGTAAAAAGTATACATTTGAAATATTTACTAAGCTTTAATTTCCAATTTCTGCAACAAATTAATAGATTTTCACAGTATATCATACATGGGTCATGATGGTACTGCGAATAATATATGAACCTCTACACAAGTATGTGTTTCGAATTTAACATTGTAAAAAGACTGTCCTTAAATCTTTCTGGCCACTTTACCATATGTTTATATGTACAGTAAACAAATGTGATATCTTTGCGTGTTCTCAAACGTGAATGAATGTACATAGAGGGAGTTCCTTTATTTTTTTGTTTTCTAAAAGTTTCATTAAAGTGAATAGTTGCCTGGGGTAAGAGGTGAAATAATAATAATACAAATTTCAATACTGTAAGCAAAAAAAATAAAGTCTATTTACCCTTATCTGTGTCTTTCATTTTGAGTCTCTTCAGGGACTAAAGCGGGAGTCTTTGTCTCTGTCTTTATTAAAATTAAGTTAAGCCAAAGCAGAAATCATTTTAATTTTATATAAATATATTTAGTTTGATGGTCTTATTTAGTGAAACAGCGCCCCCTGCGCCCTCTGTAGTAAACAGCTGGTAAACGCCAGTTACTCGGTGTGGTCAAAGGCGGTATTGCACCTTTTAAGTCAATCAAAAGGAGGAAAGGTTAAGAAAGAAAGGGTGTCCTGCTGTGCTAAACACAAGGAAAACATCTCTAATATACAAGCCGTACACGCCTCATAACAAACAATTAAATAGAAATAGAAATTTCACAACATGAATGAAGTGAAACAACTTGGACAAGTTAGCTTGTTTTCCAGCATTGCTAATGATTTGATAAGCAGCTACAATGTTTTGCTAGATAGCTTCACTGAGGATCATGTTCGGGATGTTACGTGACATGGATACTTCATGAAAGAAAGAAGAATGGACTTACATGTCAACAAACGTGAGTCATATACACGCTGTACCTCTGTCTCTGTAGTCACTGGGTTCTTTCCAGGTGTTTAAATTGAAGAAAACAATTTGACTTGATGGTGTTGCTGCAAGTTTGTTTGGCACTGAAGCTGTGAACACTGGAAACTTGACGTGTGCGCTGTGAATTAGCTATTTGCTAATTTGTTTTGTCATTTTTCGAGTGTGTTTGAGCAGTGCTGTAATTAGTTTCAATGAGAATCTTCATTACCGAGCATATAAGACTGTGTAAGTCATGTAATGGATACATGCAATACACTGATAAAATGTACCCTGTGGTTTAAAGTGGCCACTGCATGTCAATACACCAGAATGTCGCTGTGAAGTTGTTTCTGTGTCTTCCCATCAGTCAGATCTGCTGGGATTGAGCAAGGACATATTCTTAAAATACTTTGTACCAGATATGACCACAAGATGGCAGCACATCACACAGAAAGAAATCAGAACCAAACCTGGCAGGCCAACAGGCTTTGTACAACACGGTGCAAAAAAATAATCCTATTCGACATTTATTATTTGTGATATTAATGCTTATTAACATAGATTTCTAAATTTAAAATAAAGGCGGCTCATTAATATGCCTCGTATTGAACCTCTCAATTCAAAGCCAATAAGAGCAGACTGAGAAATTCACTGAGAAAACATCACACTGAAATCGGCTTAGATTGCTTTGCAACATTGAGCCCTGGGCCAGTTTTCCTTTGTGGGGGACCAAATTTGGTTATACAGCCTGGATGTAAAAAAAAAAAAAAAGTCTAAAAGAAGGCAATGTGGAATTAATTAAAAAGGTGAATAGGTGAGGTGTAGAAGGCTTGAGCTAAAACATTATTTGTTAGGCCTGTTCATTAATGAAGATGGTGTGGAGTGATGCGTTAGTTTGTCTATGTGTCTAAAGTGCTAAGGAAATAAGGAGTGCAAAGACTGCGCTTTACTAGTGCACACAGTTTGCCGTCCCAAGGGTTAAATTAGAAACCCATTCATGCCTCACACCCCAAAACCAAACAAGTAATTTCTTACCATTCTCTAGAAGCAAATCAAGCCTGCCTTTCGTCTCCCTAATGTGAACACTGTCTTATACAGTTGAACAATTACAACAGTGCATTATCCAACTCGCTGACTGTAATTCAATTAACTTCCTCCCCCTGGCTTCATCCACCCGGATAATACACACATTAATTAACAACAGAATCCAATATCGGCTGTTCTGCGCCTCCACTTATTTTCATTTCCCATAAAAAGGTCATAGCAGCCACTTCCAACTGAAGACAATTGGTGTAAGTGTGTAGTAAAGGATTATACTTGTGTACCGCAGTGTTTAGAGTGTTTGTTTGACGGGGAGCGGGGTAAGTTAGCTTGTTGGTAGTCAGAGGCCAAGGCCTGGGAGGAGAGAAGTGCTGACACAGCTGTGATGCACATCCGTCAGAGTTGTCATCTCACCAAACTCATAAGGCAAAGTCCCTGTGGAGTAGCAACACACATTTCAGGCACGCACAACAATCTCATTGGTCTCATGTCTCTGCAGGCAGAACAATCTTGGAGTTAAACCTCAACGGAGAGAGTCTGATTTCTTTTCCCAACTTTTGGTGTTTAGGTACATTACAGTAAACAAGTGGCGAGGCGCCGAGTGACATGGAAGCCATTATAAAGCCAACTATGCTCTTTGCTACCAACGTGCAGCATCTATCCATGTGTCTATCAGCCTAAAAGGCAATCATTTGGAGTAGGTAAGGTAGTTACTACAATATTTGAAGAAATCTGTATATCATTATACTTGTTGCAGTTTGCGCTTACCTTTAACAATTTGTTGAACTGACCTTGAACACCATGCGCTCTCTAACAAGCTGGGCAGGACAGCTGGCGGGCAAGAAAGACCACGTACATAAAAATACGTTAAATCAGACTTATTGAAGAAGGAAGTATATATATATATATATATATATTTATAAGAATGCAGATGAGAGCCTGACAGATGTGTATGTGTATATGTCAACTGAAAGTTGATGTACAGAAACACCAAAGATGTTTTGAAACAGTGTCACTATTTCAAGTAGTGACAAGTTTATTTTTTTAATTTTCTTAACTGTAAAATGTCTTCGCCTCATTTCTTTGTCAGAATTTAACAAAACCTTAATAAAAATGTTTCTTTTATGGGGTTTTTAAAAACAAAATCAGCTGATATGTCATTACAGATTTTTAAAAAAAACATTCACATACAGTATGAAGCCAGAGTTCATACATGCAATTTTATAGATGAATTTGTAATTTGGCTTGTACAAGATCAGAGTAAGCATTTTATCATAATATTTGAACAAATGATGCTAATTAATGAATGAATTGCTTGTGTTTCAATCCATTGTTCCACTGGCCTCAAACCTGCAGATTTGTTTCTTCCAACCACTAAACAGCTAACCCTGACACTAACACTAATAATAATATAAGTAAATATTACAAAAAACACACATTTTCATTAGTGCTGTTTAAAGTTTTCTGTTTTCTTGATCGATCCAGAATATCTGTCTGATTTAAGTTTTGTTGGTTACAACTTGACTGATGGATCAGACTTTTTTTCCCAGTAAATAATCCTGATGAAATAAAACGCTGCAGTCTCTGACAAGATACAACATACAGGTTGTTAATTAGTTATACACGAATAACCAAACCTGCACAGATGTACACAGAGGCAGCAACGTCCTAATATGTTTCTTATTGGAAATGTTTTGTTCGTATTCCCTTGAGAATGACTTAATATACCGCAACTATAAGAAGTTCAGGTCCTATAAGCAGTAGGGTCACCTGTGGCTTCTAATCTCAGGTAAGAGACTAATATCCACTGACTGATTTCCTCTCGGATGCAGATCAGAAGAAGGTCTGCGTTTCACCCCAGCCATCCCCTTAAAATCCCCTTCACACGTGTATATATCCCACTACAATCAAACAGAAGAGCAGAGAGCAAAACAGAACAATAACGCGGTGTGTGCGAGTGTGGGGGTGGGGTGGGGTGGGTTTGAGGTGGGGTCAGGGCGGTCTCGTTCATCCCCATTCAGCGCGCCAACCTAATTACCAGAGGAGAGGGAAACAGTAATTAGCAGTGAGTCTCACCTCGTTAATCACAAAGGGCTCCTTCGCTCTATTTATATCTGATTAATGGCTTGCTTAAGCACGGCGAGATATTTATGTTTCTGTTAATTGTGTGCAGCTTGTATCTGCTCCGCTCGCTGCGGCTTGGTTGCACCCCCCCGACCAACACACAACGATACACACACACACAGACGCACCTCCGCTACACCCACCTCATCTCATTATAGACTACTACTGTTTTGCTCAAACAGTCAAAGCTGTTAAAAGACTGTTGTCTCATACCTGATATGTTTCTTAGTCATAATTAGCCTATTAGCCTGGATCCCCTGTCTACTATTTACCACTGGAGGTGGTGAAAAGCTTTTTTCTCACCACCGTCTTTTCTTGTCTTGGATATTTTAAACTTAACTGCACTTAGGTGGAAAAGGGAGACACAGTAGATTGTGAAGATTTAAGTGCAGGGGTGTATAGAAGGTGAACAGAATATGTCCAGCTCTCGGTCTAGAATTACGTGATACATAATAAGATGAGCGAGCCTGATAAGAAAATGTAATTTTGGTGATGCTTGACAACAAGAAAGGCGAAGAAATGTGCGTCACCTCTGGTTGCCTATCTATGTTTGTTTGAAGGAATGAAGTCACATGAGGAAATTGGATAAAATCCTCTGCACTGGACTGAATATTTATGGTTCTGGCAGGATAGAGGTGTCTTTGAGGAGGCTGGAAACGTCTTCAAAAGAGTGACAAGTTGTGAGAAATTACCTGCCAGTTTTCTACATTTTGGCTCAAATTTTTTTTTATTTCTTATATCTTTGACTTGAAAATAGACATTTTTGATCAAGAGTTCCAAGAACTTTTATTCTCAGGAAATGAAACTTTCGCAGGAACTAAAAAGGTTCCTTCGGCGTAACATTTTTTTGGTATGATAAAGGACGATGTTGAGAACAAAGAGCCGGGACACATTATCAACACACAATATTTATAAAATAGGTCTAATGTGTGAATACAGTGAAAATAGAGTAAAAGAGAAGGACTAGATTTTTGTGAAATCCAAAGTAGGTTTCACATTCAGCATTCTACTTTCATTTGGCAAGAAGAAGAAACCAGAAAGTACTATGCACTGGGCAGAGACTTTTAGAGGCAGCAACTATGATAATATGATGAAAATATAAAAATGACCTCATGAAAGGACATACAGGACACTTTCCCCAATAACAGCAATGTCATTTACCTCTAATTTATGACGTGTCTGTGCTTGTTTCCTTTTGTGATGATAGGCCAGGGCGCACGGTGCATCTATGGCGCACAAGAAAAAAGTTTGCCTCAGGGGTGGTGGGGGGGGCGGATTGGTTGTGGGCTGCTCTGGTCCAAAATGCCAGGGCCGATTTTTTTTGTCCCAGTCCGCCCATGGCCTTAACTACACTCATACGATGTGTTCTTCAACCGCAAATCCTCCCATTTCTAAACGGCAGGTGTGCTGCTCCCCTAAAATGACCTTAAAGTCATGTTGCTTGCCTTGTAGACTCGGGATCTTAATAAGACTGTGCTATGCACCACTGATACACTCAAACTCCTCAGTGTCACCCACCTGCCTCACGTGTCTTTGTACTGTGGGAAGAAACAGAAAAGGCTTGGAGACTTGGACGTGAACCATGAGTTGATGATGTTAACCACTGAGCTTGTGCCTTGAAGGAATCAAAACCTCCTAATCACAGCCTCTGGCTACACACTGAACCAGAGCGAAGGAGAACAAATGAAGGGTCCCTGTCTGTCTCCTGTATCTTGTCCTGTCTGCTCAGAGACACATGGTGGAAACATCTGTTAATAGATGAGCCTCTGATGGAGAGCATTGTGTCATTTTTTCCCTCCCTTTCTCTCTCCCCTCCTTCCTGCTATCTATCCGGCATTCCAGCACAGCTTTGCCGAGCTCAGTCACTCGTTGTGATGGGAAGGGGAGGCATAGTGGGAGAGGATCAAAGAGCTAAACGAGAGGCTAAAGATGCTGAAGCAGATTAGCGGCACTTCCCACAATGCCAACAGCTGCTCATAACCGCGCTGGGCCTAAAGGTAGCTGCCGTCTGCTGCCCATAATACAATAGGAGAGGGAGGATCAGCGCGCACACTGAAAAACATGTGTTATCATCACAAAGGGATTGTCAGCTTCAAACGCCTTACATCCCCCTGCCATCCCTCAGGATCAAACAGGCTGTTGGCTGGCAGTTATCACAGAGCTCTCTTCTAGTCTAGTCACATCCCTATTCTCCACTCTTCACTCTCCTTCCCTCGCTCCTCTCTTTTTCTTTCGCCCCCTCTTTCTCTTCTCCTTTCTCTTCCTCAGCGGGGCCCTAATCTCAGTCACCGTTATCCTCTAAGCCATCGTCGCTCATAATGCGCTCATGACATCGCTGACGGACAAATAATCGAGACAATCGCTTTTGTCTGGAGTTTGTCTCTCTCTCAGTGTCTCCCTCCTCTTTCAAAATGATCAACAACACTGGCTCTTATTGTGGAGCTCTTGATATATCTCAAAGCGATACATTGTTTGCCCGAATTCTCTGACAACCTCAGAGCCATACTCGGCATCATAAAGAGAGAAATGTCTGAAAAAGATAGGGGAGCGCTTTGTTCTTCATTGTAATGGATGAACTCTCTAACTCGATCCGCAGCGTCCTAAACAGGCTTGTAGCTGAATGCATTTGCTGATATGAATGTGTCATATTATGAGGCAACAATTACAAGAATTAGATGAGAATTGTGCTCGGCAAAAAAAAAAAAAAAAGTCACTGTAATCACATTCCTTCACACAGGAGACCGTTCTCCCCACAAGCTTTCTGAGTGCTTTTGCCTTTCCTCTGTCAGGAGTGATTTCCCAAGCCACACATGGACATACACTGATGCACACACATAAAAATGAAGAAAGAGAAACAAAAGACGTTTCATTCTGCTCAAATCATCTTTAATCTTCCACTTTCACCTAACTTGTTGACAGTTAAATCAACCAATTCATCAGCAGACTTTCATACCTCTCATCAGCTGATCCACTGAGGGACAGAAAAGAATCATTAGACCGTTTATCTTCATTTAAGTCGTATTTATGTTTTTAACATGATTTCTGAGTGCACTTTTAACCTACACTGTCATGCCTGTAGAAAGAGAAGCACTTATAGCCGCCGGCCCGTACTGAATGCAAACAAAGTAAACACACGCACGTAGAGCATGTGAACAGATTTACAGTTATTGCTTTTATTTGTTGTTGAAAAATCTTTTGAGAGACTAAACTGCACCAATGCATCTATTTAAAAGTTGAAAGGCTTAGAAAGAAATGTGTTTGTTTTGTTTGTTTTTTACTTTTCATCACCTCAGCATCCCTTTGTGTCTGTGTCCTGGCAAATGATGACGAACATGAGATACCTGTAAAACTAAAATCTGATCATTTCATGACTAATTAACCTCCAATTAATACTTATGACTGATACAAACATTGCACTTTTACATCTAAAAACAAAAGCTATACTTAAGTATAACTTATTTTTCTTAATTGCTTTTTACTTTGAAATCCATACTGAGCACGTATAGATTGTGTATCAAGACATTTAAAAACATTTTTCGGTGTTAAAATATGGGTTTTGCAAAATGGGCTGCAGCATCCGAACGCTGTTCTGCACATTAGCAGAAGATGTGTAGCTGAGATGTGTACTGATGTTATTCAACTAACACAAGTATTTCATTTGACTGAAGTCAAAAATCTGAAGTCTGAAATCTGTCAGTTTTGGCAGAAATGTTTATAATTATCCATCTATCTGGCTGTCTTTTTGCCAAACCACATACTGTCTATTATTCACGGTATGCATTTGCTGGAACTGGATCATATATGGATTAGACGAGCAGGGAGAAGAGAGTGAATAGTGAGGGTCCGCCGAGTTGTCACAGAGCCTGGATTTCTCTGTTTCTCCAGTAGATGCCAGCAGTGAACCATTTAAGACGCCGCCACGTCTCTCCCCCTCTAATTTGAGGGTACTCTGCATGTAACTGCTCTGGAGTTGGAGATGGTACAGATGGCTGGCCTAAACGCAACACTTATCCAGACATTTCACTGTTCGCAGAATGATATCAAAGTCAACTCAAAATGGAGGCTGTGCCATCAACTTGAAACAAATTCTAACACTTCCAACAAAATTGTATTGTGAGCAAAGTCGCCGCGGATTTGGTCAGCGTTCAGCACAGATGTCCCCCCTGTGTGTGTTTGCGTTAAATAAAAACTAGTGCTCACATCCTCTTAAAAATTCAGCTGTGGATTTTCAGGGATAAATGCTCACAATTATAATGTTTTAATCCAGATTGGATTCAGACACATTTATTTATTTCAGAGCGTGAGAGTTTAAATTGTGCATCAGGAGAGAGAGAAAAAAAGAGGAACAGTGCTAGAACACGAACAAATGCCCTAAATTATGTGAAATATGTGAGAATAAGTGAAACAAGCAACATCTAGTTGATTTAGTCTTTTGGGCATTGAAGAAATAAAACTGATTCTTAACATTTAGATGATTCTGTACATTCGTTTACACAATTCCAATTGAAAATAAAATACTTTTTACTCTCTCTTTTTTTTTTGTCTGCTCTTTGTCCTCATCTTGACACGGGCTGCAATCACACCAGCTCAGATCAAAGTCGTCAAATTTCCCACACGGGCTCGCAGACCTGCTGTCAGTTTTGATGTTACAGTGCAAACGTCACATCGCATTAATACGTGTGAATTAAAGAACACAAATTTGTCTTGTCTCCCTTGCATCCTAAAAGTGCGCGAGGGGAGAAAATACACCTTTTTAAATGTGATATTACATTTGTTAAACTAGTTACCAAGGATACCTTTATTTGTACCCTCTTCCAGCCTCAATGCCCGCTTTCTCTGCTCTGCTTTTTACACTGATCCATTAGTTTCCATTAGTTAGTTTGCTTGTACAGTTTTTGGGGGATTAAATAGCCGTGAAAACAGTTGCTGTACCTGCTGCTCACTCAGATCCACTTTTTTCACAAAACATGTTTGCAGCTAGTTTCAGAAGTAATACTAACTCTGAATATGTCTTTTTGTGTGTAAGGTCATCTGTGAGAGTGTGTGTGACCACTGTTTGAGCTCCAACAATAGGTTATCTGTGCCTATTTCTGGAGGGCGGGGCCCAAGAGACCTGGTCTCCCCGCGTGATTGGCTGGCTCGCCACTGTGAGAAGTTTACTTTGGAGGGTGCTCTATGCTGGATTTTTTCGCTTCCAATTAAATGTGGAATGCAGCACTCTCGAAGGCCATTTGAAGTGTGTTGTGTTTGCATGTGTATGTGTGAGTGTGTGTGTGTGTTTGTTTGTCTCCGTACCCTCCTCTTTCATTTCCACACACAGAGGTCTTTCAGCAAAGACGAGACAACCTCCCGAGCAGGTAAGATGGGACCTGAAACCCGCTCGGTTATTTTTCCACGCTGTCCTGCGTGTCAGTTTGATTCCATCTGCGTTTGCCGTCGTGACCTTACAAGGAAACGAAGAAGCCACGAACACAACAGTAAATTATTTCTCGCAATGTCAAAATCTCATCTCATCCGGAGAGGAATAACACTTTCTGTGAATGTGTGTGTGTGTGTTCCCTGTGAGTCATAAAAGACTTCTGGCTCCTTGTTTACTGTTTGTCAGAGGTGTCTTTTGTCTGGTTGTGATTAGTGCCAGCCTTTTTCCTCTTCCTTGCATGCACAGGAGAAGATGCGGCCTGATTTCAAAGAGCCCGTTTGGACAGAAGACTATTGTCGTGGGCGGCGAGCGAAAGAAAAAGATGTCACCGATTGCTCAAACGCTGAGTTTTTCAAGAGAACTTGTGCACCGTGCAAACACAGAAAAAAAAACACACAAAAACACAAATATTAGCACCCGGACTCAAATGTGAAAAGGGAGGTGGAAATAAAAGAGGATTTGAACTTAATGAACATGCATTAGTGGCATAGAAGTGCTTTCATCAGACTCCTTTTCAAACGTGTTTTCACATCCCCTCAGATGCAACATCACAGCACCAGCGAATCTGACAGAGAGGAGAGAAAGTCTTTATTTAGACTCAAATGGGTCTCATCTGAAATAATGAATATGTCCTTGAGAAAAACAAAGAGCCCCACAAAACGGGCTACTCTTCTACAGAGGCAACGGAGATGGCAGATAATTGTTTTCAAGTCTGGCACTGCTCTGTAAATGAGTTTGTTCTGTTCTGCGGGCAGCTAACTGTGTCTTTCCTTCCTTTCATTTCTCTCTCATTTTCACACACACACACACTTTTTTTGATTTTTCTTCTCTTTGCCTTTGTTTTCGTGTTATCTGGCCTCCATATTTACCCTCTCCTTGGCTCTCCCAACACCCTCTTTCACTTTCTCTCTTCTCAATCTTTCTTTTCTTCCTCTCTTTTCTCTCAGTTCCACATTCTTGGCTGGCTTTTTACATCGTTGCTTTACTCGTTGTTCCCTTTCTTTGTTTTGTTTGCTCACTGGGTGCTAACAACAAGAGAATTCTCTATTTTTACTGTGCGTTGTTCACAGCAAATAGTTTACCTTGGCTTCAGCAGCCTCATCCTGCTATATTCTCCCCTGTTATTAATGCTCTGCAACAATTGAAGATTCCCATGAAATTCTGCTGTGGGCCATTGTGGATGATTTTTATAGTTGTTAAAGTTGTCTTGTTTGTTGTTGATTTGAGAATCAAATGCTAGTGATGAACAAGGAGCTTAATAAATCATCATATAATTACAAAATGGCTGCCTGAATTTATATATATTGTTTTGTCCAAAACACATCAACCAGCTTTTATATAGCAAAGTAACAGTTAACTTAACGTTCCTCCGTTGTCGATCCTCTCTATATAAGTTTCTCTGTGAAAGGAATCCAAACAAAGTTATATTTAGAGTTCCCCATATAGGCTAACTGCTGTCCTACTGTGATGGCTTCTGTTGCATTGTAGTTATTTAAATGATCCAACTAAACTCTGAATTCCTCAGATCAAGTTAGAGTATGAGTATAACCACAAATTGTCAGATCACCGCGATTCCACTAGTTAGAGTTAAAAGGTCGCCACGACTTTTTAACGGTCTGTCTTTGTGCCCGCTGACAGCTTCCCCAGTTTGAGGAATAATTGACAGGATTAAGAACGAGGACGCCATTTCCTACAGTCAGTAGATGAGATTGGTGCAGCTGTGTGAGCTGCTGTAATTCCACATACAGAAATAACAACTCAAATCTACAAATGACTTTGATCAATGTGAAAAACATTCATTTTCTTGTAGGGATACTAACACAGCCACGTCAAGCTCTGACTGACCGGGAGGCTAATTTTAGATGTAGCACAGTTGCATACTACGTTAAATATAATGGCAAATTTCTAAGGCCACAAACTAAGATAAAATATACGTGTCGATTTGACTCGTAAATGTTTGAACTTTAGCTAAATGTTTGGGCCAACGTGGCTGTGTGACTTTACTCACTGCAAACATTTGAGATCAGAGATCAAACACTGGCACAGTGTGAACAATGCTTGCTTGTTTGTGGTCAATGAAGATGAAACTACTGTCAAATTCGTACGAATAAATCAAGGCAGAAATCGACTGCACATTCTGTCTGATTGCATGAATGCACCTTTTAAGGAAGCTTAGCATGCTCCTGTTTCCTCACTGTAGCCTGAGATAGTGACCATATGACTGCCTGTGATATCTAATGTCAAAAAATCTGAACTTTCCCTTCAGATTCAAGGAGCAAAAAAAAAAAGACAGTCCTTCCTTCCTTCTTTCCTTTTCTCCTTCCCTTCTTGTTCTCAAGGGTTTTCTATTCCCAAGGTTCCACTCTGGGGAGCCCGCAGTCCCTTGAGAACCCTTCTAAGCCCTCTCTGGCTGGGTAATAATGGCTTTCCAACGTCGCCTATTTAGACTGCAAGTTTCCATTAAATCTCACTGTGTCATTACAGTTCATATTCTTAATTATGCAGCAAATGTCCCCAAGGGAATATCATGGAGGCCACTACTCCACAATCTGTCCATATGGCACTTAATTAAAAGTTTTCTTAAGAATAAATTGCATTCAATTCAATTAAAACTGTAATGTCATACCAAAATAATGGGCAAAGCCTCCTACAACGTGCAGCTCAGAACACACACAAAAAAATCTTTTCTGTTTTTTTTTTTGCAATGTTTGCAATGGGAAAAGTGCATATCTCCCTTCCAAAAAAGCCCCCTAGTAGAAAATATGCAAAAAGCAAATATCACCAAAGCCTCCTACATGCCACCGAGCCCCAGGCAACAACCGCGCTTGAACACTCGAGCTATTTCTAGATTCCACTCTTGGAATTCACACCATGACAAATGAACCATTGGAGTTTGGAATTCCTATTTATCTGCTGCGCACAGAGGCACTTGATTTGGGTGTGAAGAATAAAGGAATTATACGGACAAAAAACCAGACGACTTAAAGGATAAATGATAAAAAATAAATAAATAGATTGTGTGTGTGTTTATTCCTCTGGAGCCAGAGTTGTTTGTTCATCTGATTGAGGGCGTTTAGGTGGGCGTGTCCTTATCATCTGGATGCTCTGATCTCACCAAAGCAAGACAGTTTCAAATAAGCAGCATCTGATATTAAACATCCTCTGCCACAGATGCACTTCCCTGCAGGATTATTTCCAAGAAAAGACATTTCCTTTTGAACAATAAATGATGTTTGTGTTTTCTTTTTTTCTTCTTCTTTTTAATTTCCACCCAGCTTGATGCCACAGTGAGTTTAAGTTTGCGCTGGGTTCCAACACACATCTCAAATTATCAGGTTTTTGCTTCAACCGGCAACTTCCTAACCCTCCGCCTGCAGCTCAGAGTGGCATCGCGCAGACGACGAGCATTGATTAGTAGATCGGGAAACAGGGAAAAGAAAAGTCCATTTGGTAAAGTAGGCTGCTGTTCCCTGCGCCCCATCTGTTGGGTGTGAGATGCTGACTTCATCTGTTGACAACGCGGCGGTGGCTAGGGAACCAGGGATGAGTTGATTTCCCTCTTTCGCTGGTTGAGCAGTGAAGGGCCCTAAAGCGTAAACAAAGTGTTTTTCTTGTTCTAAACACAGAGTCTTGGCTCAGCTCGGGCTTGGCTGCAACGTGTGTGTGTGTGTGTGTGTGTGTGTAACTATGTTGCTCACTCAACCTCACTCTAAAGGCCTGTTTGGTACCCTCAACACAAACACCCCCCGACCAGCAGCCTACAGGTGCTTAGCACACACAAACAAACATAAAACTTCCATACCTATCCATTGACAACCACACCCACACATGTCCGTCAACCTCCCTCATGCAGACACATACATGTACACACCATGCTGCATCCAAATCTCATTATACCATTGAAAGTCAACGCATTGAAAGCTAACTCTGAATGAAAACACGCTCAAAAAGATTGGAAGGTTGAGGGTCAGATCGTTTTGTTCCAATCGCTACATGCTGTTTTTTTCCATCTGCTGCCTACACACAAATACTCTGACTCACAGTTTCAAATCAATCATACAATCACATCTATCCACAGTTTAGGTATATAAAAACATGCCTTCCTATTATTCCAACCGTTCACTCTGATATTATAAGGAAAAGAGGCTATTACAGCTGGTGCTGAGGTGGCAGATGATAGATTGTCGGAGTTATGTGTCCTCGACCTGCCGTCTGGCCTCTGGAAATGTTTTTTTTTTTGAAGAGATACCTGGGCAAAGCATTTATTTCAAATGGCCGCAAATATTTCTTCTGCTAGAGGTATAATTGATTTAACTTGCTGACCGGTGTGCCTCAAACAGGTAGCGGATGAAAGGAAAACCATAGGGAGACTGAAACACTTTACACGAGAGACAGACGAATGACAGAGAAAGAGAACGAAAGAGCATAAATGAATTTGTCCTTTTCCTTGCACAGCAGCCACCATATACAATAACTCACAATGTGGGCTTTAGTGAAAAACATTTGCTGTCAACAGCCAGTTTCACTGTACTAAGCCAGTCTAACAGATGTGCACTCACCCAAAGACTTATGCAGCTGCCACTGCTGCTGCTCCTGTGTGTGTTTTCTCGTGTGTGTTTTTCTTGTGTGTGTGTGTGTGTGTGAGCCTGCTCATATGCGTGTATACGGCTATGTTTACCTGCAGTCCAGCAGGTTTTATGGGTGGGAGAGTATGTGCGTCTTCATAACTTTAAAAAAGAACCCAACTCTGTTCTAGTTAGATGTGATGTTGATTGCATTACCATGTGAACACATTCTTGGCTATTGTCCTGCTCCCCAGGGCTGACTCAGGCTCAGTTTTGGACTATGCTGGGCTGGCCTCAGGGTCCTCTCCGTCGAGGGACTGAGGGCATCCTGCGGCCCAGTTTAGCTGCCTGTTTGTTTCACCAGCATCCTAAAAGGTAAACAAGCTTACAATTACGCTTTTAGCTCTTTCCCCAGAAATATGTATTTATTTTTTTAGATCTAGATGATTTAATTTGATAGATGTTACTCTCTTCCAAGTTTTTATTTTTTTTATTATGACAGTGAAATCCAGTGAAAAACATTTATACTCTGTAATCGCTTAAAAAAGCTTTTAATTTTATAAGAACTGTTTACCGGTCAATAAATTCACTACTCAATCAACAGAGTAATTAACTGGAAACTATTTTGTCATTTATTAAGCATTTTAGCCAGCGGAAATGCAAAATTCCTTTCCTTTTATTAATGATTGTGAATTAAATATCTTTTCGTTTTAGATTGCTGGTCAGGTAAAACGAGACATTCAAAGATGTCTCTTTGGGTTGGGTATTTCCTAACATTTTATAGATTCATCAATCTGTAAAGAATCAGCAGAATAATAGATAAAATATTTTCTTTTGCTGTCATATTTCCACTGTACAGAACACTCTCAGACAGACAGACACATACTGTATCTCAAAAATCAGTGTTATTAAAAAGAAACGTTTAATTAAAAGTCTACACCAAGTTTTCAAGCGTTGGCCCTGTTGGCAAACTTATCTCCTCAATAATGAGAACACAGACACCAAAATCACCCATCTGTTGCTGTTAGATCATTCACTCTGCTGCTATTGATCATATCACCTCAAAAGTGTGGGGAAAGAAGAAATCACAGCAGCCTTACAGCTAAACTGCAAAAGATCTTAAATTCACAGCCAAGTCTGGGAAGATTTGAGAATTAGTTTGTTAAAAAAAACGTCATAGAAAATATGACACACAATACATTTTCCTGCTTTCAACAGGGAGTACATGCATTGAGCTAAACGACCTGCCAGTAGATGGATATGTAATCCCTAAGCATCCATCCAGCCAAAAATCAACTTGATTAATCAGATAAGTGAAAAAAAGCAATTTAATGTGAGAAAAATAGATTGAACAATGTCATTTTAAGTTGACTGATGAGCCATAAAACCTTTATGGATTTCTGTAAAAGTTCATCTAAAATCTACCAAAACTGAACCAAAAAGAAAAATACTGATGTTTTTGTGTGTGTCACATTATCACAAGGCAGTAAATGTTCTCTCATCAACTCTGTTCTCTGAAGACATTGTTGCACTGAATGCACAGAAAAACAGCCACACACAAGCGCCCTTATGCATGTGTGCGTGCATATGCATGACTGACACACACACTTGCACACATACGCACACACACCACTCTTTCTTCTTGTCGCATTGGCAGGCTCATATCCCATCTGCTCTCCAGGGGGGCGGACAGTGAGATAGTTGTCATTGTGGAACATCTCTCCACAGACACACACACACACACCCCTTGTAACTAAACTCACCGACACAGACACACACACACACACACACACACAAATGCACCCCGTGAACCATACATTTGGATGCTTGGAAGTGAATACATTCACTTCCAAGCATCTGGAGTCCGGCTACATTCTTCTCTGCTAATTGACTGTCATAACGGCTGGAGATTAACTTCAGCCCAATCCCTGCAAGATAAAGACTACAGACATGGGGGCCAAACTGGGCTGGGATGAGGGTTTGGTGGCAGTGGCGGAACTGGGCGGAGGGGGCTAATACCACCACGTCTCCTATTTGTTATTGATATTTACAGGCTGTCTCGTCCCTCCCTGCTCGCCACTGCCCCTCCTCTGCTCGTCACCCATGAGGATTAGCGTTAATGGCAGGCTTATGGAGTAAGCGAGCCCCTGTCAAACCCATGTCCCCTTTTTGCCATCTCCCAGATTAGCTGACGCTTTGTGACGGGCAAGACACAAGCCTCAGAGTGTGAGGAAAAGGAGGGAACTTTGTCTAAACTTCTCATAAAGTGGCGAAAAAAAGAGCTTGTGGCAATGCTTTTTGTGTGTGTGTGTGTGTGTGTGTGTGTGTGTGTGTGTGTGTGTGTGTGTGTGTGTGTGTGCGATGGGATGATGGTGCATGCTGGGGGGTATTAGCTTGTGGTTAGAGCACATTTGAAACATGCTTTTTTTAAATATACAAAATGATTGACTGCAAAGGCTTAAAACAAATCATGGTACTTTTATTTTTTTGCCTTGATCCTCTGGATTTAACAGAATGATGAACTAAGATGGATACAGAGCAGAAAACTCACATGGTGTAACATTTGAAAATAAACGTCCGGGGGCAATAACAGGTTTCATTCTCATCCTTCTTAAATGGATGACTGGCTGTAAAATATTATACAAGAGTTACTGTTGATTGTATTAGATGCTGATATTGTATACTGTCTTGCTCTAACACTGCCCTCTTTCTACAAACTTCCTTCCTTTTTCACTTTAATAATTCTGTTTTTCATTTCCAGCTTTTTTTCTACCAATTAAGGTAACAGAGAGGATCCTGTGTGCGGGGATAAATAAGTTTACAGGAGAATTTATGAAGCTGCACTGTGCTGTACTGTATCTTATTAAGATTTTGTTATAATCTCGTTAGGAGCATGGTGGTTATTCAGAGGTCAAACAGCAAAATAATATACAGCCGGTGTGTTTCAGTGATTTGATGTTTAGAGCTACTGTTGCTGCTTGATGATTGCGCTTTAATTTGATAATTTGGTTTTCTCAGCTCCACTTCTAATCGATCTGATTTGAATTATTTGATAGAAATTTGCCACGTACAGCATTTACCTTTGAGTAGCAGTAGTACATTTTATGATAGTGTCAGAGGGCATAATGAAATTCCATACGTTTTGTCTACTCTGAATTAGATAACTTTAGCAGTAAGGTGAGACCCTAGATATTTGGCAAGTGCTTTAGCAAATACATGTGTTAAATAACACACACTGTTGTTGTTGTTTTCAGAGAGTTTGCATTTGCTATATTATTATCAGTATACGTCACTTTACAAAGAACAGTCAGTGAAACCTGAAAATATTGAGGGAAAAAACTTTCAAAATATATGAAAAATGAAACATATTCACTTAAACTACAAGATCAATAGTAATAGTAGTAATTAAAACTACATTTACATCTAAGTAAAACTATAAACTATACACAGCATGCAGACAGGAACCCTTCTCAGCTTTTTTAGAAGCTGTAGGAGATTTTTTTTTTTTACGCACACAGCATATTCTATTCTTTTTATTATTTTAAGCAATTTATTTAATGTCAGTACACTAATCGTATTCACACAGGTAACATAAGATCATGACGTATGCTCTGCTGGATATACAGTGTTCCATATTAAGCATACTCTGAAGAGTTTTCTGTTGAGAACGAGAGTAAACCTGGAAAGAGACAGTGGCACATTTCATGCGACAGACTTGTTCGGCCAAAATAGAACAGTTACATACTCCCAGATACTTTCCTGTACTTTATTTCTAAATTTTAAAAGTTTCTACATCCTCTTTTTGTTCACTTTCTCTCCTTCCCATCATCCCATTCCTAAACTCCTCTGTTACAGTAGCTTCCTTCCTTTCCTATACTCTCTTCCTCCATCTCTCTCCATCCCGGCCTCTTATTCCTCCCTCTACTCCGCCTCTCCTTCCTCCATCCTGGCTGTGCGGATGACAGCCGTGCTCTCATGGCATCTGTCTGCTGCTCCCCAGCTTGTCTGTGTGTGATCAGCTCCTCTCCAGCTCTCCTCCACACTTTATCTCCTCGTCTTAGTGCTCCCTTTTTTCACAGACCGCCGCTCAGTCGCCTCGCTGCCAACTCACTGTCGCTGTTAACTCACATACCATCTTATGTATTGCCAAAGCAGATTGTGTTTGGAGGGCAAGCAATTAAGGGGGAGGCAAGCGCAAAACTGTAATGTAATTTTGGCTGCGATATTTACGGGGGAGAAAGGAGGAGGAGGGCGTGGGGTGGGGGGGACAAAAAAGCACTGAGAAGGGCTTAAGCGGGTCGGACATTGCGGAGTCAACACCGTCGAGAATAATGATTTTGAGCTGAGATTTAGTGGGACGGAATCTGGCACTTCCCTAATTACGAGAGGCCAAATGTCAAGCCTGCTCGCTGTCAGCTTGGTGGCGGGCGGTGCTGCCTTCTCTCCGTCTCTCACTCTGTCCCTCCCTCTGTTTCTCTCTCTCTCTCTCTCTCTCTCTCTCTCTCTCTCTCTCTCTCTCTCTCTCTCTCTCTCTCTCTCTCTCTCTCTCTCTCTCTCTCTCTCTCTCTTTCTGCAAGTTTCTGCATGTTTTATGAAGCTCATTAAAAGTCATTAAAAGTGTGGTGAGATTTTCACAGCCTCCGCTCCGTGGCCCCTGTAGTCCTCTTTCTATCTGTCACAGATCTGGGAGGAAAGAGAAACGGAAAAGAGAAGAGGAGAGAAGGAGACAAACATAAAAGCCGAGGCAGATTTGAGTTTTGCGAGAGAGGCATTTAAAGATAAACACGAAAGAAGAAAAGAAAGAAGAAGAAAAATGGAGAAAGACTCGGGGGCAAGGTATCTAAGTGGATTTTGTGGTAAGCGTCGCTGAGCTCTCTGAAAGGTCTAATTTTTACAGGCCTGCAGCATTATCACCACGCAAGAAGAAGAAAGCTCTCTAATAAAATAACAGTGTGAGAATGTGAACAAACACCTTGTAGGGGGGGTGTTTTTTCAGACAATTTGGCCTATTTGTCGATCAACATCCTTCAGCCCAGGCGTTCTTTTCAATAAAAACTATTCTGCATTTACGGCTCCCGTTTTGCAATGCCAGATACAACGGGGGGTCAGAGTCAAGGTCTCTCTGCGTCGCTGAGTGGGAGAAACTTCAGATCCTGCTTACAAGCCATTACAAAGACCTGCTGTTTTTCTTTGATTCGGGGTGGGTCGGGTCGGGGGTGAAAGGTCTGTTTCCCATTCAGGATAGACACCTGGATTGAGGGGTGGGAGGTGAGAATGGGCAATGTAAAGAAATGGTAAAAGATGAAAGTGTGTGTGTGTGTGTGTGTAAACAAGAGAGAAAAGGAAGGAGAGATGTCACTAAAAGCAGTTGGTCTGACATATAGTCTTCCAGGCGTTATGTTATCGGTCGTGCTCCCAATTAAACCAGTTCAATAGACAGGCTGAAATCACATTGGCTTCTTGTGTTTGTGCTCTCCTGCTACAGTGTCTCCTTCGGATGCACAAACACACTTCCACACCTCACATGTATCAAAAGCCTCCCACCTCCACACAAACACACACACAAAGCCCACATTGTTGCTGTCTGTGTAGCTAATTGAAGGTGTAGCACATGTGAAAGGTTATAAAAGTAGTTGTGTAGCACCAAGGTGACTTGGCTCACCGCACCGAGACTCTACAGATGGCCCAGTACTGCTAAGGTGGTGGCGGCCGGGGTGTGCATGTGTGCGCGAGGGAGATAGAGCGCTACGGAGCCTCGGGCATCCGCGGGGGCCCCCTGTGACTTGGCGAAGGGAAGCGAGCGAGGAAGAGTCTCACGCGGGCGGGGAAACCAGCAGAGGTATGAAATGATTTGGAGAGGTGTGGGGGGGTCGTCAGAGGGGCAAGACGTCAGAGAGAGGGGCAGGTGGTGGTTAGAGAGGTGGTGGCGGCAGGGTTATGGGGCTCAGGAAAGGTAAGCCAGTTGTGTAACGGGGTGAGAAGCGCATGAAGTAAACACCAACCTGTACAGAAACTCTGGGTACACACTTTCTCATGTTACAATAAAGATTTGTTCTTTCCACTTTCCTTCCAAAAAGGAAAGTGTCGTGCAGCTACATGTGAATCATATCAAACAGTTTGCATGTGGTTTTTAATTTTGAGCAACTATTTTCAGCAACTGTGAAATTGTTAAAGCCACATTCAAAACCACATTGATATTCATAATAACAAAAATTACTTAACAATTAGCTTTAAGCTTTATATAGTTCACATCAAGCTCAAGATGGTGGTTAAAGCTTGATAGACACCAGCGTTGTGGAGAGATTGCTGAAATCATGGTCAGTGGTGAGGTCAGGAGAAGAAAGTTTTCAGGAGCCTCTGATGTCTTATGCTGTAATATTTATTAAAGCTTTAGAGACACTCTCACAGTTCATCAGAAGTGCCTGAAAATGCACAGACTACCTAACTTTTAGTAAAATCACAATGACTCCACAATGATTCTATCACATTTATTGAAATGAGAGCAAGCTGACTAAAGAGTGGTGTTTGGATCAACCCTGTACTGTTCATATAGATACAAAATAAAGGCACAAAAGTCAGTTGATAAAAAAAGAGAGGGACAGCCTGCACATTGGAGGGAGTGTAGGCAGAGATTTCTTTGCTCTTCCTGGCTAACTGAATAAATGCATCTGAGGTAAGAGTAGGGGATAATGGGCAAAAAAAAAAGTCAACAATAACAGGGGTCCAGTAGCCTGCAGAGAGTGAAAAGATGCTCATTCAAGTAAAAACAAAACAAAAAAAACCTTTGTTTCATAGGCAGTCGAAAATATGTCATTGCTCTATATATGTGGATATAATACGCCCATTAATTCATGGTACAGCTGTTTTTTCCAGGGTCCATTGTTGTTCCATTATTGAGTGCCTAGTGAACCACTTTCTGGTTAGAACCACTAGTTGCCTCACGCATACAAGTTGAGAGCAGTCGAAAGTGGGTAGGAGGAAAGTGAAGGACACAGACGTCATGGTAACAGTGAATTAAATGTTGTATCATTGTGTCTTCCTGCTGCTATGTTTGAACAGAAAAATACTTGATGCAAACCAAGAGCAGAATGAAACAATGATTTAGGAATTCAACTTTATTCTACAAGCAAATCCAAAGGAGGTCTAATCAATATATCAACAAGGGAAAGACATTTTTCAAAATCCTATTTTTGTACACTTCACTTCACGAGAGAAAAGATTGTTTTAGTTTCTGACTTTAGTTTCTCTCATCAGCTGTTCCAGCCTCATTGCTCTCATGGCTCTGTAATACATCCATGATGGCTCCACACAGATCCTCACAATATTACATGAGACAAATACAAATACATGAGAGGCATAATTTGTCACTTGTTAAATTCGACCGTTGCTCTTTTAATTACATCATCTTGTGCAATCTTCTCCTGGCTAGGTGTTTCTTATCTTGTGAACCAACTTCTAATATCTGCACAACAGTGGTGGATGGAAACAAGAATTCATTAATATTTTCTTTGGCTGAATTATCTGGGAATAATTGCATTACATTTAGGGTGAAACACAGCTAATATGTCAGTACAATGCCCACATCTGTATTGCCAATTTTTCTTAATTTGACATATTTTGTATTTTGTATATAAAGAGGCAGTTGAAGGGCTGAAATGTTTAGTTTGTGAGTTTCTACACAAGACTTTGTGACATTTGAGCAATTGCATCAAAGTGGACTAATGTGGCTAATGGGAATACTGGTGGAATGATGCCTTATTGAAATACACGAAGGGCATTCCAATATTTGTTATTTCTCGCCCACACCTGTAGTGGGTGACGAGTGGTAAAATATTACTCATGTGGATATATCATTTCATAATGTGGACACTGTTGTTTTAATTTATCAATACACCCAAAGTAGCCTACAAATTAAACTCCCCCCTTGCTGTGTTTTTCAATTAATGGTGGTGCAATTTTTATTTTCGACCAATTTTAACTCTAGAAATATCTATTTCTCCAAACAAGTTGACCCAGAAAATAATAAATAAATAAATAAAAAGTGAAAAAAAAAAAAAGACACAGAGGTGTCATCCAATTAGTCTGGCAGAGCTGAGGGTCCTCTGTTGTGGTTGTCTAAAGACATGCCTGCCACATTACACCTCCACACCACTGTATGCACACACACCTCCGTCAGCCCCCCAAACCCTCTGAGTGGTGGCAAGAGGGAGAAGTGATGTGAGGAGTGGTGGAGAGACGAGAAGTGGGAATGTGCGGGGGAACCCCTACTGGGCACGAAGACACATGCCCACACACACACACACACACACACACACACACACACACACACACACACACACACACACACACACACACACACACACACACACGTCAGACAGAGCCCTGCAGTCCCACCTTTGACACTAAGCTTCCAGAAGCAGGGAACGCTGGCTCATCCCCGCTAACACAGACTGGCAGGTGAAGCTAAGCGCCCTCTCTTGTCTCCTCCAGTCCTCTCCCTTTTCTGTCTGTCTTCTCCTCTTTCTCCATCTCTATGTGTGTTTCTTTCTTTCGCTCACTTTCTCTCCTATTTCTGTTCTCCTATATCCATCTGTTTCTTTCTCCTACCACCCCTCCTCCCCTCCTTTCCTTTTCTCTCCTCTCCTCTCCCCTCTTCCCCTCCGAGGCTGCAGGCTGGGGTTGAACTCATCTGTCAGGATCAGAAAGGGGCTGGAGTGACGGGAGACTCCTGTTTCAGCAAGATAAACAGCCAGCACAGATGAAAATACTCTCCCTTCGACACACACATCCACAAACACATACATGCACACCTACATGCATGCACAAAGGCGCACACGGAGCGGGTGATCCATCTCGCACAACGGCGAAGTCAGATTGAGGGTGTTAGCTTCTTGTCAGCTTAGAAAAGGTGCAGCATCCAAATTCAGGAGGCACCTGGTTATTTACAAAGTTAATCACGGAAAATTCTGCTAAACTTGGCCAGAGAACTCAGGCGGCTCGTGATTGACAGTGAGCGAGCAAAGATGCCGATATAGATCTTTAGAAGAGACAAACATATTTTTGGACGAGGCACAGAGACATCTGTATTCGCTTTGACTGATATGTTGAGAGCGGCTGAATATCTAAAAAACTAACTTCCTCCTCTCTTTCTTTTTTTTTTTCCATTGCAGACGAGAGCTACTTTAACACTTGCCAACATGACAACGGTTGCCCAAATGTTCTATTTGATGTTTCGAGCCTCAAGAGCAAGTGGGAGAGAAAGAGTGATACAGAGGGAGAGAGGGAGAGAAACCGAGGGAAAGCAGAGAAAAGAAATGGCAATAAGAGAGAGGGAGAAAGGGGATACTGAAAGCAAATGAGAATGAGAGGAGTGGAAAAGAACATTAGCTTGAGAGATGCCAAGTTCACTATCTGCCAGCCTGAGGTGTGTGCAGTCCCGGGTGTCGTAGTGGCAGTGAAGCGGGAGGAGAGGGGAAGGAGGGGTGAGGCGGTGGGTGTCAGGTATGTCTGTCTTTCTATCCCAGCACTCCAACATGCGCTTTTTGCTGCAGCTGCTGCTTGCCCGGATAACAAATCATTCCCTACAGCGCCTTCTGGTAACCTCGTCATTCCCGCTAATAACATTTGGAGATGCTAAGCTTGTAAATTAGCGAATCTGGACCGAGGAGATATTATTTATGCTTGTCTCCCATCCTGAAAGACTTGTCTTGATGGGTAAATTTTAATTCTTGGAGGAAGCCGTTTTTTTTCTGCGCCCCAGCGTGAGATGAGATTAATCCCTTGACAACCTTTGCAGGCGCACTTAAAAATTGCTCCCAAATGTCACTGCTGCCACCGCCGAGATTTGCGGAGGGTGGAAACAGGGAAGGAACAAGCACCGTGCAGAAATGGGGACACATCCGACGCACATGATCCTCCCCTATACATACACACACACACACACGCACACACACACACACACACATTCTTTAAATGTATTTCCTTACCCTTCTTAGCATTCACAGAACACACACACAAACTCGAGGCACAAGCCATCGCCCGCCCACATGCAGACACACACCTTGCACCCTCCTATAGATTATGTTCTTGTTATACTGACACACACATACCGTGGCAAATAAAACTGTATCACTTCGAACTGTTTGAGCAGCGACAGCAGACACACGCATTCACACACAGGAGCAGTTGTCCTAACACACACACAACACTTACAGCTTGTTCCCCAGATTGCCTTTTACTAATTTGTTCCCTCCGAGTGAGAGTTTGTTTTTGATTTAATGTTTCTTTATGGCTCTTGGTGAAAAGACACTTTGAGATTTATTTATCAAGGAGACAGATATGGCTGGAGAGGACCTATGGCCCAGAGCTGCTTTTTTATTCGCACATAAATTCACATAGTCGAATTTCAGCGCTGACAAAACACCTCCAGTCATCCACATGGAGCCTCAAGGGGTAGTTCAGAGGCTTCTTATCCCAGCTTGTGCTCGCCCTGTTGGGGTTTGGTGGACAGGTTGGCCTGGGTGATGGTCAAACACCATTGCACCTTCTAGATCAACTTCCCAGAGGGAGTGTTATGGGCAGTGGGGGTATCTCTTTCCTAATGACCCAAAGAGTGGCGGACATACCAACTGTCAACACACATCCGCCTCCCCCTATTCCTCCACCCATCCCTCCCTCGTGTTTGTTTCTCCCCGTGCGGTCTCATCGTCATGCTCACGGTCTTTCCTGGTTGTTTAGGTTGTTTTTTCTTTCCCAGAATTCACAGCTGGTATTGGAGGGGGGAGAACGGAGAGAGAGTAAAAGAGTGTGTGTGTGTGTGTGTGTGGGGGGGGGGGGGGGTACACATAATTAGATTGTAAATGCTTTATGATATTTGAGGACTTCAAAGGGCACAACTGAAATGATGAGCGAGTTTTCTGTGTGTGTGTGTGTGTGTGTGTGTGTGTTTACGCCTCTCTGTTGACAAGTGCTTCTGCGTGCATGCTTGTTGTCCTCCTCGTGCCTGCTTGTTATGTGTATCCGTGTTGTGCATTATCATTATCAGAGGGGGCAGATGACCCCTCTTTCTACCGGCTTTGCGGCAGTAAAAAAACACTCAGAAGTTCATTTCACACCAGCGTGTGAAGAGTTCAGCAGGAGCCGCAGCGTGACTGAAAACAATGAGCTTTAATGTGTTAAAAATGAGTTGCAAAGTGCTGTTACCCAAAGTTCCACCGGCATCTGACCCCCACACTCAAACATAAAATGGCACGCGTGACTGTTTTCATGAAACAAGTCATTTCTGGTAATTACAGTTATTTGCGGCAGCCGTCCCTACACACCAATTACATCCGTCTGGGGCATTTCTGTGTGTGTGTATCTATCGGAGGGGGGAAGTTGAAAGCAAACAATTGTCGCATGAAAACACTAAAACAAAATTTGACGAGACAATGATATTTTTCATCTGTCAACTTGTCCTCTTCAACTTCAAAAGTAGGAAGCCAACCTCTGACCTGCAGCGAGAGAGGATTAGTCAACATCCTGTCCGTTGGTCCGTGTCCAGCTCAATTTCTTAGCATGATTATTGTGACCGTGTTTATCTTTGAACTTTGATGAAATATGTTACATGACAAAAAAAAAGGGGCTTTAAAGTTGTTTTTGCCGAGCTGAAGGGATGTCATTTAAACAGAACATAATCCATAATCTGAATAACAAGCAGAGATGTTCGTTCTCTCCCTCCCTCCCTCTCTGTGACACAGCTACATAATGTCTGTCTGTCGCTGTCTGAATGTAGGCTGTGGATCTGGCAACACACTTTACCAGCACACACACACACATACCACACACACACACACAGAAAGAGCTGTCCTCTTGCACAGTAATGTTTATTTATTGGAACATTTTAGAGACGGCATACTTCTGTCTGTAAATTGACAGCTTGGCTCAATACTGAAGGGAAAAGCTCACTGGACCGCTGCTTCCTTTTCAAGACTGATTGATTGGCAAGGATGGAGAAAGAAAAATATCCCACTGATTAAGACTGTACATGTACATCTGAAGTTAAATATAAGAGTAAGCCATTAGTAAAGGGTTGTGAGTTTTTCATTTTCTAATAATTCATCTATTTGCAATTGTTAGTGTAATGTTTAAATTGAGTTTGAATACTCTGCACCTCTTCCAGGAGGCAAGTGGTCAAGTGATCCATTGCAAAAGTCTTAGAAGATTATGTTGGAGGAGAGACTGTTCACAACCTGTGGTACTGCACACTTGAACATGTTTTTTTGAGCCATAAACTATATTATATGACTGTACTGCGATAAAACACATTAATGCTGGTGTTAATATTGACATTAATATAACACTTCATACATTAATATTGGCATTTCATGCATTGGAAATGACTCAACATGCCATCTGCTGTTTTAAATCATCCTGGATCTTGCAAGGACAATGGTGACATAGCGTAAACTGTTCCTCTAAACGGACATGGTTGACCTTTAAGTGGGAGATGGGTCTGTGGAACCACGCTTGGTTATGAATGTATGCTTTTGATACACATCATGCACACTATCTTTATCTAATACTGTACTTGGTATTTTGGTTGGTGGTTTGGACAGCTTTCCCCAACAACACACACATACCAGGAGAAATTCATACCAAATCAGGCATTTGGGTGTATTGCTGCAGGGGTGTGTGGGGTGTGTGGTGGGGTTGGAGGAAAATGGTTTGTTTATTTGTGCTGGACATACTTGCTTTGAAATAATCTGAAAATAACTTTTTATTTCTCTGATTCACTGGCTTTCTCAATACCGACGCTGACTCACTCTCATTCACTGTCTATGTCACTTTACCACTGCTTTCACTCTCTTCTCTCTCAAACCATCGGACACAATCCAAAGGAAACTTCTTCATGGCGTAGAAGCTGGGTGCATGAAATAAACCAAGCCAGAACATAACAGGTAGAGAATTGTAGTTTAGTGAATGAACAACACCTGGATAGCCTCAGTTTCAGTCACATTTCATGCTGACTGTGGAGGATTTGACCCGTCTGATCATCGGATTGGCCACCACAGCATGAAGTTGGTGCATTTTTACAAAAGTTGAATCTGGCTCAATTTCCCTACTGCACATCGCAGCGTTTTGTTCAGCAGCCCCTGCAGCCCGCACTACTTGAGCCAAAGTGCTCGTCACGCTTTTAAATGAATGGGAAAACCTGCATGCAGGTCTGTGCTGTCTGCATTTTTTAAAATTACTGCACTTTTATTTCTTTTGTTGAACCTAAAGCTTCTAAACTCATTACTACCCCCTTACTGCACTATAAATGTCTGTCTTTCTTTTGTTTTAGTCTATCTCACTGTATGTTATTTTGCCTTTTAAACATTATTTTAATGCATTTCATTGCCTTATGAAAAGCATGTTGAATCGCCTCTTCCTACATTTCCATACCTTACATTATTCAGTCAAAGATTTTCCACAACTTGACAGCCCAGAAGTTATTTTTTTATTGATTTTTTTTTTTTTACTCATCCATTAACTCATTAATACATATTACAATGTACCAAAAATTTGAGGATAAGCGGTTGAAAATAAATAAATACAGATAATGAATGGATAGACTTTTAGCTTGCTCAAATGTCAAATAGTGAAATAAAAAGGTTGAAAGTACACATCCAATGTCAGTAGGAATGACTGTCAATGAAAAACATCTATGTTAAATCAAAGTAAATAATCTCGTGATCTCCTAATTAAAAGAGCAGTTGTCATTTTGGTCATCATGTATAGCTTGTGTTTTTGCTCACATAGAAGTTTGCCTGACTGTAGGTCGAAGCGTTTCATCACCAAAAAAGCTTTGGAGCTCGCAAACTTCAGCGTTCAACCAATCACAAATTAGTATTTGGATTCTCCCAAAGGAAAACAATGCACACTTTCTTGTGGGCATCTGCTATTTCCCATGGTTTACACAGTGAATGTAATGTTCAGTTTAGAAATTCCCAGCTGGAATTCCTTCGCGTTGTTTATTGCCGTTTATTGACATCGCAGCATGTAGTTTCTGTGTCATTAATCACTCAAATTGTCACAAAAAGAATCCACTGTTTCCATCTGGGCCCACCAATGTGCAGCTTTAAAGTATATGCAGCGTTATATACTTTTTGCAGACATCGCTAGAGATCATTGGAGATGCATTAAGTGCATTTACAGATAGGACGTACTTTATGTTCTACATTCGAACATTGTCTAACATGCTCAAATTATTGATAATCTTCATGTCTTAGCTCCATAATGACGTATTATGACTTTCTGGATTTTTTGGAACATCAATACAAACCTTGATATCAGAGTAAAAAGCTCTGCTGTGTCAGTCTGGGACTTCATCTTTGTCAGTGAAGTTATCCCACAGACCTCCAGTCCTTGGCTCTGTGTACTGGTCCATCCTCTGCTGAAGTCAAGCTCTTCGACAGTGTTTATGGAGCTGTGTTTTGTGGTCAGTGTGGTCTCTCTCTTGTCCCAGAGGCCTTGTAAAGAGTCTCACCACGGGGCTGCTCAGCCACACTGTGCTCCGACCACAATACCAGAACTCACACATCTGTCGAGCAGCAACATGTCAGAGCTCCAAATTTATGTCCGGAACCCCTACAGGACACGAGGAAGACTGTGTGTGTCTCACTTTGGGTTTGTTCTCCGGCTCAAAAAAAGTTGTTTTAGTTTTGCGGTACAATTCATCTTCATACAGAGCCTTTGTTATAAACCTCCTGAAGGTGAACTCAGACAGATTTGGGTCAGATTGGAGCACAGAATCTGTAACTCAGTAACACACAGGTTTCCACATCCTTTGTAAAAAATCTTTATTCACCTTTCAAACAACTTCTTTTTTTCTAAAGATGAACCATTATTTGTTTTTCATTGTGCTATCTATTATTTCTTTTATAAAATAGTCGGAATGAAAGCAGTGATGTGAAATAAATTCCAGCGATTGTGCACGATCTTTGGAATTTACCTTTTGATTAACGCAAGAAAAAGCTTTTTCAGTTCCATAAAGCCTTGATTTAAATTCATTTAAAGCAGTTCAGAATAGAGTTTCGGATTGTGAATGAGATTGGATTGGAATTTCAATGAACATCAGTGCACTGAATTTTTCCATCACATATGTTCAAATACACACACATATTGCTGGCCTCGTGTCCCTGCGACGACGGCTAACACATGCCGTTTAAACAATTGCCCCAATCCCCCCTTATCTTCAGGAGTTATAGGCCTAAATCTACTCATAATACACAGCTCACTGAGGGTGTAATCCCTGGGAACATCAGAATAAATCCAGGCTATATCCGCTGCATGCAGTCTAGCGGCCAGAGCCAGGGCCAATATGGTGTGACTGAGAAAGAGGAGCAGGAGGTGGGTTAGTCATGGGCTCTAATGGACCAGCTATGAATTCATATTAACACCAACCCATTAGGACACCTCCATCCAGGAAATCCCTCTGACCCTCATGATACAACAGCTGTCCCAAGTTTGAATTTTAAACCGACAATCCCTCTGCTGTCACGTCCCTGTTCCCTGTGTTTTTCCTCCCTTCTCTCTGCCATTGCTGGATTGTCCTGATTCGTCCCAATCGGAAAAAAAGTCTTAACAATTCCACACAGGACCCAGGGGCAGGGAGATGGAGCCAACTGGCACATTTTTGGTTGCAATGAGAGGGGACACAAAAACGCAGAGAGGACAAATACGTGACGACAACCAAGAGGACAGTGTGTCTTTCACGCACCCTTTTGCAACCCCTTTTCAAAATAAAAAGGAAACAAAGCCGGCAAAATCAAGTTAATCCCTAACTCTGATTCAAAGTCAACTGTCAGGACACATGGCTGTCTGCTGCATGGCTTGTGGCGTCTGGAGAGCACGCATGCTGGGGAAATCCTTGTCATGTAAAAAAAAAAGAAAGTCCAAAGCAATGAGAGGAGTAAGTGGGCTTTTTAATCTTGGAGCAAAATGAAGTGACGAGGCGATCAAATTAAAAATGCAAACTTGAGCTAACCCCCCCACACTTCACTCTTTTTTCTGTCTCTCTGCCTTTCTTTCCCAGGCCTGAGTAAGCAGCCAACACAGCCATCTTAGAGTCTAGGAGAGGGGAGGGGGTATGGGGGTCAAAGCCCCTTGGGCTCTTTGGCTCCTTGGCTGGACAACAGTTTCCTGGCCTGAAGGGGTCAGCGGTGGGCTGTCTGAGAAACTGGCAGCCATTGGGGTTCCAGAGGGGATGTTGTTCAAGAGGAGGAGGAGGAGGAGGGGGTATCTTGTGGCTGGTTGGCATGGAGCGAACACTGACAGTTTCCAAATAGCGTTGTTCCTGCCAGGGCCCGCTGAGCTCTTACACATTACGCTACACACAGGAAAAGACCAGAGGCACTTGAGGCCTGGCGCTATAAAGCCCCTGACAGATTCATAGGAAAACGATAGGGTGCCTTATTTATTTAGGGTGTTCGAACTGTAATGTTTCACAACTCTCAATACTCCAAACAATTATATGGTGCAACATGGGGTATGAAGAGTACAATTCCTTGTAGAAAACAGACTTCATGAATCTCCTGATAATTGGTACAAGAATTTCCTAGAACTTATTCATATCTTCGCGCAGTGTAACTTTAGCAGTCCTTAATAATCATTACACGGTACATTATGTTAACTGTATTGTAGGTGTTTCTACACCTTGGTAACATCTTAATATATTTCAGGTTTCTGTCTCTCCAACTTACAATCACATTACAACAGGACTGAAAGGCGTTTGCTACCTTTGCTTTGATGTCAAGATCAGACTACATGACATCTGCCCGCTAATGGGCCGATTCCGACATACGTGGGGCATCGAGAAGAAAAATGAGCATCAGGCTTGACAAGTGCTATGTTGGATATCATTGTGGAAGACGACTGAAGCAGCATCTGGGACGCCTCTTGATGTCCCAACAAAGAGAATGTCTGAACTATTGTGCTATTCTCTCACGTTTGACAACTTCTACGACATGTTCCACAATGGTAGAAGCGTTTCATTTCAATGAAACTGTGGCCGTTCAGGACCATTTCAACAAATTGTATTAATCCGTATGCAGAATGCGTGGATGCATCCGATCACATCTGGAGATGGTCGATTGCTTCCTTTGACCTGCGTCCACCAGGCCTGCCTGCCTAACTTGCATATATTTACATACATCACAGTGCTAGAATCAAGAAGAATGCCTATTAATACCAGGTGTGAATGAGGGTGTTGGGTTGGTTGTCATTATCCAGATACAGATCACATGTTCATAGCAGGTTGAAATGGGGCCTAAATTTATGCCGTGCACCCACACACTCACACTCTTTCTAGCGACTGAGAAGGGAAAAGGTAGAGTCTACCCTCACTGCAGAGTGACGGTGAACGTTTCCGGGTTCATTTTCATTCATAAAACCTTGTTTACATATGGAAAGGTCTAGAAACCTGGTTGGGTCAGATGGAACAGTGCAGTTCTATCCTCGCACCTTCTGCTTGATCACCTCTGTAAAAGCTGTAAAAGGCCGTAACATATGATTGGTCGTGGTCCAAAGGGCAACTCACCATGTCCCTCAGCCAAGTCAGCAAGAATTTATGGCTCTGTGATGAATCCTCAGGGGTGCAGATCCGATGTCAGGACTGTGGGGGGGCACAAAAGTGATTTTTTGCCTGTATGCAACTTAGCATGCCACCATAACTCACAACTTTGTAGAGGCTCGCCATGTCATTCAAGAAGTACTGCACAGGGAATCATTTGTTGTGTTTACTTTTCTTGTTTATTTGTCTTAAACAGCCAACAGTGCATATCACTCCTTACTTTACTGTTATATTAGTAAATCATGTAACATCCACTCACGTTTTTATCATTCGCCCCCTCTGACCCTCCCAGATTCTTCTCACCATCTTCCTTTTCTCGCAGTGGATGGGACTACTTTATGTACAAGTAACTGATATGGATAAATATCAAAATATGAAGCCTTAACCAAGTTGTGTGAACTAACTGATCATGTTTTTACAATGTTATGCTGGTAAGCAGGTAAAAACACAATAAACTCAACAGTTGACCCAACAAAATCTGATTTATTTAGATACATTTATATAAAATGTATATAAAATCATTCCTTGTTTGTTTTCGTCTGTCAATTTCCAGGACTCCCTGGAAGAAGAGATCCTGTATCTGTGTAACTCGTCTTATCTGTATCTGGACAACACCTGGATAAATTAAAGGATAAATAATTTTACAGCTTGACAATTAATTCATATCTATTCATTTATATAGTCATAGTAAAAAAAATCTTGATCTTTTTTTGTACAGTTTGCTACAGGTGCTACATGCATGCAGTGACTGAATGTCATGCGCGTGTTGTGCAAACCAGTCACGGAGGGTTAAACAGGGATACCACCAAGCAGGGAAAGGCGGGGGTCCAGCATAGCAGCGCTCATAGGTTCACAGACCGTTGTCTGTAAATGCAATGAAAACATTTGGCTACAGCAATTTATTGATATTAGAAAATATACTTTTTTATTTTTGAATACTTAAGTACAAAGGATGTTTTGAATAAGTGAAGTGATATATTTGTACACATACAAGTCAAACTGCGCTAAATTATTTTGGGGAGTTAAAAGAGTCGTCTGTTCTTGGTATTCCTCTTTTCTTGTGTTCTTCAAGTATCTCTAATGCAGATATCAAGTTTAAATACTTAACTAACAGTACAGGAACTTTACAGGAGGATGATCTGAACAACTATTCGCACTTTTCTTTGTCTTTTCAATGTAATTTTTAATCTATGACTTTTCTTTCTTTACTCTTATGTCATTTTATATAAAAAAACTTTTGATTTTGCTCTCCATAAAAATATATCCTGTCAAAATTATACAAATTCAAAATATGAACATGCTGCATAACAAAACAAACAAATTGGAAATATGGAAATATAAATAAAATTTGTGCTTTTCAGCAATAACAAATCAAATCATTTGCTCTTATGTCATTTTATCAGAGCTAGACGCCGGGCATCTTTTTTTGTGAGGTCCTGTGTTGTGGGGATTCTCAGGATGGACTGCAGGTGCTCATCGTCAGTGAGACGACTCCTGTGTGCTGTTTTGTTAGTCTTCATCACTGAGAAGAGCATGTCATGCAGAAGGTTCGAGCTGCATGCAGACGGAGCTGCGGCATTTCTGCGGGAATGGAGTGAATAAACTGTGCGGGCCCTGCAGTGTCATACTTTGTCTCAGTGTGCCATTACACTGCAGCTCAATCAGCTCCATCTGAATCTGCACAGGTGCAGTTTCCACATCGACAGCAAAAATTCTTTTTTTGTTCTTCAAAGTCACCAAAGCACCGTGCAAACTCAGTGCGCAGTGCGCTCAGTTTATCAGCAATGTGCGTATTTGGGAACACATTTGTTCAACATTACTTGGCAACAGGGAAAATGAGACAAGTTGCCACATTAGCTCCACAAATGAGACACACGGGTTTACCAGCAATGTCAGTAAACATATACTCCCATTGGTTTTTAAAGGCTCTGGTTTTCAGAATCAACTTTTCTCTTCGGCATCGTGAGGGCTACGTTCACAATAACTTGCAGCATCATAAGCTAGACTTGATTGACGTGGGAAATGTTCGGTAAGGTAGCTGAAGCGCTGCATTATGGGATCTGTATTGTATTGTGTTACCAGCACTTCAAATCGCTGGGCAATTAATAATAATAAAATAAAATGATCTTGCGGGCCGGATATAATTACACGCCGGGCCGGATGTGGCCCGCAGGTCTTGAGTTTGACACATATGATTTAGAGTTTCAGTGTGATGGTGAGCGCTCACCTTTCTGTCATCACCACCATACTGTTAATAATCAAAGTGAAGCTCTGAGGCTTTACATTCGTTATATATGTTATAATATAAGATTTCAGCATTGAGGTACAATCAGGCTACACGGGGGTTGTGGGCTGCTGTGGTTCAAAATGCCAGAGCCAATTTTTTTGTCCCAGTCCGCCCATGCCTGGCACTGGTCTCTCCCTGGGTCTGCAGCTTGAACCTGAACTCTGAGCCTGACACTCCACCACGCCACTCTCCCTATTGTCCTCTTCTGCCTCTCCCCCTGACTGAGAACATTCTGCGTAAAGAAATAAAATAAAAACCAACTTCCTTTCTAGAGGACATGACAGGGCTTCTCTTACTGTAAATCAAATCAAGTCAGATTTTATTTGTATGGCCCAAAGTCACAAAGTACATTTGCCTCGGAGGGCTTTAAATCTGTACAGGGTGTGACACCCTCTGTCCTTAGACCCTCGGTTCGAGTGAGGAAAAACTTGCCCACAAAAAACTTTAACAGGGAAAATGTGGAAGAAACCTCAGGAAGAGCCACAGAGGAGATGTCACGTGTACAGGACAAATCAACACAAACATATTGTGCAATTACAATGAATGATAAAATGATTACAGTAGCAGTGGAACCTGTGATAGAAATAGAGAGACACAGATGCACAACAGCAGAAAATCATCAACTAACTATAAACTGTAATGGAGATATGGCAGCAATAATGACAGTAATAAAATATGTAGTGGACGTCGTGCAGGATCACAGCAGCAGTCATGATCCAAGAAGAACCTGCTGGATGAGAGAGCACAGAAACTCTTGGGAAGAAGTTTAGTCAGGCTGTGAAACAGCCTGTGACTCCCTCTCTACATCCTCTCGACTGAACCTGAACTCTGTGCATGACACTCCACCACGCCGCTCTCCCTGATGTCCTCATCTGCCTCTCAATTCAAAATAAAAATCATCAAACTATGAAACCTTACCTGAGACTCCCTTTCCCCATCATCTTGTCTGGTAATGTTATTTAAGTTGCTCACCACCTCTTCAGCTGTCTTCCTAACTTTCCTTGGCCTAAGAAAGAAATTTCTTATGTCCCGTCTCCTTTTTTCTGCCATGCTTTGGGAAACAACAATGACCTGGACCACACGTACAAACAGGGACAGACACTGGTTAATCATGGAATGATTTAAATAATTTCCCCCTGTGATTATTAAAGTATTTCTGATTCTGATTCAAAATACTTAACTAAACCCCCAAACCACTTTTTTCTGCTGAAAACAAATGTATTTGGGTATGAAGTAGTGTTGTTGATTGATTCTGGTCTAACTCTTGACATTTTAGTCAGAGTATTTCAATTTGGTGTATTTTATTGTAAACATGTAAGAGTGACTGCCCTCTATGGGTTGAAACCCGGCTATTACACTCGAATTTGGCTATTGGCTGAGATGAAGGCCGATGACGCTTTGGAGGTAGCTTTCGTCACGAGCCACCACAGTTCGCCCTGCCCCTCCTATAAAAACTAGCGCTGGCTGCTGCCAGCGGTGCCTTTGTGCACTGCGTGAACTAGCGCCGGTGCTAACGGCTCAAATCGCCGTTGTTGGAGATGGAATGTTGGGTCAGAAATATATTTGTCAAATATTTGTTCCACCATTTTAATCAATAGTTTTTAGATGTAAATCTAAAATGTGAAGGATGTAACGTCTGAAAGGACATTTGTTCAATTTTTAATAATTTAGGGTATTTTTATTGGGGGGGACATGTCTCCGGGATCTGCCCCCATGTGAATCCTCTATGGAAAGACAAATATATTAAGGAGTCAGATCATTGTTCAAGTCTCCTTATCTAGAGTTTGTTGCACTGCAGCTCTGAAGTATGTGTTTGGACGGAGTCATTCCTTCCAGGAGGACTTGATGATGTCTGGCGAGACGCCCGTCGTTTTATTCATCTAACCTTTCCTCACAGTATCCGACGTTGATTTAGACTTGCACTATTTTCCCGTGGCCTTTGGTTTCCCTTAAACCTGCTGCATGCTGGTAAGCTTATTCTGTCTTCACCTCTTTCTTTCTGATCCATAATTCCTTTTACATTGCTTTATCCTTTTATTTACAACCTCTTTATACCCCTTGCCTTTTAACCTCCCCCCCTTCAGCCCTCTTTACTCTTACTTATTTTACCTGTTTCTTATTCCCTTCACTGTGTCCCTTTTTAATCCCTGTGTCTCCCTCATAAACCCTTCTTACCCCTTCTCCCCCCGCTTATTCCTTTTACCCTTGTCCCTCTGCTTCTGTGTATTTCCATATCCCTGAGCTGATTGCCTTGTCCCCTCGCTTGCAGCCTGTTGTATTCCCTGTCTCTCTTCTCATCCGTTTATCACTGGCCCTTGTTCTGTTAATCCCCAAGGGTTTTGTTTATTTGTGTTGGAGCTGCTTTTACAGCTTGCGACTGACCCCACCTATTTTCTCACCAGTCATTTGAACAGCAGGGCTGCTTTGCAGCTACTCCACCAATTAACATACCATTAGCATAATATTTGCATGTGTGCATTAGGGTGTTGATGGGGAGAGAAAATAACAGTTTTACAGGTTTTTTTTTTTTTCTTGTTTCAAAAAAATATATATTTCATGGAATGACGTAAAAAGCGCCCACGGGCTTCTTTATCTCACTTTGATACTGCTGCTCAGTGAACATCGTGTTTTCAAGTTTGCTGTGAAAAGTTGTGTGTCTCTTGTGTCATTGGCCCACCTACACGTTAACATCTGTGAATATCATATCTACTTTTTTAAATTTGTTATATTATGTTTTGATCAAACTACTAAATGTCAATACTTTGCCACTTTAGTGATGTGTTTAAAAAAAACAGCGTTTAGCCAAATCACAGAAAGACAGAAGTTGTTTGAATGTGTGTTTCATGTGTGGTGTAATGTTTCAGCAGAACTGAATTAATTTAATTGTCAGCTCATTGATGTCAAAGGTGAAGAAAAGGGACAATAGAGGAGAGTAAGAAACTCAGGAAGCCTTATGAATGAAAGCAGAACGTGGGCACACATCACTGAGAAAGAAACGGAAGACAAACAATCATGGCAGGAAATCATGAAAGGAAACAAATGTTTTGATGGAGACAGACAGAGAGAGAGAGAGAGAGAGGTGAAAGTAGGCCAGCTGCTGCTGCTGTTGCCGTCATCGCCGATGAAGCCGGTGAGCGTTTCATGTAGAGAGTGGCAGCTGAGCAGAGAGGCGACGTGTCAGGGGCGTTGAGCCAGTTTCCCGGGTCTTGATTGGGGGATCAGCCTCGTGGGCCTCGCTGTTCCACTGCGTGCCACGCCTGTCCCTCACACACCGCCGCTCTCAGATCTGTCACATTAGGGCCGTCGCTCAAACACTGACAGCGCTTTGTGAGTGTTTGTCTCAAGTCACGCTGATTATTTTGGTCATTGAAACCTAACTGAAGAAAGTGGATGTACAGTAGATGTGGAGAGGAAGTTACACCCAGCATCTGGGCTAATGCCCGCTTGGTCATCATCCATGATTCCTCAATCTCACCCAATCACGTTGAGGCTTGTCTCAATCCTTCCTCCCTCCAGAAACAGCAGATGCCAGATACAACTGACTGAGCCTAATTTATCTATTTTTAATTTAAGACACAAGGACTGAGCAGTGGTGTCATGTGATAATGTGATATGTGCTACATGTGAACTGTCACACATTAATCCCACGTGTAAAACTACTCACACTCAAATCACGGAAAATAGAGTAACTGGGTGGCCGTCAGCCAAAATGATGAAAAAAGTATATTTAATATACCATATGGTTGCATATCTCAATTTTATTTTGCATCTCAGCATCTTGTTACTTTATTTTTATGGTTTGAGTGCAGGCACTTTCTGATATGGGATTAGTTTATGGACTCTTAATGCATCAGCCACCTAATATTAATGGCCAGGCACGGAGCCTCTCCTCACTTTTTTTTTTTTTTTGCCTCATTGAGAACGACGGACGACTGGTGAAATATTTGAAATTTTTTGCAGCTTAAGTACTCTGCTGAAATCATTTTTATGAGACTTTTATGATCGCCGTCTTCCCGTTTTAATGATGCTGCAGTTTGTGTATACATCAGTATGTTAGACGGGGGATTAGCCGGGCTGCCAGAATCAAAGATGAAAGAATAAGAAGCAGCGCTACCAGATAAACATGTATTTGTAATAATATGTGGGTTTTGGCCTTGAATTAATATCTGATTGTGAGCTTTTGCTGCTGAAATCAGCTAGACAATAACTCTATTTTCAAAATAGAGAACATACATTCTTAGGCTTTTATTTTGTAATTATTAAACTACGTTTTGTTTGATTATTGGCAGTTTACCAATGTGCTTCTTGTCCTCTTTAAACTGTATTGTCTTATGTATTATTACTGCAGCACAAACAGCTTGAAATGAATTCACAAAGGAATATAAATAACATAAATACAGTCAAATTTAATTCTAATATTACTCATATTTTAATTCCACTCTGCAACAATACTGTGCATGTGTGTGTGTTCAGGTTTTCCTCGTGCATTGTGAAATGTGTGCTCACGCTGTAGATATGTAGTTATATATATATAATATCTACTAGCAGGCCTGTTGGCCCTGGCTGCTCTGCTGCACTCAGCTCTCTAACTGCTCTTGTCTCTGTATAATCCCCCCTCCTCATGAATACATTAACGCAGGAGCCTTAAACTCAGCTTAGCTGGCGGCTCAGCGTCACAGCACATCCTATTACCGACTTTAAATCATTAATGTGACATCGTTTTCACTCAATTTCCAAACACCCACGGTCGAAAACTGCATATTTCACTGAGCCTGTGCAGAGAGAGAGAGAGAGGGCCGCACTCAAAGTCACACAATTGACTGGATGCATGCGCACAGGAGGCGAGCGCTTAGACAAACCTATACATGTGCACGTGATTCAAGTTTTTCTCTGAGCTGTATGGGATTTACACGAGCAGAAAAAAAGTTAGAGCAAATTAAATCATATTGAGAATATGCACGGCAAAATACCAACAAGCATTCAAATGCAAATCTGGAATAGTTTTCACTCTTTTGTCTCAACTATTGTGATTGAAACAGCCAGTGGATAATTGTGATTTAAGCTGAGCTAACTCCTACAGTACACCTTAGGGTGTGTATGTGTGATTTAATCTGTGAGTCGAGCCACCGTTTGCTTCCTCCAGCATCTCGTGTACTGCTGACAATAAAGGAAAAAGAAAAATCTGAATCCCCCTTCCTTGCTCCTCAACTATTCACACATAAACCTTTTCTCAGGTTTTTACCTCCAGGCTGCCTCTGAAAAATTCACAACGCCCAGAGAACAGCTAAGTCCTTCACTCACTGTAGGAGTTGTGGATCTGCCCCCATCGTGCCTCTTTATTGCATCAAAAGGGCTTTTTTTGTGTGTGAAGCTATGGTAATTAGCAAACCACGTAAAATCATCTCCTCGGAGTGCATTTAACTGTTTTTATGCGCAAAGCATCAGGAGCGGGCGGTGGGGGTTGATTGCTGGAACATATGGACACAGATGGGGACAGCATTTTAATGGGTGCACTGAGTGGGGTTTTGTGTTTTTAACCCTTGAAAGTGGAGGCATGAACATCCTCGACATCCTTAAGCGAGCATCAATTAAAGATTTGCTTTTAAACTGGCGACAGCAGCACCGGCGGCTGACATCCAGAGCTCTGACGGGGCTTAGAGAGGCGGTCAGAGAGTACACAGCCTTTCCTTTTTTTGTTTTGTTTTTGTGACACACACATATACACACACACACACACACACACAACACACAGACACACACACACACATTTCACCCCACCACCCCCCTCCACTCCCATGTCCCTTGTTGTGCTTAATTAGGTTATCAGGTTGCTAACGGGCCGTGATTCAGCTCCACGTCTCCCAGCTGGCCCTCTGATTGGAGGGCCAAGAAGGTGGACTTAGCATAATTAACACGTTGTTATGGAGATGATTTAATTGTTTCGGCGACAAATGGGCAGTGCCGTGGCCGTGATGGCTCACATTGTGCTGCTGCGCAAAGGACGAAAGGAAATATAAAAAGAGTTTTTGAGCCAAAAATTTGACACAGGTGGAATAAAAATAAATCTAAATTATACTGATTTAAAATGCGAGAACCGGATTAAGCTCACGTCACTCCAACATACTGTGCAGACCTTACTCATTTATTTATCTTTCTGGGTTTATTAATATCCTGCAAACAAGCGTGGATGCATTCAGTGTCCTCCTCATGAATAAGTTTTGCTCTATCTTCTCAAAAACACCACACGGCAGTGTATATTTGTATGTTTATGTGAATCTGTTGGAACTGTAAAGCCATTGTGTGAATGTATGTGTTGAAGAAAGAAGTGACCAGGACCAGCACAAGTTTTACCGAACACATTGCTGTCTTTATTAGAGCCTTGTCTGGCAGTAATACTGAAAAAAAAGTGAACTTAGAACAGATGGTGGTGGCAGCCCACGGCTTTTTTTTTTTTTTCCTGTTTTTCTTTATTTCTTTGATATTTTTCTTCATTTTTTTGTGTGAGAGTACTGCGACTCCTGCTTTTCTGTGGCATGGATAACATCAATAAAAGAGACAGTAGGGAGAGAAAAAAGAAATATACAACTTATATTACACTGTGTTATGAACAAAATATAAATCTATAACTCTATGTTATATTTACATAATTATCTTTCTTGATTTTTCAAGTTGAGATGGTAAGATATTTTTTTTTTTACTTGTAATAATTCTTACTTTGTTTTGAGCTCCACTCATGACTTTGATTGTCTTAAATAATATCATCATCATCATCATCATCATCATCAACATCATTTTCATTGTCTTGATATGGGGACAGACCTTGCCAGCAGGGATGATTGACGTCTTAATGCCCCACCCACCCACCTGATACCCTAAAAATGGATTGATCCACTTAGTCCCCTTCTCTCCAGCATCCGGTTGAACCATGGCGTGATAAAAGGGGTGACTATACAGCAAAAATAAGACCCAGAGGCTCATTATGTGGCGTGTAGCGAACATCTACAGCGAGAATGATTGTGGGGATCACTATGTGGCAGCACACCTGAAGAGTAGTCATGGCTCCTGTAGCGTCGCGTGGAGCTCAAACAAAGCAAAGGGCTCCTGATGAGAAGTGACTTTAAAGATACTGTAGATACGTTTGGTTGTCTGACACACACACTCAGACAGTGGAACACCTTTAGCAGATCACGGTAAACATTGCTTACCTATGATTAAAAAAAAACAAAACACCAAACTAAATATATGTACAGGATTTTAAATCTAGACTTCTAGATTTCAAGAAACAAAACAAGGACAGCATAGGATTTGTTTGGTCGTCATGATAATCTCTTCATTTTAAATGTGTGTGTTGGTGATTGTGTTTGTGCATATATATACGGTATATATGTGTGTGTGTGTGTGTGTGTGTGTGTGTGTGTAAGATGTGTGCATGTGTGTGTGGATCCAAGCCAAAGATGCTCCACTGTGTCTTGGTGAGGCAGCCAAACTAGTAAACGGGGACGGGAATCTTTGTTCACAGAAAACAGTTTCCAAAAGTGATAAAACTGATTTCCAAAAAACAAAACAAAACAAAAAAAGAGCAAAATAAAAGAGAGGAAACTTCACATTATACATTATAATAACCATTACAAATAAAATTATAATAACAATAAAAAAATCATGTTCTTCTTTTTCTCTGACTGCACAGAGTCTGAGTGCTTTTTAGAAATGGGTTTGGACATGAAAAGGTTACGTCTTCAGCTCGGAGGAGGGCTGGCGTCAAGTCCGTCAGTCCAGCTCGCTGTCCTAACTCCGCCCGCCCACCCGTCCAGAAGATTAATACAAAACGAACGCATCAAAAAAAGAAGGGAACATAAGAATGCAAAACAAAGCAAGGTAAAATGACAACTTTTGTTTAGATCTAAATACCTACCAGCTAAATAGAATAATGTTTCATTGACTGTCATAGTTTCATATGGTCATAAAAACCCGATAAAGAGGAGAAAAATAAATTATACTGTACATAACTTACTAAACTTAGGAAACGCTGACCATCCTTATAATTATTGTTAATAATATTATTAGACTAGAGGCAGTTTGAAGAGAAATAATAAAATACAGTATTCAAATACAAACAGAAACACTGACTGGCTGACTTCACCTTGGCTCCACCCACTGGGGACAGCAGGACGATGTTGATTGGAGGGAGCAGGAAAACACTGAAGGACAGAACAACAGTTGTATATATGTGCGTGCGAGTGTGTATGTGTGTGTGTGTGTGGTACAGTAAGTAACAGCAGCAGTGTAAGTTGCCTGTCTTTCTGTATCCTACACGTCTTTAGAAGCCTTGTGCAAACAGGAGTACACACGGCACACACACACCGACACACACTCACACTGTCGGATGTTTCAAGCTAAGTCGTACTGATGTTTTGTCCTGGACAAGATCAAGATATATAAGGGACGGAGCGAGAATAAAACTGGTGGATTGTCTCACAACACAGTGCTTTCGTTTCTGCTCCGTGACGCCAGAGAGACTCCCCCTCTCCCCTCCTGAAAATCCTCAAAGTGGGACAGTCCAACGCTGCACAGGTCAGTCCCGACCGGACCGTCCCATTGGATTCTGAACGGGGGAAGGCGTGAGGGAGTGGGCAGTCACAAAAACACAGAGAAAAAAGGGAGGGGGGCGAACCGCTGACAGCACACTGCGAGGTCGAGGAAAAAGATATGTTCTTGTTAAAAATAAACATGTCTGATGTCTTTCAGGTGCTTTACAACAAAAGGGGAAAAAAAGAAATGTCTCTTTTTTCTATTATTATTCAAACTTGTAGCACAAAAACAACAAATCACATTCACAAGCCACTTATTGGCACCGTGTACCTGAGTGAGAATATTATAGAACCAAAGAACAAAAAAAGCTGTTTTTTCTTTTTTAAAAGTGTCTCTTGATAATAAACAGGTCCGCCATCTTAAAGTGTCGTCTGTTAGCCTTTGACAGGTCCACTGTTCCGCTTTTCATTTTAAAATGTCTCCTTTTCTACAAACGGGTCTAAAAGGTTGCTTTCTGAGTGTGATTTTTATTTCTCCTCACTCGTGGCATTACACTCAAACTCTTGCAGTAGTACTTGAATATTCCTCAGCAAACTTCAGAGCTGGCTTGGTCGTCTCTTCCTCCCAGACTCCAGTTCGTGTAACAGTCAGTGTGAGTGACAGGTCCTGTGCTTCAGTTGATTGATCGGATGCTGGTATCAGGACTCCAGTGGGAGGCGTCTGGCTCTGTTAAAAGAGTCCGTGTTAGTCAGGACGGGGGTTGGGGGGCAGGGTGGCGGGGTTTGTGAGACTGGGGACTCAAGGTGATTGGCAAAAGAGAAAGTTTTCTTCCTGATTGGTGGGTTTGGGATTGTGGGGGATTAACCAGCTGTGATTGGCTTGGGGGGAAGGAAAAAAAAAAAAAAGACGGCTCTCGCGCCGTCCTATTGGGTGATATGGTTGTCATTATCGCTGGCGTAATCGGCCTCTTCGTCCTCGTAGTCGAAGTCGTCGTACACGTCACCGTTGCTGTCGTCCAGCCGTAGCTCCTCCTCCTTGATTCGTGGCTCGTCCCCCTTCAGCATGTGGGGGTTCTGGTGATGGTTGGCGTTGGGCTCGGGGCTGCTGGACATGCTTGAGTGCTCTGAGGGCATCTGGGGTGAGGGCATTCCTGCCATTGACAGGGCACTGGGGTAAACCACGCCTGCGGAGGACAAGGGCAACTGACCCTGCTGCCTGTAACACACATAGAACAAAGATTTTAATACATGAACGGCAGCACGACAGATTCAAACTCAGCAGACCTTAGAATTAAGACCAGAAACGGGGAAACAGCTAGTTTTATTCTGTTTGAAGGTAACAACACCTCTACAGCTCACTAATTAACATTATATCTCTGAATGATATGTTGCAGTTTGATGGGGGGTGATGAACGGAGCATTTAATTATCCCTGATGATGAAGAAAAAGGAAATTACCACATCAACATTAGCTACATTACAAGGAGTTTCAATTAGGATTTAATTATTAGAAGAATTAGATTGAATTGTTTTTACTTGAAACTGATCTCTATCATGAAATATACTCATTCTAATGAAAATCTTATTTATTTAAATAACGCCAAACAACAAGTGCTACTTGTGTGCTAATTCTAGTTGCTGTCTTATGATGTGATACACACACACACGCAAAATAAACAGTTCCCCTCATCAGTCCTCTTACCCCACACTAAAGTATTGTCTCATTTCCTGTCTGCGAGACCTCATAATGGCCTTGTACTCGCCGATGCGCAGCTTCTTGCCGTCCACCAGACAAGTGCGTTTGGGTCGCGGCTTGTACTTGTAGTCTGGGTATTTTTCCAGATGCTGCTTGCTGAGGCGAGCCTGCTCTTCGTAGTAGGGCTGCTTCTCCAGGTTGGTCATGGCTTTCCAGCGTGAGCCTGGACAGGGACATGTTAGAACAACAATCAGTTTCAGTTATGCACTGAATCTCTCGGCTACAAAGACCTTTATACAAGGTTAGAAAAAGACTGATCAGACTGGCAAATGTGATGAATGCACAGTAAATAAACCATTAAAGGAGTTTATGATAATTATACAGAACCAAATTATGAATGTTTGAATAAGTGATTTAAATCTAGCATGTACGCCGGCTTTAAGATCAATTACACCGTGTGTGAGGAGCAACTATCTGTGTGGCATGCGTGACCCTTCGTCACATGTGCATACCGACACACTATGACGGCGTTTAAGCGACACACGCACACATGTTGGAAGTTTCACCCGGAAAAAGAGAGCGTCAGAGAGAGAAAACAGGGTTAATGAGGAGAGTGGTGAGGACGACAGGTACTCATCTACGCTAATGAGGACTTCACTTAACCTGCCGTCATCTCGCTAAGCTCAGTTTCTGCTCGGAGGGTTTGTAGCATCAGACCCCTGCATGTGTGTGAGTGTGCGTGTGTGTGTGTGCGTGTGTGGGGGTGTAATCTCGAGCATGTCTTCCCCTGTGTGTTTCATATCTGGTCTGAATTTGCACTTGACTACTGTATGTTTAATGGGTAAAAGCTGTCAGCACTTGGCTGTTCTCTCTCTCTGTCTTTCTCTCTCTCTCTGTTCTGCGATCTGTTAGCAATCGAGAAAGAGAGAGAGACAGAGGGAGGGAGAGAGAGAGGGCTTATTAAAACCAGATTTCCCTGTGTTATAAAACGCTTAGGAGCTCTTTAAAATGTCAGGGCCGATCCCGGCGGTCCGGGGGAAATGTCAGGCGGCCTCGCGCTGCTTGTTTAATGCATAATGAATTATATCATCATTTGTCGGAGCCGTGCTCTCCCCAGCCGTTCATTAACAGCCGCTTACACGATGCCACCGCTTGTAATGAAATCACTGTGTGTGTGTGTGTGTGTGTGTGTGTTTGAGAAAGTGGGAAATAGAACCAGCAGTACATGCATCTTCCTTTGGCTTTGTGTGGTAGTGGGTTAGGTGACAAGATTGGGACAAAGGCACTCGTCACTCAGGGAGCAGTGTGTGTGTATGCGTGTGTGTGTGTGTATGAGTGAGTGTGTGTTTTACCGAGGATCTTGCTGATATTGGAGTTGTGCATGTCGGGGAACGCCTGGAGAATCTTTCTCCTCTCGTCCTTGGCCCAAACCATGAAGGCGTTCATCGGCCGCTTGATGTGCGGCTCAGCACTGCCGCGACCCCGAGCCTCGCGAAATATTCTAGAGTCTGACACGCTGGGGGAGCCTGAGACACATTAGATAGGTTGTTTACAAAAAAAATATTCATATTAGAGTGCAGTGAAAATATAAGTATAGTTATAAAATACTTTTCTTTAATGGATTGAGAGAATTCTTTTGCTTCATAAGCTAAATAAACCAGAAAAAAATATTTTGTTACGTGAAAAATTAATTGTCACAAAGCTGAAAAAAGGTGCCTGTTTTTCTTGGCTAATGGAAAAAAAAACCTTTATTTTAATTCTTTTGTTTTTGTGTACACTACATTATTATGTATGATGGAATATGCATATGATGGAAACTGCTTAATAAAAATGAAACTCCTAAAAGTGAGAAGATCGTTATTTTCCAGTCCTTTATGGCAAATTTTTCTCACCTAAATGGCTGCACATTTGTGTGTGTGTGTGTGTGTGTGTGTGTGTGTGTGTGTGTGTGTGTGTGTGTGTGTGTGTGTGTGTGTGTGTGTGTGTCCCTACCGTCAGAGTCTCCGCTCATGGTGAAGTCCAGCATGGCGTGGCTGAACTTGTCCTCCGCCTGCTGCTTCAGCTGTTGACTCAGACTCTCCAGGGCGGCCTTGTCCTAAACAACACAAACAGTTCACAGTTGCGGTCGGTCAGTGAGTGAGTCAGTGACTGTGAATATATGAATGAGTGAAGACACGGGCCCCAAGTGACGCTGAACACTTGTTCGATTTATTTTAAAACCCAAACACATCATTCTAATCATTTATTGGTTATTTAAAACCTGATATGTATTATTTGATAATTACAACTAAAAACAGCAATTGTTTCATTTAAACATAAAAGTCTTATCAGATGTCTGTTGGCCTGAAGCCAACCTGTTCACAGTTTGGAAGATGTATAAACTCCAAACGCCACAGATGCAACAGCAGAAATCTCACTCATATTCTCCCTTTGATCTGAAAGAAATCAGTTAGTAATATATATTTTTTATAAATGGATCCAAACATGGAGAAAGCAGATAAATAGCAGCAGTGAGTTCAGTTTGTGTTTTGGTTTGTTTCTATGTAAATTTGTGGGAATGTTAATGTCAACCTCAAATTGTTAGAGTGCTGTTTGCCTGCATGCTTGAACACACATCTGTGTGCATGTTTGCATGTGCAAGAATGCTGATTACATTTAGTCCTATTTGGATGTTTACTGTTTTGTGTGTATACTGTATATTGTGTGTGTGTGTGTGTGTGTGTGTGTGTGTAGCCACTCCTGGCAGCCACCTGCGAGAGTGGAGTGCAGTGGCTTGCCTCTCTCTTGTAGAGGCCCTCGAGGGTCGACGCATTAGAGAGAGACAGAACGAGAGAGTGCAGCGCGGACGAGAGCGAGGCCACGCCGCACGGCCCCCTGGGTATTTATTACAACCAATAAAAGGCTGATTTACTGAGCATTTACATGCTTAATGCAAGCAGCCGGCACACTCTGCGCTGGAACCTGACTGTTGATGAACACGTGAACACACGCACACACACACACCGTGGGGTGTAACAGCGCCAACGTTTTACAGTTTAATTATACGATTAGGAACGGTACCCAAAACACTGTCGTCTTCTAAAACAACCTTCCAAAAAGTGTCCCTCTCCATTTACATGTGACCCTGGTGAGCAGGCTGGCTGGATGGAGGGAGGGCAGAATGATAATGAAATGCATTTTCTCTGTTTTTAGTCCAGCAGAATTTAATTGTTAGACATAATTTTCCCCCTTAGATTGGAATGAATACGACTAAAAAGACAGACGGGAGATGGTAGAATACCAGTCAGACACACTGCGGAAATAGTCTTCTTTTTTATTTTGCAAGTCATTTAAAAAATATTTTTATTTAGGTTTTCTTATGCTTTAAAAAAAAGGAACAATAATCTGCCAGTGGGTTGGAATGACTTCGTCATTTTGTATGTAAATGAGACTTTTCCTCATTTCACACAAATGATCAGACTCATTCAAACCTCGTTCAAGGAAAAAAAGAGCAAAAATATGTCTCACACGTTTACATTTTAAGCTTCAATGCACTGTTACAAAGGGCTTTTTTCTGTGCGCGCGCGCGTGTGTGTGTGTTTGTGTGTGTGTGTGTGTGTGTGTGTGTGTGTGTGTGCGTGAGACAGCGATGGAGATGAACAGAGAGACAGAGTGGATGACAGGATAGTCTGACATTAAGCCCCGGTACAGTACATGAGAAAAGTGGATTGAATGGCTGACACTGGAGCCAAGACACAAAGTAGCGACAAAACTAATCCTCTGAGTGTGTCAGAGATGACACTGTTGTATCTGAGCGCAGAGAGCTCGCCGGCTTCACACTCGCACGCGGCACAAAGCCAAAGGGCCGAGGAAACAGGAGTCAGTTCGAGCCGCGTGGCTTAAGAAGCTGAGAGAGTGTTACGGTTTATCCAAAAGTAATCTAAAATTCCAGGAGATTCCAGATGATTTTTAGATTAATACATATTTTTATATTGGACACATAACACTACAGAACTAAATATCTATTCTTATTTAGCACGAAAAAAGGAAAGATATACTCCTGAATAAGGCTGATAGAATTCTTAATAGTTAACAATAAAAGGAAAACCTTACTTTTTCACCTCATTTCACTGAAATCTTCTCGATGACATGCAGCAATTTAACGAGAAGAAACAAATATTATATAATAAAATGAAGTCTAGTATTTAATTATCCCCTGCAGTGGAGTAAAATAGCTAAACACCTCCATCTACTGCGATGAATGTGTGGAACAGGCTGCAAAATACGTCCCGACGTTCCTTCACTTCCCAGCAGAATTCATCCATTTCCCTGACTTCCCCCAGTGTGAATCTAATTGGCTGTTAGACCGAGCCTTCATACTGTATCTACAGTATTTTAACACATTTACACTCTGTCTACATGTGTAAAAAAAACACACAGATCAGTGTGTGTCTGACTGTTTGAAACACATCGGATGAGAGGGTAAAAAAAAAAGAAAAGAAAACGGACGAAAGAGACAGATAGAGCTGTTGAATGTCAGCTGTGCAGATGCTTCAAGCACACTGTTGCTGTGTGTGTGTGTGTGTGTGTGTGGGTGCGCGTGCACCAGCTGACTCCCAATGTGTTTAACAAATAACCACAATTTAGCCACGCTGCTGAGGAGCCGGCGCCGTCACTTCACATTACCGTCTCCCTGACACTCTGCTCTGCCACACACACACGCACAAACACACACGCACGCACACGGCCCTGCAGTGCGCCTCACAGACACACACATTACCTCTGAGACGCCTCTGGTTTTACCTTATCTGGCCCTGTTTAGCTTCAACACATTTTAGCGAGCACATTGTACAATGAGTTACCTCCTACATGGTGCGGTACGGATAGCATATGGCAAGACAAATTATTACACACTGACAATGAGACGGTACAGTGTGTGATGACTTTAGAGACTTTTGATCTTTTTGAAAAATGAATTTAGACCTCTGGAATCTGTTTTCTTTTCTTGAGATAAAATCCCTTAATTCAAAAAGAGATGCATACTCTTCATTTTATTTTATTTTTTTGATGCTATTGATGAGGATCATTATCAATAAATTATCATAATTTATATTTTTATGCAACAAAGAAATGTGCAAATAAAAACTGCATTTCAGCAGAATACAAATGAAGACTTTAAAGCTCCAATACTGATATTTAAATATAATGTGTAAACTATCCATATAATATATTTATATTGCAATAGTTCACATAATTTAAAGTGACAGCTGACCTTTTCAACTGATGGAATTAAACTCATAACGCTGTAACACACTGGAAAACAAAATAAGTACTACTGTATGTTCCAGGTTTTAAAGTGGAAAAACTTTCAAATTCAGAACCAAAAAATTATTTTTATCCTCTGCAGCAGGTTGTCAAACTTTGTTGCCTGTTGCTAAGGTTACAGCACCCTCTGATAAAGTGTGCTTTTACACAGATGTGATTTTAAGTGGTCTACCTTGTCCGAGCGCCCATTGTTGAGGCTGAGGTTGCTGACAGCGGCGACCTTGGCGTCCAGGACCTGCTGCTCTCTCTTCAGCTGCTCCTTCATCTGCCGGGCCTCGGCGAAGGCCTTGGTCACCGCCTCGTGGTCGTTCAGGTAGGCTGTGGAGGACAGCGACGACAACAAGTCTGCTGAGACACACAGACGGACACACAGAGACACAGAGAGAGGACGGGCAATTAATTGTGATATGTGATTCAAGTTGAGTGTCTTCATCTACTGTATTTTTGTGTGTTTAAAATAATAAGAGACAATAATGAGAGGAGAATGTGTGTGTGTGTGTGTGTGTGTTGGCAGGAGGTTTTCATCCAGAAAAAAATCTTCCCTTGAACCATGAGGTAAAAACACGTTGTGTGTGCTTGTGTGTCTTACATAAACACACAATGACCCTTGACTGTCGAGCCGGGCATGTGAGTCAGAGCGTGCCACTGGCTAGCCTTGCTACACACTGCCCACAGCCTTCCCACCTGCCCTCAGCCATAAACACACACACACACACACACACACACACACACACACACACACACACACACACACACACACACACACACACACACACACACACACACACACACACACACACACACACACACACACAGCCACTTCTTTAACCCCAGACATGTTCTTTAAATCCCATTAAAACACCCACCTTTTGCACAAACACACACACACACACACACACACACACGCTCTTCCCATCTGAACCCTCACAGTTCCACTTCACAGCGAGGTGTCCAGATGACTCTTATTACGGCTAAAAAGTCCTGCTAATTTCCCCAGTGGAGAACATCTGTCCAGCCACCTACTGTAACACAGATCACATCTCCCTGCTCCTCCTCGCCGCCTATTATTTGTATTATTTCCGCAGCTTAGCCGAGGAGGCATCTGCTCAGACTGTGTGTGTGTGTGTGTGTGTGTGTGTGTGTGTGTGTGTGTGTGTGTGTGTATGTGTGAGGTTGTGTGCACCGCTATCGCCTCTCTCTATCAGTCGGGTTAGCTCTTAACAAAGAGCTGCGGCTGGCTTATGGGGCCTTTATCAGCGCTAATCCACACCGCTAATGCCATCTCAGGCCAGATTACCAGCTTCAGATTGGTAATGACAGAGCCGTGAACTCTTTCAGAAGTCATAACCGGAAAATCTGGATGTGAGCGAGGGCCAAAAACAAAAAAAAGTGGTGGTGGAGGAGGCGGCGATGGTGGGTGGGCGGGGTGGGTGTCGAGAGAGGACAGAAGAGGGAGAGCGGCGAGGGCGATGGAATCGGGTGGCAGTCAATTTTAATCTGGAGTCAAACGAGAGGGAGGGGGACAGATAGATATTCTTGCGCTCATGAATGTGTGTGTGTGAGCCTCGCTTAAACTGACAGCGATGCCAAACATCCAGACAAGTGAATGTGACCCAGATAGAAGGGGAGGAGGGTTTCTCTCTCGCTCCACACACACACAAGTTTTGTCTTTCTCTGAGCGCTAAATCACTACAGACAGGCGCAATACATTTTTGACCACAAAAACACTCCGGCAGAGAGGGTCAGGGGGGAACTGCGGCTTTTCATGACAGGAAGACAAAGACAAATGTGTGATCGTGGTAGAAGTTACAGGCGCTGACAGGCCTTCAGTTTGGTTTGAGATGGATGGATGGATGAGATGGATGAAGCAGAAGAAAGAGAAGCATGCCTTTGGGTTGGAATGTGTCAAAAAAGAAATAGAGGTGCACCGTGGAGAAAGTGGAAGCAGACAAACAGATATTCATATAAACATATATATTTATACAGGGCTGCAGTGTAAGGGGAAGCTACTCAGTTTAATCATCTCATTACCTGCAGATATGACCCAGATATTCTAAAAAGCCTTAGTGAGCATAAACACTGTAATCTTGTGCTGTTTTGCACTTATTGCTTATAGCCATATTTTTCCAGGCATATATCTTCATGACACACATTTATACAATACTGAGCCTCATTACAAGTGTTACAAAACTAATGTAATGCATGTTAAATGAGGCTCTGTTAAACCCAGAATTATGCTGTTAACTATTAAAATTACCAATTTAATAAATAAATATCATATATTTGGTGATGGAAGAAGTATTGGAGTGTAGCAGTCAGTAATGTACTTCAAGGTATCAAGAAAAGGCATGTTATGAGAAAATTCACCTATTAAGAGTGTTATATTCTTTTTATATTGCACATAATTGGATAATCATTATGAATTTATTAATATGTAAACTGCAATTTAATGTTGGTTTAAGTAGGTTGAGGTCATTTTAAATACTTTCAGGTGGTTTAATCTATGAAAATGTACATATTTATGAAGCGACCATATGTTTTATATGTAAAATCCTGAAGTTAAAAATACAATATTTGTTAGTATTAATAAGAGTAAAATGAAAATACACAACAGTAAATTACATTCGACCACTGGCCATCACACAAAAGGTTTTTACTCAGAATCATGTTTCTTTAACGTATTAAATGACTCCCAGAGTTACAGTGTGTCCCACTGTAAAAAGAAAATTCTGGATTATATTTGTTTGATTATGTGTGGTGCGTACATTGCCGGGCACCGGATCGCTCGCCACAGTTTTGTCACCTTTTTAATTTCCACTACATGTGTGTCTGTCCTTGTTTCTGTCTGAATTTAAATAACCTGAACACACATTCATACTCTGTAACACCCACCCACACATTCCCACAAACACAGAGACACGGAGACAGACACACACTCACTCCCACATCAAAACGACCGCCTCTAGACTCTTTTCCAATTTGTCTGCCTCCTCTATCCCCTCTGAACTCGTAACAGGAATCCTAATACGACTATGAACTGTAACAACAAATGTGCTGGTGAGCGGCTAAACTCGGTGGCAACAGATGGGACCATGAGCTACGACATAACTGGGATGTGCAACACAAAACACACTGGTCCTCACACACGCAAATAATTCAACAGGGATCACACACAAACTTTAAACACTGTAATCCATTTTTCTGAACAAAAAACATCTGGGACTGCAAATCCACTAATCTGATATTAAATCTGCAGATTTGTTGAAAAACAGTGAGATTAGCCAAGAAGTCAAAAAAAAAAAAAAATGACAAACTGCCTATTGCATAGGAGGAGGAGGTGGGATTGTGAGCTTTTGTGTGCATTCGAGTGTGTGTTTTGAGAGTGTGTGCTCTCATTGTGTCATTAATGCTGGGTGTTTGCGCTGTCCTGGCTCATGTAAGAGGCTTGTCTAATCTCATTGGTGATACCTCCTGTCTGTCATGCGCTCCTCTCTTTATTATTCCCCCGCTTCATCGCTCGGGAAAGTGCTAATCCCCATCTCTCTCTCTCCTTCCCTCCTTCCCCTCACTCCCATGTCTCTCTGTCTCTTTCAGTCACTAATAAACACATAACAATGAAGCAGCCCGGAGGCAAATAGCGGCACGGAGGAAAAACACAAACACACTAATTATAGCCTGTTACATATGTGTAATATTTGAACTATCAGTGTTGCGTGAAAAATGGATTAAGAGTACAAAATGGTGATTCATTTATGTCATATTTTATATATGTGTGCATATGGCCGGGAATGATTACGATACTGGCACTTGCAACAATGGCACTACAAGGAAAATGCTATTCTTGTCATCCCGCTACCCGCAAAGCTATTACTGTCTTCCGAAAAGACGTACATTGTCATTGTGGGAAAATGATTTTCATAAAAGTGTACTGAAGTGTGGCAACACTGATATTGTACATTTACACTCTGTATGCATGCAGACTCATTTCTGTTTGGACAAGCTGTTTAGGAGTTTGTGTGCATTTACGGGAAATTTGCGTTTATTACAAACATTAGAGCATCTGAATTGCTGAGATTTGTCTGATCTATCTGATGCGGCCGATGTGGCTGAATAGCTTGCTAGCTTTGTCTAAAAAGCTCTGATTGGTGAAACGTCTCTCCAGCCAGGGGGAAACATCCATGAATAAGCACAAGACCAGATCTGTTTGAACTGCTAAACAAATCGTAGATGTGCAGCGATTTAGAATAGTCTCATAGTACTTTGTTCTCAGTAACAACTGATATTTTGTTTGAATAAATTATTTTCCTTAACCTTTCCTGTGGTGTGTGTGTGCGATGGATACTTAAGTCCACTTACCAATTGAGCTGACTCTGGTCGGTGGTCCTCCGATGCTGGAGGGGGCGATGCTGTGCTTCATGGAGCCGGCATGGCCCAGCTTGGTGGCGGCAGCAGCAGCAGGGACCTGTGGGGAAGTTGGGGGGGAGTTGGGTGACTTGCTCTCGGATGCCTTAGGCTTGGCCGACAGGTTCAGTGGCTGTGCACCCTCACTGTCCTGCAAAAACCAAAACAGCACAGTTTCGCCTGCTGTGACCACCGTAAGAATTTGGAAGCTGGAGGCAGGGGGTGGGACCCCTTCTCCTTCCTCACAGAGACCACTCGCAATTGAGGCTTTAACACGTACCAATTAACGGGAGCCCATGCACAGCAATCTAAGGCAGGCCTTGTTGGACAAATGACAAGGTGCATGCCACTGCCCGTATCCAAACAGCTCATCCAAAGCGAAACAAATAACAGCACAGACAAAAATAAATACTGCTGTATTTTGGTGCAAACCACTGACATTCACATGCAAAAGAACTGACTTCTCATCACAGCGAAGTTGAGACGATTCATGCACATGCATGTGCACAATCCACATGCAGGCTCCAGCAAACATGCACAACAATGCTGCTCATCAACATGCTCCGGTGGTATGAGCAACAATCAAACACCTAAGGGGGAGAAACGCCTTGAAGTCCTTCTCAAAAACTACAGTGGACGCCTCTCAAAGAACAACACCTCCTTGAGACTGTCTTTACAGCTGCCAGAGTCTGAAGGCCGGTGACGCCTCAATGTATGAAACAGCAAACAGAACAGAGGCCTGCCTGCCTGCCACTTCAATGTGCACTCTCAATTAGAAACAAGGGACCTTCGTGGCTATGAACATGGGAGTGTGTGGAGGAACAGTGGAGCAGCACTTTGTGCCTCTATGACACACACACAGCCCATGCAACCAGTCAAGAAGTTTTAAAGTAGCTGTTTTTTAGGTCCATGTTGGTGATGACAGCAGTGTTCATATATTATAGCCAAACAGGACTTCGATTAATATGCCGGTATCATTAAATTCAGCCATTCATCTAAATCAAAGGATGTCTGCACACAGCGATAACCTCAATACATGTAACAGACAGTGGCCCCTAAATGAATCGGCATGTGGACCACCGCATGACGCCGGGGGCTGTTATCACGTTAATTGTCATGGCAACACCACCCCTGCCGATGACCTAATCCAATCAGGGGGAGCCTCGGAGGGTCACATGACAGGAAGAAAGGAATTAAATCGCCGAGGGGCCAGATGTACACAGACCGCTCTGTGTAATTAAAACTCCACAATTAAAAGGCAGACACAACATGGGCCCGCCAGTAAAGACACCCAGCAACAGTGTCATGAAGTTTAAGAACCCAGTTGTTTTTGTTGTTTCAGGTTATTTTGTTGTACATTAATTGTACCCAAATGCAGATTTTATAAAACCAAGAATAAAGGGAACTTTATTTATTCCAGGTGTGGTCTTATTGTAGCTGAATTTAAACCACAGAATAGAGACATTAATTGTCTTTATTTTCTGGTCATTAGTCTAATTGCTGCTTAGGCTGATACAGTGAGATCCAAAAAGAGAGCAAGTATTGTATGTGTGTGTGGGGTATATCCACTCATTAAGACCGACTTTCCCTGATTCCCACTCCTTGAGTCGTTCTAAGCCTTATGAGCCCCTCACAACTCAATTAAGCCCTTCCAATTAAGCCCCTACATGTGTACGTGCCTATGTGTGTGTGTGTGTGTGTGTGTGTGTGTGTGCGTGCGTGTGAGCGTGTGAGCGCGTACGTGTGCGATGAGGCCTAACCGGATTGTCCTTCATTAGGGGCGTCTTTCTAAATAGATGGAGGACCCCCAAAGATGCCTTCAGTGAGACAATGGGCCGGAGAAGAAGAGGAGAGAAAAGAGAAGAGAAAAACTGAGCAGGATCTTCTCAATCCTGACCCATATTATGGTGGGCTTTGGCTGGGAACGCGTTTGAATATTTATTACAAATAGATAAAGCCTCCGCCTCTTGTACAGTGGATGGGGGGAGTCTCCCCTCTGCGCCAAGCCAAATCCTATGGTGGGAAGGTGGCCAACCTGCATTATGCCAGTGTGGAGGAATTAGTTCAGACAGTGAAGCTGAGAGGCTTGGACCGACTTGTTTGTGTGTGTGTGTGTGTGTGTGTGTGTGTGTGTGTGTGTGTGTGTGTGTGTCATTGCGAGACATTGTTCAACAAGCTCTAAATCTCATGACAGTGTGTGTGTGCGTGTGTGTGTGTGCGAGGCCTCTAAAGCCTCTGAAAGGCTTGGAATCTTGAATTAATACAATTGCTTTTGTGTCTCTCTTGGCTGATGAAACAGTCTCCAGCTTTGAGACCGAAAACATGCAGAGTGACAACGAGAGCCAGAGGGACAGAGAGGAAGCAGGAGGGGAGAGAGAATGTGTGTGTGTGTGTGTGTGTGTGTGGGCTGTATTTCACTTTTACTGTGGATGCCGACATGTGCAAGCGACATCATGGTTCTGCATCTTATCACGGGAGCTGACGGTTCAATTAACAGGACAAGTGTGTGTGCCACTACCGTTTATCCTGGGCAGGTTTCTGTGTGTGTGTTCAGGTGTGTGTGCTACAATGTCCATGTCAAGACCTTTACATGTGCCTCTCTCCTTTGATCTCGCTGTCTGTCGTCCTCTCTGTTTCCTCCTCTCCTCCTTTCCTTCCAGCTTTAAGTGACTGTTTTGATATTAATTATATTGTCATATCTAATTCTCCTCAGAAAGCAGACGACACAGCAGAGGCAGATATGACACTGTTTCTTACAGCGCTCGGCACCGATTCAAACACTAACTCTTCAAGTACGGAAATACACACATTTTCTACTTATGTGTGTTAAGAGCAAACAGGCGAGTGACTTTACCTTGGCAGTCTAGACTGATTGTCTTCATAGTCTTGTTGGCTCAACCCTGTCTCACTCACTCGTTGATTCCATTTGACTAAAAGAATTATTTGCTGTCCAGTGTGTTCTGAATTGTGAACTCGAAGTTCAGTAAACCTTGGTTTTACTTTTATGGTTATGTCAAAGGAGCTTAACCTGTAATTGCCATCTTATAACTTATATATATTATTATGCAAAACTTGGATTGTCCCTTAATTCTTTCAAACTACTTTGATTTGGATTGTTGGAGTTTTTTGCATGCTAGTTCTAAAATGTGGATTCATGCAAGACACATTTAGATCAATTACAAAGAAATAATGTACGGTAAATATAATTTGCAGCAACTAAACACCATGCTTTTAAAGTTTTAGTTTCTTAAGTAAAAGTACAAGTATTATGAGCCAAACAAACTTAACGGAGAATGATGTAATGGTGTTTTATTATAATTATTCTGATTTTGTTTTTTAAGGAGCTGTGTTAACTTCTTTATGCCTTGTTAAACAGTTTTGTCTATAACAATATCTCATCTACTGATCTGTTTGTAAAATCTTTATCTGCAGTGCAAGTGTCTGCAGCTATCAAATAAATTCAGTGGACGAAAAACAGAGTACCGGTATAGTACTTGAGTAAATGTACTTAGTCACTTTTGTCCACTGCGTGTATGTGTGATGCATGTCAGCGAATGGGGTGCATATGGTGCATAATTTGATTTGCACTATTGTATGGGTGTGTATGCATGCCTGCCTACATCTGAAGATTCATTCTTGCGTATAAGAAAGCGGCATGAATGCTGCAGTGATTTGTGCACAGGCATATGTGTGTGTGTGTGTGTGTGTGTGTGTGTGTAAGGGGGGGTACATGGTTTCTAGGTGGCATGGTGTCTTCTTCAACACCTGTATATGTGTGTGTGTGTGTGTGTAGGTGTACTAGCGCATGTGTGTGTCTGTGTCTCACCCGAGGGTAAAGCACTTAAGCTGTGTGTGCCTGAGTCCAAACAGCTGTGAGCAGAGGCAGACAGCGCATCTCTAAATGACTAGAGACCTGAGATAGAGCCCACAGGGGGAGCACACCTCTGAAATATACATGTCACTCACCCAGAAAGAGAGAGAGAGAGCGAGAGAGAATGAGTGAGAGTGCTACAGTGGTCAGCCTGAATGAAAGAATCAAAGGAAAGCAGACTGAGAGATTGACAGATAGAATCAGAGAGAAAAGAAAGAAACAAAGTCAGAAAGAGACGCCACAGAGCACTTATCTAAAGTTTCTCTCTCTATGCTCACAAACAGTGTGAGTGCACGGGGTCAGAAACATGGACACAGTGAGGCGATCAATTGGCCTGTTTGGCTCCATGGGGCCCGTCGGGTGCCATGTGGGTCCACTCCCCAGTCTACCACTCCTGCTGGACTACGGTCATTACGGCACCCCACTTCCCCTTCACCACAGGCTGCAGCACTTGCCTGTCAGCCCAACTCCATATATATGGTAATAAGACAAGTGTGTCGGTGGGGCGGCATGGTTGCAGTGTCTGTGTGTGTGTTTGTGTGAATGATGGAGGTGTAGGGAGGGGTTGGTGGACAAGAAAGCAAGAAAGGGGTCACCCGTAAGCTTTAATTTGTGCCATGAGTAAGTCCTGGAGGTGCGAGTGTGTGATGTGGATTTGGCATAGGTCAAGAACAAAGTGTAAAAAAAAAGGGTGATAAAAAGGGATGAAGACGGTGTAGGAAAGGAAAGGAAAGGAAAGGAAAGGAAAGGAAAGGAAAGGAAAGGAAAGGAAGCTGGGAAACTTGGATTTATGCAATAAAATGAGGGATTAGCAGAAATTAGATTGTCATCTTTGTGGGAGTCTGATCCCAGAATCCTAGAGTGGATGGCAGGGGGCATGAAGGTTCTGTGTGTGTTTGCAGGGGACAGTGGGGGGGTAGTCAGGGTCCCAATGGCTGACCAGATATTCATAGAATTCCACTTGGATGGACAGAAGGCTTCCCCTCGTCCCTATTGTGCAGCCAGTTGAGAAAACGGCACAAACATCAGTACATCCACCTCAACCATATACCAGCTGGAGTTTGGCGATAAAGTTGAGGTGTTTGGTTTGCAGAGTTGAGTGTGGGTGTTGTCAGGGCATGCGTTAGTATGAGGAGATGACTGTCGCTCAGGACACTTGTTTGATTGGGAAAATAAAAAATGGACAAGACTTCGAATGCAATGCAGCCGTCAAACAAGCTTGGGTGCACATTTTCAGCTCATGCACTGCAGTAAGGCACACACTCTTCCAGACAAGCACTCTT